>CM076579.1:182024589-182541397 GCA_034641835.2 Pinus albicaulis
GAACTACTCAAGGATGATTTCCTAAAAGAGTGAACATTACTAAGGTTGAATTAAAGAAGTTTGATGGAACATATATCTTTACTTGGGTGCACCAAATAAAGCAATATTTTGAATTGCTTAATATTATGGTTGATAAGTAAAGGATTCACATAGAAACTTTGAACCTTGAGATAAAACTCTATCAATGGTATCATTGGGTAGTTAGAAGAAAGCCCCATTCTTATCAATATACTTTGGGTTTATTAACAAGACACTTAGAAGTGCAATATGGAAAAACTTGGGAACAATACTATTTTAGTCAATTGACAAGAATCGATTAATTTGATGATAATGAAGACTATATTATAGAATTTTAGGTTTTGGCCACAAGGGTGGATACCATAAGTGATGAATTTGTTTTGGAATCTTACATGGCTAGATTAAAAGAAGACATTAAACATGATATTTCCCTGAAATAGCCAGAAAATGTTATGGAAACTACACAATTTTCTCGTCATATTCAAGCATTGAATAAAGCTACACGCAAGTGATGGGAGAATACACATGAAGTAAAGATGATTTTGGGTTTCATAATACAACTCTACCTCAACCTACTAGAGTATCACAAAAGTAAATGGAGGAAGGAAGAGAAAAATGACTATGTTTTGGTTGTAACACCAAATAGTCAAAAGGGCATAAATGTCAAGAAACAAAAGTGCTAATATTGGAAAATAATAATGAATAGGAAGTGGAGACATCTACATAAAGAAGACTTGAGAAATAAATTGTCAATTTGAAAGAATAGGAAATACAAATAGAAACTTTGTAGAACATTGGTCATACATGTGTGAGATATATGTTCATGTATTGGCAGGTTTGTTGGCTCCTTTGACCCTAAGGATTGTTGGTTACATTAAGAAGAAAAATTCCTAGTGGTTATTGACTCAGATAGTACCCATAACTTCATTGATAAAAGATTGGTAGAGCACCTCAATTATTTTGTACATCCAATGAAATTTTTTGAAGTTTTAGTTGCCCATGGAGGGTATTGATTGTGTGAGAAAATGCCACAACATTAAAAATGATTATGGGAGAATATAAATTGGAAAGATCAATGTATGTCGTTCCAATTGGAGGTATGGACGCTGTTCTAGGGATTTAATGGTTGAGAACATTAGGTACAATTTCTAAAAACTATAATGAATTATTCATGATATTTGAATTGAAAGGAGTTCATATGAGCTAAAAGGGTTAAAATTTGGACCCTGTCGAGCCGTCAAATCTCATAGAATGGAAAATATCCTAAAATTAGGTAGCAATGGAATTGTGGTTTAACTGTATTCTATGGAAGTTATGTAAGAAGATGAAAATTTTCTCAAGGAATTAAAAGACACCTTGGAAAAGCACCATAGGGATTTCCAAGAAATTCCCAAAGGTATACCTCCATCCAAAAATCATGAACATCAAATTTAATTAATGCATGGAAGAACCCCTCATAATTCTATTTTTTTGGTCATTGATAGACTCACAAGATATACACATTTTTGTGGAATTCAAAGTACATACATATCAAGCCAAGTAGCCAAAGGGTTCCTGAAGGAAATTTATATATTTCATGGTCTTCATAAGGTAATAGTAAGTGATAGAGATCCAAAATTCATAGGTAATTTTTAGAAATAATTATGGAAGATGAGTGGAACAACACTATCAACGAGTTTAACATATCATCCACAAATAGATGGTCAAGGATAAATAGTGAAAAAAGATTAGAAAGTTATCTACGATGTTATTCGTCAGATAAGTAATCTCAATGGATGAAGCGACTTCTTTTGATGGCGGTATAATATTACATATGATATATCAACCAAAATGACCACATTTAAGGCCCTTTATGTATATTTGGATCCTCATATTTCATGTATTTTATAAGATAAGTCCAAAGTACAAATAATATGGTTACTTATAGAGAAGACTAAGGAAAATTTGACAATTCTTAAGGAAACCCTTCAAATGGTGCAAAAAAATATGAAGCAACAAGTAGATCAACATTGAAGTGAAAGAAAAGTTGAGGAGGTTGATTAGGTATTTCTAAGACTTCAACTGTATACACAATCTACACTTAAGAAAAATAAGAATATAAAATTAGCTCCAAAACTTGTTGGGCCCTACATGATATTAACAGGATTGGAAATATAGCGTATGAGTTAAAAATTTCCCTCTTCTCATGTTCGTAATTTTTTTTCACATTTCTTTCCTAAAAACGGTTATGGGACAAATTGTGCTAGTGCAAACAAAAACTCCAAAATTAGATGTAGAAGGAAAGTTGATTCTCAAACCAAAAAATGTTATGAATCAACACTCTCTTTCTATTCGAAATAAAATCACTATGGAGTACCTAATCAAGTGTATGGGCATACCTTTAGAAACATCTACTTGATAAAATGAGAAGTTCATGAAGAAACACCCTCAACTACAAGATTTGAGGGAAAATCCTTTTTTAAAAAGGGGGATATATTATGACCCTTAGGCTATATATTAAGGCCCTAATAAGAATTCATTATGGGTTTAATTAGTGAATTAGGAAGTTAACTAGAACCTTTCATGGTCCCATTTTATTATAATTTCACCCATTGTCTCCTATATATATACTAAGGATACCTAGTCATAGCATCATCAAATATTGTCTTATACATTGTGTTAATTGTAAAAAGAGATTTCCCCCTTGAAAAAGACTACAATTGTTGATTTCTTATTACTTTTAAAGCACAAAATTCATAATAATCATCAACAAAAAATATTTATAGTTTTTAAAAATATCGTGTACCAATCAAATGTTAAGCCATAAATTAAGTATCATTAATATCAAATAGATATTTGATCCATCTAATCACTAATGTATAAGATATGATTATGATACTCAAATTAATAAATTACAAAATCATAATTACAAAACACACTAAAAATACACTTAAAGCCATATTCCATGTTAAACTTAGTCAAATCCAATGTTGAAATACCCAAAAAAAAAAAAAAAAAAAAACAAAAACAAAAAACAAAAAACAAACAAACAAAAACATTTCAAAAGCATTTTTCATAATAAGATGATAGAAAAGGTGATGTAATTAAAAAAAGACATTTCAAAAGTAGTTTTCAAGAGAAAAAGGTGATATAATTAAAAAAAATAATCTCTTTATTATGAAACCAGTTTAAAAAAGACATTTCAAAAACAATTTTCATAATAAGTTGAGAGAAAAGGTGATATAATTAAAAAAAGACATTTTAAAAGTAGTTTTTATAATAAGATGAGAGAAAAAGGTGATATAATTAAAAAAATAATTTCTTTTATTATGAAATTAGTTTAAAAAATAAATTAAATATAGAATTATGGAAGGAAAAAATGAGAAAAAATGTTATATAATTAAAAAAATAATCTCTTTTATTATGACATCAGTTTAAAAAATAAATTAAATGTTCGACTCATGAAAAGAAGCGATTTTAAAAGGGATGAAGGTGGTTGTATTCACAATTACAATTTGAGATGAAGAGAATGTATGTCATATATATTTAATGTTAAATTTATCAATATTATAGATTTATATAATATATTTTATGATAAGATGATATATAAATTTTATATATTTAGATTTAAAAATATATAAGAATATAAACATTTATATAAATTAAATAAATGTGTTAAATACATGTTTTTATGTGAAGATAATTGAGTACAATGTTTAAAAAAAAAAAAATAGTTAGGGATGATACTTGAATTTATATGGGCACAATGAGTGTTTAGGGTTTGGTTATGTTCATTTATAAAATTTGGTCATCGATATTATAATTACATGTTTTAATTGTTTAATGCCTTTTAACAAGGCATTGTGAATTTGTTGTTTGACCTAAGAAAACAATATTTCTTCATGTTAAGTTTATTCTTGATACAACTTTGATATATTAGGATGATCTTAAGTATGTGAGTTTGGTCAACATATTTTTCTATTGGAAAGTTATTTTGATAGGCTCTATGGTAGAGTTGATTTGCTATTCATTATGTTATTTATCCTAGGATTCATGTAATGTTTTGTGTCCATGATGAAGTCTTTCATTGACCTTTTCTATGTGTGAGTTACTTAATGACATATAGAAACTCGCATACATTAAGATGTTTATGAAAATTTTCATTCTCAAGCATCAAACTTTGTTTTTGCAAATGGTGTTTTGGATAACATTGTTCTATTTATAGCTACGAATGCATTGGTCTATCTTGTACATGTTACGAAGGAACTAGAGTTCAAGTTACTTGCATTGCTAATCTAGTTAGATGGAAGATGAGTTCAAGTTAGGTACATAACTAATCTAGTTGGAGGGAAGGTAATTAATAGTCATTTTTTTGATGAACCTATCATTTTATTCAAGATTTAGGAATAAAGTGTCACCATATGTGTTTTTCACTGCCAATAGGGTAGGGGTTCTTGGCACCAAGTCTATATTTTTAGGAAACCATGAATGGAGCCTTAAAGTGCCACCACATGTGATTTACACTACAAGTAAAGTAGGGACCTGTCATTAGGGGTTAGTGACACCAAGTTTATCTTTTGGTTGATTAGTGAGGACATACCCACATAGTTGGGGCATCTTTGGAAATACATGAACTATGGGGATATTGTTCATTCTAGAGGGTTCCTTTTGAGATTAATATTTCACTTTTATTTATGTGGAAATAGTGTTTGGAAAAATACATAATTGGATATTTAAAGATCTTCCACTTGAAAACTCATTTACAAAATTTTAGCTTATTTAACTTTACTATTTTTTTGTGGGATTGATTTTGTACCTTACCATAAAAAAATAGAAAATAACATATAAAGCACTAGTTTTTTTTAAAAATAAATCATGAAAACTAGTGTTCATATTTTAAATATTTGATGAAAAAATAAAATAAAAAACATAAAATACTTTGTAATTAGAAATGTAATAATTATTCACAAAATTTTAATATTAGTGATTCGCTTGTGTTATAAAAAAATAAGATACTTTTTAATATCTAATAATTCACTTGCATTACAAAAAAATTGGAAAAGAAAAAAAAACCATACCCTTTACATTAAAATGAATTTAAACGAGAATTTAATCTTTTGTTTGATCTCTTAATTTCTGGATGAACAAATTGATTAACATCCCACTTTATTTCCCCATATATATATATATATATATATATATATATATTTCATTCATATACCTACATATATATATACACTTTATTTCATTCATGTTCACACTAGTAGAAGCAATCTCTTCATCACAATTTGGATCACTTATTTTAATTTTTCTTATGAAATTACTTGATTCTCTTTGACCGACTAGTTATATAGGAATTAAAGTAAAGGAATTTTATGAGCTTAATATATTAATTCTATTTAGATTTTCAAGTCGGGAGGTTGTAACGGTTATTTCTTTTCAAATTTGAAAATTTCATTTCTTTTTAAATTTGAAAAATTCATTTTTTTAAAGAATTCTTTAACTCATTATGGAAATGTGTAAAATTATTTCCAATGTAAATGAAGGGCAAGGAGACTTTTTATAATATATTCTATTTGTTAGTATTTTTAAAGTTTTTTTTTTTATCAATCATTTTTTTTTTAATGTATCATAACATTTTAAAAAGAAATAATGCTAACAATTTTTTTAGTTCAAAAAAGAAATGTTATCGTTTTTATGTAATATAATTTTATTGTTATAAAGCTCATTTGCTCATGCATCTAAGTATCACTTTGTAACGCCCACGTAAGCTAATTACAATAGTTACTATGATTTACAAAAAACAATTGAATCAAGAACCGGTTAAAAAAGATGAACGAATTCTTGATTCGTTTGAAAACTGGAACGAATTCTTGATTCATGGGAAAACTGATTTAGTGTGGGCTAGGTTTTGCTTGAAAGGAGGCTCGGTTCCATTTTAGTGTGCTCCGCAGAGAGTTTTCTGATGATCGTTTTCTTATTTGATCAGACTATTTTGAGGACGCTCTGGGGATTTTCTTATCTTCGCATTTTGAGTTTTTAATGTGTATTGGGAGTCTGTTGTTGCTTATTTTCGCATTTTGAGTTTTTAATGTGTATTGGGACCCTGTTGTTGCGGCTCATACAGCGCAGCGACAACTTCACTGGAACCTATTTAAATACACGGGTGAAGTTTCGACTCTGAGAACTCAGAACAGAGCCCCTCAAAGATAGCGACTGCAATTTGATAACAGAGGTGATGGAACAGCAGGCTATGGGGCGCCTCAACGACAGCAGTGATATTTCATATATTTTGCATGCCAAAGAAACATTTGGTAATGGATACAGAAATCTGGAAAAGACTTCCAGAAGAGTTGTTGTTTTTGGTTTTAGCGAAACTACCGATGAGGGTTCTTGGCAAAATGAGGACCGACAGTAAAGACTGGAGATGACGTGGAGTTCATGCCAAGTTAACGTGAAAAAGAACCCAGGTTGCGTTCTTCACATGGAAGAGTTGCTTAAAAGAGATAAGTATATTTCCTTATTAAAAAGAATTTCATTGTTTATTTATGCGGAGGAAATATGAAAGTTATGTTGGAGAAATCACAGCGGAAACCATTAAACAATTAACACACAGCAATTAAACCAAGCACATAAAGACACGTGCATTAACGTGGTTCACCCAAACCTCCTGGGCTACGTCCACACAACAGGCATCGACAATTCTTTATTAATCAATTCAGGAGATTACAAACACTCACACCCACACACTATGCAAACAATCCGTATGGATACCTGTTATATAGCCAAGAGAATCAAACTGCCTCATAAATTCTCTCAAATCAAATTTAGGATGCATTAACTCCCTCCCAACAAACTGGAGCTAATCTAGGAACTAATTCCTAATTTTTGTCACCTACTGAGACTTTTGCCTATTTTATTAAAACTGAAAAATCTCAACAATCTCCACCTTGACAACAATTAGCCTGATGCCCTGTTCTTTATTATTTTATCTTTTCTGCAAGCCAAGAGAAGCCAAACACCAACGCATCTTCTCCAACAAAACTGGTTTCGTGAACATGTCTGCACAGTTTTCCTTTGTATGCACCTTTTCAAGAGAGACTCCCCTTTCAGTGATAACCTGTCTTACAAAATGGTACTTAATTGGAATATGCTTTGATTTACTATGATAGGCCGGATTCTTAGCCAAATGTAATGCACTTTGACTATCACAAAGTAACCTGATGTTGTCCTGTAACCTACCAAACTCACCAAGCAAACCTTTCAACCAAACCGCCTCTTTGCAAGCATGCGAAGCAGCAACGTATTCTGCTTCAGTAGTGGATAAAGCAACAATGTTTTGTAGCTTCGACATCCAGCTAATAGCTCCACCTGCAAGAGTAAAGACGTACCCTGAAGTTGACCTTCTCTTATCCAAATCACCTACAAAATCAGAATCAACATATCCACAAACATATTCACTGCTCCTGTTATAAGTGATACAATAATCACTTGTGCCTCTCAGATATCGAAGCACCCATTTCACTGCTGACCAGTGTTCTTTACCCGGATTTGCCATGTACCTGCTGACAACCCCAACTGCATGTGAAATATCTGGTCAAGTACAAACCATCGCATACATTAAACACCCTACTACATTGGCATATGGAATTCGAGACATATAATCCTTTTCTTCATCTGTATTAGGACATAAACTCGAAGAAAGTTTAAAATGGGAAGCTAAAGGGACTGACACAGGCTTCACATTGTTCATACCAAACCTCACAAGTATTTTCTCAATATACTTTTGTTGTGATAGCCACAGCTTACCATTGCTCCTGTCTCTGAAAATCTCCATGCCCAAAATCTGTCTTGCTGCTCCTAGATCTTTCATATCAAATGTCCTTGCCATCTGAGTCTTCAACTTGTTGATTTCTTCAATGCTTTTGCTTGCTAAAAGCATATCGTCAACATACAACACTAAGATAATGAACATGCCATTACTTAACTGCTTAAAGTAAACACAATGATCATATTCACTTCTTATATATTTTTGACTCAACATGAAAGAATCAAATTTCTTGTACCACTGTCGAGGCGACTGCTTCAGACCATGCAATGACTTCTTGAGCCTGCAGACAAATTTCTTATTGCGATGCTGAACAAACCCTTCCGGTTGTTCCATATAAATTTCCTCATCTAAATCTCCATGTAGAAAAGCAGTCTTAACATCTAGTTGTTGTAACTCTAAATCAAACAAAGCAACTAAAGCTAACACAATTCTAATTGAAACTATTTTAACAACTGGTGAAAAAATCTCATGAAAGTCTATGCCTGCTTTCTGAGAAAACCCTTTTGCAACTTGATGTAGCTTTGTATACTGATATAAAGTATCATTCACCGTTTGACTTAAAGCCACTTACACCCCGCAGTTTTCTGTCTTTGAGAGCTCAGCGGTCCCATGTGCCATTCTTCCTCCAGGCCATCATTTCGTCCTTCATGGGCCTTTCCCTTGTCTTACTCTTCGAACCTTCTATTGCTTCTGATAGCAGAGTTCATCATGGGTGTAGTCGCTCGGCGAAGTAACATAATCATCATACCTTCTCGGTGGCCGTTTGATTCTCATCGACCTCCTTAAGGATGTTGCCGGTGCTTCCACAGTTCTTGTATCCACCACTGTTAGGATCTTCTTCATGACCACCATCTGAGACCTGTTCACGCTCTATATCTGAACCCTGTTCATAACTAGTATCTGAAACCTGTTCATGACTAGAATCTGAACTATGGTCATCATGACTATCATTAGAAGTGCTGTCAAACTGAATGTGCTGAAAATCAGATACATCATCCTGTTTCAATTTACCATCTACATCTAACTGTACAAGAGAGGATTCATCAAACTTTACATCTCTGTTGATGATGATTTTGCGGGTAGTAGGATCCCACAATCTATATCCCTTTGTTCCAACACCATACCCAACAAAGATATACCTTTTAGACTTTGGATCTAATTTATTTCGCTGATGTTTAGGCACTAGAGCATATGCATCACAACCAAACACTCTGAGTTTAGAATAGTCACAAGGATGTCCTTTCCATACCTCTTGCGGAACCTTGCAGTCTATCGCCGTCGATGGAGATCGGTTTATCACATAACAAGTTGTTGCCACTGCTTCCGTCCACAACTCCTTCTGCAAACCAGCGTTACTCAGCATACTCCTTGCTCTCTCCAAAAGAGTCCTGTTCATGCGTTCAACAACTCCATTTTGCTGAGGAGTATAAACAATAGTCTTATGTCTCTCGATCCCTGCATCCTTGCAATAGTTTTCAAACTCCTTGGAGGTAAACTCACCACCATTGTCAGTTCTTAAACATTTTATAGTTCTACCAGTGATGTTTTCTACCAATGCTCTAAACTGCTTGAAAACTGAAAAAACATCAGACTTCCTTTTCAACATGTAGACCCACACCTTCCTAGAAAAGTCATCAATGAACGACACAAAATATGACGAGCCACCATATGACGTTGTAGGGGCTGGACCCCAAACATCTGAATGAATATAATCAAATATCCCTTTACTAGTATGTTTGCCTGTTTTAAATTTTTGTTTACTTTGTTTTCCAAACAAGCAATGCTTACAGAAATCTAACTTTCCAGACCTTAGATTAGGAAGTAACTTGCGATCAGCCAAAATCTTTAACCCTCTTTCACTCATATGGCCCAAACTTTGATGCCATAGGCGAATGGAACTACTGTCATGTTCAGACACCGTAGACACATGAACTGACCCTGTTCTTCCTTCTAACTGAAACAGATTTCCTACTTTCTTAGCTTTCATTACTAGTAAGATACCTTTATAGATTTTCATAACTCCACCTTGAATTACAGTTTTATATCCATTCGAATCAAGTGCTCCTAATGAAATCAAATTTTTCCTTAAATCTGGTACATGCCTCACATCAGTTAATATTCTAGTTGTGCCATCAAACATTTGCAGTTGTATACTTCCTATCCCAACAATATTAGATGTGACATCATTACCCATGTACACGACTCCATCATTAACTGATCTATATGTCTTAAACCATTCTCTATGAATACACATGTGGTTTGATGCACCGAAATCTAACAACCAATGTTGACCATGATTTGACATATTAACAGACAACACTTCGTCGCTCATACCTGAACCAGATGTCGAACCTGTATCTGTCGCATTTGCCTCCTTCTTCTCTGTCGAAGAATCTGCTTTAGAAGTTTGCTGTTGTCGCTTCCAGCATTCCTTCTTCAGGTGTCCAGTTTTCCCACAATGCCAGCACTTCACCTTTGTCTTCTTTCCTTTAGACTTTGAACGAGAGTTGCTATGCTTACCCCCGGAGTGTCTCTCTCTCGAGCGACCTCTGGCCATCATTACCTCTGATGTAGAGGTGTCTGCATTCGACTTCTTCCTCGTCTCCTCAGCCTCAGACAACAAGGCTCCAACCATATCGTTCTCAAAACGGGCACTTTGAGTTTTCGCCATCTTGTATCAGCAAAAAACACAATAATCTCCAAAAAACCAACTTTTTTAAATAAAGAATACCTTGTTTAATAAAAACTGCCCTTCACCTGCCTCTCACTTAATACCATATGCAAATGGCAAAAAAATAAACAATATTCAAAACTGTTTATAAATGCCCTTCACCTTTCATACCATGTGTGAATTTGATACCAAATCGTTTTTCATCTTTTAAAAAAAACACCACTTCAAAAAATACCGTGTGCATATGGTGCCAATACAAATCGATTTTGTTTTTTCAAAACACCCCCATACAAATCGACTTTGACATATCGATTTTAATTTAAATTCCACCACTCAAATCGATATGCCATTCAAAATGCCACCACTTCACCTTAAAAACAAAAAAGACCTTTTACAAAACTCCATTTAAATCGATTTACAAAACTTCTAAATTCAAAATCGATTTATTTTATGTCCATTTACAAAATTCCAAATCGATTTACCTTGGCATATTCAAATGGCATATTCAAAACATTATTTAAATGCCACCCTTTTTAAAGTCGATTCAACTTTAAAAAACCACTCAAATCATTTATCACATTATTATGCTCCCCCATCGATTATATATTATCGATTTGCACCTCATATATATATGGCACTTCATACCAATATAATATAAACGATTTGTGTTTTGGCTTTTTAAAAAAAAAAAAACATTCAATAAAAAACGATTTGACGCTGTTCAAAATGTCAAATTCAACGCTCGCACAACAGCTCTGCGCACCATCAATAATCCACACAACAGAATGATTGAAAACATTACCAGCGCTGTTTTAATTTAAACAATCGCTCACCATTCAACGCTGCCGTGGAGTCTGCCATTGACGCATAGCCCAGACGTTGCCATTGACGCATTCACTGTCCGATACCATTCAACTGTCAACGCATTCAGACCAATTCACCAGCGCTGCAACCGATTTTTTTTTTTTGTTTCAACTACAGCCTCTCCACGCAGTTGAACAACATCACCAGCGCTCGACCGGCGGACTCCACGCACCTCTGCACAGTCATACGCACTCCAACAGGAGCTCCGATACCAATTTTTGGAGAAATCACAGCGGAAACCATTAAACAATTAACACACAGCAATTAAACCAAGCACATAAAGACACAGGCATTAACGTGGTTAACCCAAACCTCCTGGGCTACGTCCACACAACAGGCATCGACAATTCTTTATTAATCAATTCAGGAGATTACAAACACTCACACCCACACACTATGCAAACAATCCGTATGGATACCTGTTATATAGCCAAGAGAATCAAAATGCCTCATAAATTCTCTCAAATCAAATTTAGGATGCATTAACTCCCTCCCAACAAACTGGAGCTAATCTAGGAACTAATTCCTAATTTTTGTCACCTACTGAGATTTTTGCCTATTTTATTAAAACTGAAAAATCTCAACAAGTTATGTGTTATCTTCTAAGAAAATCACTTGTGAGAGATTAATCTGCTTTTATTTTGGAAGATAAGTTATAACATCAATCTACTATTATTTAGATAGTGGGTAGTCACTATTACGATATTTTGGGAAGAGTTAAGTAGTTTAATCCTTGAAAATATTTAATGAGTTCAAGGATAAGATAAGGAATTTCACCAAAATAACTCTTGAAATTTTATGTATATGGAGAACTTATGTTAGTTCTCTTAGTAAATAAAATATGTGAGATACAAACAAGATTTATCAAATATTGATATTACACTAGTAAAGATTAGTTATTCAACAAATCCATGGATAGTTTCATAAAAACCATGGGTGGTTTTTTCCATGGTGTTGACAAAGATTAAATATAGATGGTGCTAATTCCTTTTATTTGATAATAGTCGATTGGGAAGAGAGTCGACTGCCAAGTTAACAATTTTGGCTAAATTTATTTATGACATAATCTCTTTCTTTGTGAGTTGAACTAGTGAGTTGAAATATATATTTCATTTATTTTACAATTCATTCTCATATCAAGATGGGTAAATATATGAGAAAATAATTCAAGGGAAATAAGTTGAGATTTTTCCTTCTTAAGGTGAAAATATGTTTTGATGGACATATTGAGATTAAGGCTTTGGTAACCTTATATGGAGATGTTTGAAATGCATGCATATTTAAAATAGGCATGTGTTTATTGTGTGAATTTATTTCATGCATGTTTGGATAAATATGCATGTTTTCATATTCTCTATGCATTGTAATAAAATGTATTTAGATAGGAATTTTTAATTAAAAGATGATTAACCACGTGATTTTGTGGTTATTTCCTAAAAATAATCCTTGTTGTCTTTTCTTGAAAAGACTCTTACTTTAATATTTTAGAAAGATAATGTTATTAGAAAGATAGAATGGTGAAAGGGAAACTTATTGGCGGGTTTTTGGAAAAGAATCCATGTTATCTTTCTTGAGAAGATTTCTATTATGTTATTCCTTGCTATTATGCCAATCTTTTACATAATAGTTAAGAGTGGTAGTATACTAAGAATTTGTAAAAAGAATTCATGTTGTTTTAAAGATTGCTATTATGATAATCTTTATTTTACATGAAAATAGTAATTTCATGATGATAGAAATCTAAGAAGGGAATAAGTGTCTCCTACAGTAAAGGAAGAGCTATCTCTCTTGCATGCACAAAGAGGGAGAGTTATCTCTCTTGCATGCACAAAGAATAGCCATTATGTTATAGAAGCATGCTCTTTGCATGTATAAAGAAATATTGAGCTATCTTACTATTTAGGAAAATATGTGAGTACATTTATGATATCAAAACTAATATGTTAGTTATGTTAGTTCTTTTGGAAAAAGGTCATGCATAGGCATGCAACCTATGTATTAAATTTTATTGAAGAATAATATACATATCTGTATGTAAAAAGAAAGCTTGTAGTATTGAAACTACATTGAATATGATTGTTAGTAAAATCTTGAAAATGAGACATGTATTTATATTCTTCATTGCGTATTTTTACATATGTTTACAAGCTCACTAGTGTAGAGACTTTCTTTGGAAAGACTCGTGAAGGAGGTTATGTGCTTCGTTGTGTAAGTACTCCTTAGCGAGAGTCTTTTGGAATTCGGTATGCATTTGCATGCATGGAAGGAACAATTTGTTATGTTAGATGTAGCCCTTGTCTTGCAGGAATGTGTGCTTATGCAATGGAAGCATGAGTTATTGTGATGATTTATAACCAGCACATATGAGGTATGTGTTGTTAAAGAGAAAATGTCAAGGTGCTTTACTTGTTTTGTCATGAATATACATGAGTACAGATATGTGAAATGATTGATTAATACTTTGTGAATCTTGACATCATTTTATGTTGGAAGCATCATAGTAGGGAATGATGATGACAGTTACAAAGGTATATTATGCTTGTCATGAACAAAGGAAAATTATGCTTGTCCTGGTGGCAGGAAAATGATTAATGTTCATGCAGATGAGTGCGAGTTGCAGGAAGGTCCAATGTACGATGGTCCATTGTAGGTGCATCCATGCCACCAAGATGTGATGATCGGAAGATATGAAGACCAGAGGGAAAATGGTATCATATTTATTGTAATGGCTTTAAGTTAGATACTTGCATAATTCCTTGTAAGATTATATAAACGATGGTTAAGGGATGGTCTCCCTTATAAGCCATTGAGTGATGGGTTGAACACCCTCACGAGCGTTTAATAATAAAATTAAACGTTTGTTGGTTTTCACCCTACGAGGTTTCCAGGGTATATTGGTGTTCAATGATGTGATTGATTATTGTGTCAAGATGATGATGTGGATTCCCTTTCTTGTTGTGATATTTATAATGTCAAGTAGGTGATGACTATATGAGTAATGAGATGAATGGATGGTTACATCATATAGTGTTAAGTTAATATACTGTAATGGAGGTTGTTAAGGGTTAAGGAGTTTACTATTCTTATTTATAAGATTACACTGTGAACTGTTTATGTAATGATGAGTAACTTGTATAAAAAAAATTTAACTCCTTACATTTCCCTGTGAAGTTAATGGTGTATGTTACACACTTATTTATTGAAATTATATCTTAGCAGTAAGGTATTGGAGATCAAAAACTTTGGTTGTGGTGAATCTTTTAATTAGGTTTGGATTTACAAATGATACCTAGAAATCCTCCATGGCTCTGCCTTCAAATCTTCTTACTTCCTACTCCACTTACTTGTATTTACCCCCTACATAGCTTGCTTGTATTTACTATTGTTGCTTGCATTTATGAATACTATCTTCATGTTTTCTTTATACCTACTTAATATGAAGACACAACAATAAGCGCTAGGGATCAAAATTGATTCAATGCAGTATATTCCTTATTATAAAAAATTCAATACTAAATAATAAGCAGTCTTCATTCATTTTTATGTTTTCTTTGAATATTTTCTATCATGCATTATAATGGATAAGTGTGTTAATCATTAGACCTATAATTCTTATGGCCAAAGATTCTTGAAAGCTATATTTATTTTATGGAAATGGTTTTATTAGAGATTTTAAATAGTTTTTGTTGTTGTTGTTTAAATTGGAGATTTCAATGATATTTCTAAAAGAATATATGTTTCTCTTTTTTTGAAGGTTTTTTGGGTAGATTTTTTCGGTCTAATTTCTTTAAAATCTGACAGAAATTCATTGAAAACAGAAGTTTGATGGGTAACCTTGCACAATTTAAATGCCATAAGGATTTTTTGAGGTGCTGAATCCATATATAAAATCAAAAAACCAATTTAAATAACATAAATCAATATTTTATCTCAATTTTTATTATTATCAAATCCAGACCAAAAACTCAAAAAAATCAGACTATAGACTATTCCCGTTTTATTCAGATCAATGATCAGTCAGGAATTGCCTTCCAAAAAGATATTATCACAAACTGGATTTAGTGTTTGAGACAATTCTCCAGGTATTTTGGCAGCTGGTAAGTGCCGGAGGAGACTTGGCGGCATATTTTGTTTTTAATAAGATTTTCTGGGCACTCGTCTGTCGGAACCGCCTTCCAAGGAGATATTGTCACAAACGGGACTTATTTTTTGAGACCATTCTCCGGTTATTTTGGCAGCTGGTAAACGCTGGAGCTTCTTTGGAATACTCAACAGCGATTTTTCCCGAAGAACTGCCGTGTTAAGTGGTCAAAATCTAAGCCTTTCCGCAAGTTCAGAGGGCGTTGAATTGTACCCTAGTTGTCACCTTTGTCGGTGATCAAGATTTTGTCAATATAGCATATTCTGTGGAGATCAAGATCTCGTTAACCCTTTTCGAGGAATTTGCATTGAACTGTCACTTTGTAAGTTTTGTGATGGAGCAGTCGAACGACGATGATTTTGAATTCTTTTAAAAAGCAATATATAATATGATAGATAAAATTGGTTTTGAGGTTATTTTTGTTTTTGTTTTTAAATATTTTTAATAAAATATAGTTGGAAAATGTATCTTAATTCAGTTTAAATGCAGATTTTCATAGTTGTAAGGAGGAGAAGAAATTATTTTAACGTTCATGAGGCTAAATATAGCTTATGAGACATATTTCTCTTCTATCTAGCTCTTATATTCTACCTTTTTACTATTAAGTTTCACAATAAGCTCCCCCAACGTTTAGACAAAGCCTTTGTTGAAAAGAATATCCCAAGAGCTAGCTGCCAAAATATCTGCATACCTTTCCCTGCTATCTTTGAAGGCCTCACATTCTAAAATGAATTGCTTTTCTGTTTCCACTTTTTAGGATTAACAAAAAATACATACCCTTTCCTCCCATAATTTTTTTTGGCCTTTGCGCCCAGTTTCACAACAGAGTTGATGCGAATTAGCCCGTAATTGAGCGATAAGAAATTTGGCATGTATGCTTCTTGTTGATGATTATGAGAGCGATTAAAATCTTCAATCCAATACTTTTTTTTTTTTCCCTAACTCTTTCTCCCAAGTACATTTGTGAAACTTATCCATAACAAAAGCTTTTATCTCTTTACTGCTTGTGGGACACATGCTCAAGCAAATGCCCCATTTGCTAAACTATTTTTTATTTTGCCGCATCCAAGTCTTCTTTCTTGCACACAATATGTCATTAAACACAACCTTCGGCCATCTCCCCTCTTCCATTTGCTCAATTTTTTTAAATACCTTATGACCCGCATCATAGCTATTGCTTCAATAAGAGCCGCCCCTGCTTCACTTAACAAGATAGCATATGGAACTGTACTTTTAATTTTGAATATGTCTGTAATCAAACACTTCTGAATTTTCTCAATTTGTTTCCATTGCATGCCGAATGTACTGCTGATCCACAGTTCATAACCGCAGAAAATCACTGGAATCACTAAAAGCCCGAAAAGAGTTATAGTGGTTTTCCAGTCCCATAACTCTGCCTCTCTACACCTATTTTGAAGAGCATAAAATTCTTTCGAACCCCCCAAAGTTCTTTTCTTTCTACATCCACCCCAACTTAGATTTCCGTTGAAGTCAATTCTGAGGTATTTGTAATCCACAACTTCTTCGAGAATGTTGCCTTCAAAGTAGAACTTAAGTTGGTTATGATTTCTTTTGTTAGAAAAAACCACTACTTTCGTTTTGCTAATATTGACTTGCATCTCCATATTTCTACAAAAATGCTCCAGGGAAAGTAAGTGCTCTTGCAAACCAAGAGAAGATTTAACAATTAGAATAAGGTCATGTGCATATAAAAGAAGGCTTATAGCAAACTTGCCCAAATGTATCCCGTCACCCCCTTGCGAATTTAGTCACTCTTCAAGTTTGTCAATATATAAACTAAAGAGGGTAGGAGACAATGGACCACCTTGTTTGAACCCAATATCGCTTCTAAAAATTTCAGAAATGCCTGCTGAAGTTCTAATTTTGACTTTCACCTCTTCGTACAACTTATGCACAACTGCTCTCAAATGCTTGGGAACCCCAATTCCTCCATTATGTGCCAAAGCTTATTCCTAGGAATCGTGTCAAAGGATTTTTTGAAATCAACAAAACAACAAAAGACTTCTTCCTTTTTCTCCCGTGCTTTCTCAATGATATGACTTAAAGTTATACCATGATCAACTATGGAATGCTTAGGTTTGAAACCCGCTTGTACTTTAGCATCTGTATCTCTTTTTTTTGCCCACTTGCTGATTTTATTCTTTAACATGCTTCCAAATAACTTTGAAAACAAGGGGTTCATCATTATGGTCATATAGTTGGAGGGGTTATTGACGTCATCACTCTTGAAAAGAGGTATTGCCAAAATATTTGTCCAATCAGTGGGGAACCCCTGTTGTATGATGCTGTTGAAAATTTTTGTAATGTGAGGTGCAAGAATTTTTAAGCCCCACTTTAGATACTTTGCTTGGAGTTCAACTAAGTCTTTTGCTTTTCTAGCACCAAACTTCTTGATACCCATCTCTACCTCTTGCACTATGAAGAGTTTTGTATCAGTGTTGACCAAGGGAGGCAGGTCAACCTTGGGACCCTGCTCATTAAGTTGTCTTGCATAGTCAAACCATTTAGAAGCTGTAATATTTTTTTCATTTTGCATCTTTCTTTGTTGGAGTTCCTTCCAAAATAATTAATTGAGATTATTTTCCCCCAGGAAGATTAGTTCTTCTCTCCTCAAAACCATGAAATCAACCTTTTTCTTTCTTAATATCTGCTTATAAGCTTTGAGCTTTATGTCATCCTTGTTTGACTATTTCCAAATTCTCCTTGCCTTTTTGCATTCCTCGTCAAACCAAGCATTGACCGGAAAGCAATTTTTTTCAGACCTCTTACTTTTTTACCTCTTGCACTCTACAAGTGCACTTTGAATTAAATGTGTTAATTTGTGACTATGTAGGTCGTGAAATGATATTTTCTCCTTCTCGCAGAGTCTCTCTAGTGCTAATTTGAATGTATTACAATTTCTTGGAGTCAAAATAATTCCTCCCTTTAGAAAATTTTGTTGAACACACTGAGTTTTTGACCCTAACTGCTTCTTTCCAGTCCAAGAGAAGCCAAGATAAATTGGCCTGTGATCTGATTTTAAGTCCCAAAGCTTATCTCCAATCAAGACTTCCTCAATTTTCTCACACTTACTATGTGAGAAAATTACATAGTCTACTACACTTGCTCCATTATAAGTATTGCAAGTGAAATTACCAAACTTTTCCCATCTAGTCAAACCATTAAAAATGATTAAATCGAAAGCCCCTCATAGAGTAAGCAATTTTTCACCAAAGATATTGCAGTCATTGTCCTCTGAAATTATTTCCCATTGATGATCACTTTCTTCTGTAAGCTAGATAGGGTCGCAGTCTTCGTCACAACAAGGAATGCTAGCTTTCTCACTTGCAATCCTAGCAATGAAATCACCCACTATAATGACTTCACCTAGCTGAGAATATGTCGCAATATCTGCCTTTAAGGCTACAAAAGGATCCTTGTGGTCAAGCCCTCTACTTTTGTAGATTTTTGAAACCTGTGGCACAAAATAGCATGCTGCAATTCTAATGTGATTTCCATCTTTTGATATTTTAAACCAAAATAATTGTTTATTTGAGTCTTCTTTTTCTAGCTAAATATAACAACCTTATTTTTGTCTCACTAATACCATGACACCCCCGTGTCCTTTTCCATTCCCTGCTACCATGTTCCACACTGCCATCTTCTAGTACCCTTCAAAATAATGTGTCTTGCACCCTTCATGCTCATGTGTTTCTATGAGGAAAATTATGTCTCTATCTTCTGCAATAGGCCCTAACTCAGGTCCTCGTCTCCATGGATAACCTCTGCAGTTCCAACAAACTAAACTTAAGGAAACCTGGGTATGACTTGATTGCTATTTGTTTTTCCCTGAAATACTCACATTTGAATTTTGTCCTTGTTTTCCCATACTAACCTTGCTTCCTGATTTCCTGTTAAAGAATTTGTTGTATCTTCTTTATTATCATCTTGCTACCCTGTTTTGGGAGGAGGTCCAAATCGCGATATCACCACTTTACCCTTATAAATCCATGCTCTTTTTCCCTCATCTCTTGCTGCTCTAACCTTTGACATTTCCTCCCTCCTTTCCTCTTGTTGTCTTATAATTAAATCCTCTTCTAGAAAAAAGAGAGAACCCCTCAAGAGTTGCTTCTTGCTTAGAATGATATATTTATCATGCAAAGTAGGCATGATGACTCTTATGGGCCTGACTCTCTCACCGTTAAACTTTCCTACCCTCCATGCTTGACCTATTTTTCCTTTCCATAGCAACTCGTCTTTCAAGAAGTCCCTTGCAAGGTCAAAAGTAGATTCATTTTTCCCATAGTATTTCACCCCTTTAATAATTATGTTTGCTGCTCTATCTTGTCTTTCCTTGCTTTCTCTATCATGCATGTTTCCGACCCAAAAGCTTGTGTCTCCTTCCCTATTAGTAGAATCGCTAATAACTTCAGCCCAAGTTTTGGAAAATTTTGTGGAACCTTCTTTCTTTTCTTCTCTCGCTGTCCCTTCATGGTTGTATATTTGGGCAACCGCTTTCCCTTTATCCTAGGATGGCTTCGCTTTCACCACCTCTATACTCTCCACTACAAATTTCTTCATGTTTTTCACATCTGCTTTCATCCATTTCCATTCTGTCTTCCTTATTAGGAGAGCTTCCTAGAGTAATTCCACTTGCTCTTTCAAAATTGTATTGCTTTCTGCTAAAGTCTGGTTCTCAACTGTGATCACATGAATTGTATGCTCCCTTTCATGCTCTTTAGCTTCTAGAACCTCCAACATTTTTTTGCACTTAATAATTATGTCACATAGAGATCAGATGACCTGGTGAGAGGTGTAGACGCGAGACTGTACAAGGCAGAATCATCAATGACTTTTCCTTTTCCTTTTCCTCTGGGCCTGTTGCCATATGCTTGTAAAGGGGACTTGTTTGAATATTTCTTATTGTGAAGGGTTTAGGTACTTTTCCTTTGAGTCCATTTTTTCCTTGGCTTCCCCCATTTTAGACGAGCTAGTCTCCATTTTAAAATACTTCGATATTGTTTGGCATTGACCCAAACCCACTTCCCAGCTTTGGCTGATGAGGAAATTTTCACTTGTCCTAGATCATTTTTTTCTATAGGTTTTGAAATTTCTTGTCTCGTTATCATGTTTGCATGCATTGGGCTCCAACCCCTTCACCGCTGTCGTGCCGAACTCCTAATTATTCCACCACTCACTTTCAAAACGGGTCTCTCTCCAACCCAAACTTAACCCATAACAGTAAAATATGGAACCATAAACGTTCAAGGCCTCCATAAAACCGCTTAAAACCTTTAAATTCTTTAAATTTCTCTAGCCCTACGCTCCGAGTCACAAATGTGTGCCGGTTCCATGGATGCTTCTGTGGATAAAAATGGGGAGAGAAAATGTGTGTCGGTTCCATGGATGCAAATGGGAAGTGCAACTGTGTGCAGGTTCTAAAAAACACAAAAAACTGGACTGCGAATTGAGATTTTCTCAGAAAATATGACTATGTGACCTATCCTCAAGTCGCCAAGTCACATTCCTTCCTAAGTAACTAGAGTTGCGACTTGCTACAACTGTGATTGTGCGAACTATTGAAGATTGCAACAAGAAACAGTGAAGGAGGCATCCTGAAACATCATTCTTAATCCTAGTTGAAAAGTGATCACCTAAACTAGGTGGGGCCCACACAGGTGATTTTTGGCGCAAAGTCTATTTTTAGACATGTCGATCATATTCTATGAGTTGCAGGATGCTATTTGTGGATGGTTGGTCAAGTTTGAAAAATAGATGGATTTCTATTTTTAGACATATTGGGCAGAATCTATTTTTAGATTGCCAGTCTAAAAATAGATATGTCGAATATTATTAGCACTTAATAATATTTGGACTCTAAACATTATCTTATTCTCTTGGAGCACTTCAGTTAAGTGCACAAATGTGGCACAACAACTGACAGAAGGAATTACGCTATTCTTGAGGGTTTACTGGAGCTATTGCATGGAGGAATTCAGTTAGAACTCATGACATGACAGAGTTTGGTGGAGTTGGAGAAGTAGTTGGTGGAGTTGTATTGTTCTTTCAATTAGACATTGATTCAATGATTGTCTAGTCTAGCCGATTCGATACTACTAAATGAAATCGTCATTCTTTAATTAATTCTATAATAATAATATTCGTCGTGAAGAATACATGAGTTAACTAAGATTGCATATATGCAGTTCGGAAAATTCGGTGGAGAGATAGGCAAGAAAACAGTGTGACTATCTAAATTACTATAGTGATGATTTATCAAAACTTCCGGTAGATATATGAAAGGGGTTATACGCCATTAAGTGGAAAATTCAGTTCTGTCAAGCCCATTATTCGGTAGGGATTCTGATGGAGTAAGCTAAAGAAGTTCAGGAAAAATATTAGACATGGATTTGCAAGATCGGGCACGATTAGTGTGTAGCGATTAATAGGTTATCTGAAAGAACTGTGATAAGCTTTGTATGAGGATTGTTACATGATATCTATGAAATATATTATATACAGATATTTGGGGTTTTTAGCTTTAGGCTTTCCCGTTAAAACAGTTGTGTTAATGTGTGTGAATTTTTATGGTTTCATATGTGCATTGTAATCTTGTTTATTTCCACATGTGATGATCAATGGTGCAATAGATTTTGTATTGTGAATGAAGTTAAAATAGTGTGTGATCGGGAGAATATTGGATATATAACACATAAGTTATATGATTTCTACATGGTATCAGAGCAGTTGATCATTGGAGTAGATTGCAATTATTGAAGCGGTTGAGTTTTGTGCTGGTGGAATTCGAATTTGCTGCAGTGTTTTCTTGGTGTCGAAGTTGAGAATTCATTGAAACGTCTTTCAACAGATTGCGATTGGAGTATGCCCTTGAGATCAGCTCAGTCTCTTCATAGAAAGAATGGGATGGAGGCGTGGGGATAAATAGGTTGAAGTTCTGATCTTGATATTCCAAAGCCTGGTTCTAGCGATGCAGCCGCACTTGACGCATGGCAAAAGAAGGTAGCAAGGTGTCAAAGGATTCTGTTGGAAGGTGTGAAGGATCACATAGTGTCCAGCCTTCATGGTAAAGCTTCTCCATTCTTGATGTGGAAGGCTTTGACATAATTTTTCCAAAGTAGAAGTGACCAGAGGAAGTTGGTGCTTAAAGACAAGCTCAGGAAAATAAAAATGGAGAAGAATGACACTCATTAGGTACTCTATGGCTCAAGGTTTTCCCGCTGGGGACTGTCCTCCAGTCCTGTAGGGATGGCATATCTACGAAGGACTCTATCAATGGTCGAGCCCTTTGGATGGAGGCAGCTTTGGTGGATCTTGTGGAGAAGTAAACCGGAGTACTAGGGATGGCTCTTTATAAAAACAATGTCTGAAAAGTTACGCTGGCTACCAGCGAAAGGAGGAAAGAAAAGTCCTTCTCAATGCGGTGCGGATGGCAAGAGCGTGAGCATATCCAAGTGAAGTGTTTTCAACATCACGGCCATCCCGAACGTACACGATGCCTTGTCCACGGAAGAAGAAGAACAACGTAGTGATGATTGATTAATTGAGGCTCTGCCTCGTAATTTGATACGGACTTCTCATTGATCGCATGCATGGTGTCTAGTGCATTGGGATTGAGTGGTAATTTATTATTAGTGCTTCTTTCACATGACGAGATGTGAATCTTTTAGTGATTTGGTGGATAAAGATCTCCAGTTGCATGTTGAGTTGGGTGACAACGGATGATACAATGCGACCGGCATTGGTACCATAACCTTTCAGAGGGAGTCAGGTAAACTCATTCTTTTACAAGATGTAGTGCATGTTCCGGGTTTAAAGAAGAATTTGATCTCAGTCGCAATGTTAGAGGATAAAGGGTATGAAGTTGTCTTCAGTGAAGGAAAAGTTTTCCTTCGGCACAAGGCAACAAGACAAGTCAAGAAGGTTGGGATTCGAGCAAAGAATCTCTACAGACTTGAAGTAGATGGGATGTCTATGGAGCTTCCTACTGTTGGGAAGTGCAAGAAAGACATGCAATTGATGCTTGAGAGGGAGCAAGTTTTGCATGCAGGTAATAGTGAACCTCGGGATGTGGAGCAGCCACAAGATGAGGATCATGGAGTGGAAGAAACCACTCATGCGGAGAAATTTCGTGCCAGATGGGCAGAGGGAGTGCATGCAGCTATACCACCAGGTGAGAGGTGGGGCGACATGCATGATTAATCCCAAGAGGAGATTTCTGGGCAGGATTCATTGAGATGGTGTGGATCTCATGAATTGAACCTGGCTACAAGGAGCCCATACCAGGCAGGTAGCATGATCGGTTAGTTGATGCGGACGGATCAAAGTGATAGTGCCAGATGTGGAGAAGCATGAGTTCGAGTTGACAGCCCAGTGCGGGGGAGTACGTGCGAGAGTTCAACAACGCGGTGGATTAGAAGACATGTGAGTAGTTAAGCAAAAGTCGAAGACTTTGATGAGTACGATATCTTGATTAAATTCAGTGTTTGACATTCGATTTTGGAAATTTTGGAAGAGTTACGGGTACTCCATGGGTTACACTGAGCGCTTGAAGGTTGCAGGGCAAATGCATGGAGTTGCATGTCGCATGCAAAGACAGTCCTTTCTTGTTGAGAGGGAGTGTTGAAAATGGCAACAAGAAACGGTGAAGGAGGCCTCCTGAAACATCTTTCCTGATCCTAGTTGGAAAGTGATCACCTAAACTAGGTGGGGGGGTGGGGCCACACGGTGATTTTGGCGCAAAGTCTATTTTTAGACATGTCGATCATATTCTATGGGTATGGGATCTCTTGTGGATGGTTGGTCAAGTTGGAAAAATAGATGGATTTCTATTTTTAGACATATTGGGGGAGGAATCTATTTTTAGATTGATAGTCTAAAAAATAGAATATAATGAATATTATTAGCTCATAATAATATTTGGACTCTAATATTATCTTGTTCTCTTGGAGCACTTCGATTAAGTGCAGATGTATGCAACTGTCTGGTAGTGAAGGTGCGCACGCTGCAGAGTTTCTTTAGACTGTTCTGGAGGACAGTTCGGGCTGTCATGCTTGATAGAGTTTGGTAGAGTTGTATTTAGTTTAACCGAGTTAGACTCAGTTAGGTTAGTTGTATCCAGTCTAGCCAGAACCAGTACACTAATTGAAAGTGGTATGAGTCATTCGTTCAATTAATTCACTAAATAATAACTCATTAATCAACTGAAGAATACATCAGTTAACTACAGTGCATGGCAGTTCCAGTGGAGACCAGTGGAGAGATAGGTGAGAGAGCAAGTGTGACTATCAGTTGTGACTATAGTGATGCATTGATTGCATCCAACACTCAGTGGAGATGCCTATGAGGATTGCATGAGCAAGGCTGGAGCAATTCGAGTTCATCCATAGCCATTCTTCAGCAGGGATTACGCAGTAGAGGTAGGCTAAAGGCTGGCAAAGATCAGTGCATGGATTTTCAAGATCGGGCCTGATTAGTGTGTAGCGATTGGATTGTACTGAGAGCTTGTGATAAGCTTTGTATGAGGATTGTTACATGATCTCTATGACATATATTATATACAGATAGTTGGGGTTTTTAGCTTCAGGCTTTCCCGTTAAAACACTATGTTAATGTGTGTGAATTTTTATGGTTTCATGTGTGCATTGAAATTGTGTTTATTTCCGCATGTGATGATCAATGGTGGAATAAATTCTGTATTGTGCATGAAGTTAAAATAGTGTGTGATCAGGAGAATCTTGGACATATGTATGTGTAGTGCATATAATTTCTACACGAACTGTGACAAACTGTGACTTGCGACCTGCAACAAACTGCGACTTCCGACTATGCGACTGAGACAAACTGCGACTTGCGACTTGTTGTGACTATGTTGCGACTTGAAACTATGCGACTGAGACAAATTGCGACTTGTGACTCACTGTGACTATGCTATGACTTGCGACTGAGACAAACAATTAGAATAACAGATATAGCTAGACAATAGAATACATAGAGTTGACAAAATGTGCATTTTATCGTTCATTCTCCAACTTCTGGGAACCAACAAAACCCTAGTGCCTCTGTGCGCTGAGCTCTTTCACGACTTTCAAAAGGGAGAACCATAACATAGAAACACTCAGATAAAAATATACGTGGTTAGGGTTTTGAAGTACTTGCGGTAGAAATGGTGCATCTTTGGTTGGAGTACTGAATTTTGGAGTACAAGAAACTGGTATAGCTGTTACTCGTAATTTATAATGAGAAGATATGTTTATAAAGAAGTTGTGTTAAAATGGACTAATGTTTTCAGGCGAAACCTATGTTTTTTGCTTCATGTTTATGATGAAAAGTCTAAAAGTTTCATCCATTTTTAACACATTCTTTCCAGAAACATTTCTTCTCAGCGTAATTCAGTTGTTAAACTAGCAATGGGGATAGTCATCACTTCCTAAAATGCAAGCTGACTCATCATTGTTATTCAATGAAAACCAGGCCACCTAGAATTATCCGTTGTGGTTAGTAAGGGGGCTAAATTTCACTAGTGTCAACCTCTAGGTATTGAGCCTTTGACCTGCTTTCTTATGTCTAAGGAAGACTAGCACTTAGCAACCAAAAACAGTTTTAGAGTAATTTTTGGGAGATTGCAATTTTTTTTTATTTAATGTGTTTTTGAATGCTGATTCAATGATGTAAATGTTTTAAAGTATTTGGATTTTATAAATTACATAGTTCAAACTTACTATTTAGAAAAATCTGATATTTATGGACAAAATCCAGGGTAAAAAAATGAGAAAATAAATATTTTAAATTTGATATTTTTAGACAAAATATGTGTGTTTTATTTCTAAATGGACCTTCTATAATTTATATTATTTAAATCAGTATAGATCCATCTTAAACACGGATCTAACATAAAATGAGCCAAGAGGGATCAAATTTCTTCACCTGCAAACTTCTTTGAGATTGCAAAATACAATGTGTAATGTATCGTTGTTTAAGTTGTCTTTTTGAATGCTATATAGAGTACATTATTATAGCAGCCATTGTCTTTTTATTTAGAGAATATTTTATTTTATGTTAAGAGGGACATGTGTAACTCCACCAAGTTGATCACAAGCATATTTACACATAGCCCACATACTAGGCTGTAGAATGAACCTATCAGCTCAAAAATAAAATAATATTGATGCACTAGATTTAATACAATGAGAATATTCTTTGTTGTATACACAACTCATAAATGAACTTATGGGTTTCCAAATGGTTTTTCCATTTCCAATCTCCACCTTTAATAAGCTGGAAATATACTTTGTTGTATACACATTTCAATAGATGAAATTAAGGGTTTCGAAATAGTTTTTCCATTTCCTACTTCTAATCAAGAACATAAAATTGAGTCTAATAATTTAATTTATATGAAATGAAATTTTAGCCCAAGAGACTTAAAATAGTCTATGAATTCCCTGTTTTTAGCCTTTTGCATTTCAGTCTTTTTCTTATTCAAATTGATGATAAGCTGGTCCAACCTTCCAACAATCTCATGGCTGAAAAGACAGCCAAGAAACAAATGCTAACATATTCCCATAATTTTCTCTGATGTTTTTGAACGCATCTCATTCAAAATGAAATATTTTTAGATTCCACTGCCCTATATATACAAAATGTACACACTCTTCTTCCCAAGCTTTTTTAGACCTTTTCCACCACCCTATTTCACACCAAAAATAATAAAAACGGTGAGATTAATTATTTTTGGTAGATTTCTTTTGTGCAGTAGTGTTTTTAAAGACTCACACCCATAACACCTTTATAAAAGGCATCAGCGTGCTGCAAACGCACGCCGCCTGATTTCATGTTTCGGTGACAGAATTAGAAGTGACAGGTACTGGTATTTCTGTTCATCCACTTTTAGCTCCACCAGAGCTGTGAGGGCCTCTCATAAAATGCCAATTTCTGTACGAAGCCTCTTAATAGCATGCGTTCCATACTTCACGCCATGGAAGCCGACCTTTTGCTTGCAGGCTCACGTAATTTATCATAAGTAACGTGGTATTACTTTTTTGAGATTGATAAGTGGGTGGACCAGGTTACAAGGGTGAAGATAAGCACACAGTGTGTGTGGTGCAACCAGCTCCTTTTTAACGTATGCGTTATGTGGAGATCAGTGTTCTGATACAGAGCGCAAAGATTTTTATCTTCTCTGATCTTAGGGTAAGAAAGAAAGTATTTTTATAAACTTTTTATCTTCTCTGATCTTATGATAAGAAAGAAAGTATTTTTAAGGTTTATAAGATAAAAATAATTTATGGGATAGATTGTTTTTTTATTTGGGTTTTGTATTTACTTTTTTTTTTGCGAGTTTTACAATAAACTTTCTCAGTTTTTTACAAATTTTTAGCTGAATAAATTATGCCAAGAGCTAATTTCCAAAATACCTGCATAATTTTCTATCTTTGAAGACTTCGCATTCTAAAATGAAATGAAATATTACTAGAAATAAAAATCCTATAAGTTATTCACCCAGTCTTTTTCATTTTTTTAAAAAACAAATTTATATGGTTTTACTTGGTTGCTCAGTAACATAAAAATACCCAACAAAAATTCTGCTGGTTGCATATGGTTCGCCTCGCCTTATCATCAAGAACGATAAACTGAGTAATTTTACTAAACAAACCGAAAGTAGTCAAAGTAGTGCTAAAGAGTTGGAAAGTGCAATTATAGTCCAATTGAAAAAAAAAAATTATAATTATTGGTGATTATATATATATAGTTTGAGTAAATGTAATAATATGTGTGTTTTACAAGGAATATGTATTTTTCTGTGATAAACTAACCATTTTCAGTTTAAATTCAGAGAAAGTATAATATATATATAATTTTATAGAACTTCAAAAACAGTTATATCAATTTGGTATTTGTTATGCTTATTCATATATCAATTTCGTATTTATTATGCTTCTTAGATGGTAACATGCTTAAAAAATATATCAATGAAGATTTAAATATATAGGCAATAAAGAAAGTTATTATTATTTTAAATCAATTTTTATTTGATTTGATTGTATTAAGGGAAAATGAAATAATATATATTTTAATTTTTTTTTATATTAGATAATTTAAAATAAAATAATATATAGACCATTAAAAAAGTTACTATTATCTTAAATCAATTTTTATTTTATTTGATTGTAATAAGGGAAAATGAAATAAAATTTAATTTAATTTTTTTTTTTTTTTTAAATAAAATAAAAATTTTATGTGATTTTTTGTTTTTTTAAATTAAAAATAATATGGAATTTTGATTTTAATAATATGCAGTTCATGGGCAATTTCAGCTTCATGGATGATTATGTAAATCATGAAATTATATATATATATATATATATATATATATATATATATATATATATATATAATTGAAATAATAGAGTATTATATTAAAAATATGATGTAAATAGATTAATTATAAATTTACAAAAAAAAAACTATTGTAAATATTTTATAACAAAATAGGTAATACTCAGATATATAAAATAAGAGGGTTTGCTAAAGATTATAATTATTATATTTTGTATTTTCTTTCAAATAGCTTACATTATTAAAATACTTAATAATTTAATGATTTTAAAAAATATAACAACTAATGAAATTTGTGTTTGCAAGTGTAGAGTTGATGGATATTGTTTAAAGTTAAAGATAGGGAGTTTTTGCTAAGGTTGAGTGCCAAGTTCCTTACCACAGTGAATTCTACTTTCAAGATGTCTTTTATGTGTCTTTGTTGAACCACTAAATTCATTATGGTTTCATGTTGAGAAACACATTGATGCCCATTCTCATATCTTTTAATGTCACTAAGAATATAGATCTTCTATTCAACTTGATATTTTCCTCATTCCTTGTGCCTTTTCATAGATATTCTAAATTTCAATATGTATCTTAGACAACCCCTTTTGCTAATCCCTCTTGTAAATATCGCTATGAATTGTAATTCATGTAAAAAATGTGGAAATGTAACACATTGATTAGTTGAGGAAAGTGCACACAGATTTAGAGAATTGAGGAGGAGGAGTTGCTTGTAAACCCAAACCACTGTATTTATTTCACCACCTATCTCCCTATTGAATTTATGGAACTGTTGATGCAACATTGAATTCAGGGAGTGGGCTCCTTGAGGAAAGGGAGAGCATACAATCTTGGTTCTCGTGGAAGCATGGGTGTGGTTAACATGCATGTAAAAAGTAAGAGAAGGAAAAGCCGCGGGGAGACAAGCTGTGGATAAGAGAGTGATTGGAGGCATATAAACAAGCAAACACATGTGGAGTGAGTCGAACAAGAAAAAGAATGAGGGAGTACACAAAAGAGGAGAACACAAAGCGTGAATTGGAAGTGGACATGATTTTTCCAGGAAAGAGAGAACCTGATAGAGCCTATGTTATTCTTTGGAATGGTATTCTATATGTTTATCTAGGCTTGTGAGTGTGCCTGTGAAATGATTGGCTAGAGATATTCCAGTGGAGCTGTGACACTCAGGTTCTAGTCGGGGTTGATAAAGCAGTCTAATGTTTGCTTAAAGAGACAATAAACGCTTAGGTAGTGGCTAGCCTTGGGGCTAAAAAACCATTGGGATACTAGTTGGGGTTTATAAACTAATTGAAAACTCGAGACACCCAAGAATTATTTGAAAGGTATGATAAATCCCTGAGTGGTTAGCCTTGGGGCTGCTAAACCACTTAGGTACTTTCTCAGTAAGCTAATAAATCTCTTGGAAATGGACTCTTTACTCCTGTAGTGAAAATCAAGCTGATAAAAATCCCTTTACACATATATATTCCTTCTCCTAGAACCGAGTTGAAATTAATTGAGTCGTAGATGAACCCTTGTGGTTGATTTTCTACCGAAGAAATAATCAATATGGTGATATAGTTGGGAGCCGTTGAGAAATCACCCAAGAAATGGACGCTGCCAATTACCACTTGTTGACTAATTGTTAGTGAGAGTACTCTTGAGCAATTACTTCCTCAAACTATGAATCCGACTTAGGGGTGACTAGCTGCAAGAAATATTATAGTGTAGCTAGCCTATGGTTGAGTGGAGAGTTGAAGTCCCTCCCTAAGTTACTAGTCATTCAACTAATAAGATAAGTTGCTTGTATCTTTTCCATGTTAGTGCAATGTGAATGATGAGTAATGTGACTGCATGGAAATGGCTTTATCAACACTATTAATGAGGATATATATTCCTGTGTATTGAAATGTGATGGTTGTGAATGATTATCATGGTTGAAAGGGACTTGTGGATCCCTATAATGATGATATGTTTGTAAATGGAAAGTTACTTAATATGCTTATGCTTGATTTTTGACATGATCAAATCACTATGGCTATGTGTAAATTCCACCATATGTTATGCTTGAATATCTCGAATAGATGTTATGCAAAGGTTGTTAAGGCCTATGGAAATTATTGTGTATAATAAGTTTAATAATACCCGGTAATCTTCTATGGTGTGTGTGAAATTCCAAGGTTAAGTTTTTTACTTGCTAAGAGTCTTTGTGTTTGAAAATTAAAGAGTTTTATCATTGGATAAGTAGTATGAGGCTTGTTATGAACCAACATGGATATGTTGAAAATGCAACAATAAATTCCTAATTTAATTTTCCCTTGACTTAAATTAGGAGAAAATCAAAATTCCACATTACAAGACAACTTGAATGAGTTAAATGATTTGTTATCACTCAATTATCTTAGTTAATTCGAGTTGCGGGCTTAACTTGAGTTGTGTATAAATATTCCTAAATTTTAGGAGCCTAGGTTGAGTTAATTTTAGTTGTAACAATTTAATTCAGTTAAATTGAGTTAGGTCAGTTTAAATAGTTCCAACTGTTGGAGGAACTAGTGGGAGGTCTAGCAGTGGGGTGCATCTTCAGTGTTTAGCCAGTTAACTGATCAATCAACCTAAATTAACTTAGGTATGCATGAAATTCGAGTTACCCAGTTGAGATTGGAGTTCAAGGGCAATTTACTATCAGTTGTATAATTTTCCAAGTTGTACAAGTGGTGCATGTAGTCAAAGGAAGGCCTAAAGGAATTGTGCAATTATTAATGAGTTATTTCCCTAATTAATATGGGCTAATTCCTCATCAAACAACACAAGGAAATAGGAGCTTGGGAAGTCTTGAAATTTTCTAAGTGTTGGCCAAAGTTAGTTGGCCAGGCAGAGGATAGAAGATACTTGTGCAGATTGTGCTCAAGCTTGAGAAAGCATACTATATTCATCCATATTTTTTTATTAATGCAATACATATAGGAAGGTGTTTTGATAAATTGTTTTCCCCTAGATAATTTTTTGTGTATGTGTGTTAAATCATGATGCATGTTTTTTATATGTATTCTCGATCGTGAATTTTCTTCTGCATATGAGTAGAGTAGATTTGAGTCTTATGTTTTAGTACATTACATGAGCAGTTTCAAATCTACAATTAATTTATACATGGTATCAGAGCATGATTCATAGTAGAGATGAGAATTCAGAGTTGTCTTTGCAGGAGGAACGAGTTTGTAGGGTCTATTGTTCAGAGCTAACAGGATGGAATTTTATGGTTTAAGGCTTGAGTATGCCCTTGAGGGTAGCTCAAATTATATTTCTTGGAAGGACCACATGGAAGATGTCCAGGAAGATAATGGGTTGAAGGAATTCATTGATAATGTTATCCTAAGACTGGAAATTCCTTATGCTCAAAATCTCATAGATTGGAAGAATAATGTAGCCAAGGTGAGGAGGATCATATTGGAGGGAGTACAAGTCCATATTGTCTCTAATCTCCACGGGAAATAAACTATGTATGCAATGTGGAAAGAATTGGTAGATTTGTTTTAGAACAATAGTGACCACAAAAAGCTAGCACTCAAGGAGAAGCTTCAAAATATCAAGATGTAGAAGGGCAACACAATACCACAGTACCTGAGAAGGTTCACATAATGTCGTGATGAACATGGTGTTACTGTCATAGAAGATTATATGGTAAGCCTAGCATTTCTAGGCCTTCCCAAGAGCTAGTAAAACTACCAGGATTTAGTAAATGGGAGGGAGAAGCTACTAAACTGGGAAAGACTATGGTCCGAATTGGTACAATAGGAGTTCAAGCGAAACACCAAAGATGAGACCTCATCCAAGGTTGAGGAAGAAGAAAAATGTGCCTTGGATGGAAATGAAAAGAAAGGAAAAAGGAAGAAATCCCAATATAAAGGAGATTACGGTCAAGGGGGGAAGAAGAAAGAATTGTCCAAAATAAAGTGCTTTCACTGTCATGAACTGGGACATTATGCCAAGAAGTGTCCACACAATAAGGAAGACAAGAAGCCCTCAAGAGGAGCGATAGGTGAATCTATAGCTTCACAATTCGAGCATGATTTTACCCTCATTGCATGCATGGAAAACAAATCGATGGTTAGTGTGTGGTATCTGGATAGTGGTGCCTCATTCCATAAGAAGGGAAACCAAAAATTTTTTAGTGACTTGGAGGAGAAGGACCTCCAGATGCATATCAATATGGGAGATGATGGGAGGTATAGTGCGAATGGTATCAGTACAATTACCTTTTATAGGGATTATGGTTCCCCTCTCAGGTTCAAGGATGTGATGTTTGTTTCAGGACTAAAGAAGAATTTGGTTTTCATCACAGTGTTGGAAGACTATGGCTATGATGTGATATTCAACAAAGGAAAGGAATTCCTAAGGCACATCTCCATGGGACAAGTGAAGCAGATCGGGGTTCGAGTGAAGAACCTCTACAATTTGAATGTGGAGTACTATGTTTCTTTGAGAACAAAGGCAGAGAAGGTGTAGAGTCGATACGTCGATGAATTATGACATTGAAGACTTGGCCATTTGCACCATGGAGCTTTGAATATCATGCAACAGATCGCCACATGACTCCCCAATGGAGCACTAGAGAAACATAATACATTCAAAGGATGTACCTTTGGGAATTACAAAACGCACCTTCAATGATCGGGATAGCAGGGCACATGCAATCCTTGAAAGGATTTACTCTATTTTTTGTGGACCTTTCTCGACAGCCTCCATGGCCAAGCATAGGTGTTATGTGATATTTGTAGATTTTTTCTCACATAAGTGCTCGATTTTATTCATGAAAAAGAAAGACCAAACATTCTCCAAATATGTTGAATTTAAAGCAATTGTTGAGAAAGAATCTGGCATGAAAGTGAAGGCTCTCAGGAGCGATAACGATGGTGAATATCTATCGAATGAGTTTAAAAATTTATGTGTAAAGGAAGGAGTTCAATAGGAGTTGACAACACCCCATAACCCACAACAAAATGAGGTGGTTGAAATGAAGAATAAAATTATTGTGGGAGTTGCACAACGATGTTGCATGATCATGGCCTACCTCTGCACTTATGGGCTGAAGAATGAAACAAAACAGTGTATGTGAAAAACAAGAGTCCTCATCAGATTCTCGGCATGATTACAAAAAAAAAAAAATTAGGGAAGAAACCATATGTGTCACACTTCAGGATATTTGGTTCATTATTTTACTCTCATGTTTCCAAGGAATCAAGGAAAAATCTAGAGCCAAAAATAGAGTTCCACATATTTGTGGGGTACACTGATACACATCACAACTATCTGGTGTACTTTCCATATCTCAGGACGAAAATTATTCATAGATATGTGAAGTTCGATGATGAGAAGGAAATGAGGTGTTCCCTTAAGAAGGAGCTTAAGTTGCATGAAAATGAGGAGCTTTTGGCTCCAAAGGAAAAACCTCAGGGTTTTATGGAGTAGCCACAAGCAGGGAGAAGATAATGGAGACACCCACTAATTAAGAGACATCTAGAGAAGGAAGGAAGCACAACAGGGAAGCCAAATAATTATTGCACGCTGCTAGAGAGAATGTGGGAGCAACCATATCATAGCACATGCAAAGGAGGTCATTGGATCAATACACATGCTACATGGATCTAATGAGTGAGATAGCAGAGACAAAACCATCCTCATTCGAGGAAGTAGTGCATCAACCAGTGTGGGTTGATTCCATGGTAGAGGAATATAATTCCATTGTTAGAAACGGTGTTTGGGAAGTGGTACCAAGACCAGAGAACAAGTCAGTGGTCAGTTTGAGATGGATCTACAAGGTAAATCAAGTAGCAGATGGAAGCATCAAGAAATACAAGGCCAAATTTGTGGCCAAGGGATTCTCTCAAGTGGAGGGAATTAAGTACGAGGAGGCCTTTGCTCCAGTAGTAAGGTACTCTTCTATCGATAACTTCTAGTACTTGCAACACAGATGGGATGGAAGATCCATCTGAGGACAACATTCCTAAATTGAGTGATTGAGGAGGAGGTGTACATTGAACAAATGGAAGGATTTTAGACCTTCGACAAAGAGTCACATGTGTGCAGACTCAATGTAATATTCCAAATGTAGAACAGCTAGCAAGGCATGACTGGAAAACACATTTTCCAGTAATGGCTGCTACAGGAATTGAAACCAGGACCTGGATCCCTTAGAAAAATGTGTCTAAGTGCTAAATCCAAGAGGAGGCTCCAAATAAATCCTTCTAAGTGGGTTAAACAAATCTACTTAGATGTCCTAAAAAAATACCCGATGAGGGACTGCAACAAATCTTAAGCAAGAAATGGAAAGACAATGTTATTCTATAGATGTGAACACATGAAGATATGTATAGCCAACAAATATCTAATATAGCAGCAAATGTATACAATATGTGACGGAATTAATCACTCCAGATAGGTAATGGAAGCCTCAATGAAACATGTACAAGACAATGAAGCAATACTGCTATGCAGAATGTCATATGACTAAAATAACACAGTTATAGGAGATACTGCTACATACAAAATGAAAGTAGGATGATATGACAATATCAGCTCAAATAAATGAGGGGGAGAAAGCTCTCAACCCTGGAAAACACTAATACAAAAATAATACATAATCCTTAGAAGGATTGGCTACAATACATGTACAAATTGCAAATATGCAGAAATGTCGGAGTTGTTGAGCAACAGCTGCAACTCAATACTAGAAATACATGGAGATGGCTGAAGATGATGCTCAATATGAAACAAACCTCCTCCAATGGATCTCTCAATGCAAGGCTGATCCCGACACTGAAGATATTGCCCTCCAAGAAGCTGGTGCAACCTCTCACTACAAGTGTGCACTGAAATAACACAGTCTAGAGGATGGACTACGCTGTCTATGATGGGAGATGTTGGCCTTGATGCAAAAATATGCAAATCTGCCCTAGAGACCTTCCTTAATAATCTTCCTGAGGAATAGAATCTCCCTCCTCTGAAAGATGAGACAAGGAATGGTGTTGTGGAACCCCTCCACTGCAACACCCAACAACACTACATTATAATTCAGCAGAAATAACGCAATGACTGAATAATGGCTTTGGCCTTGAGCCAAGATTTGGGGAAAATGAAGTGCAATCCTTCAAGAGGCCTCTCAAGAAAGAGAGGAAATCCTAAACATGAATCCCTTGTGCTAAGCAGCACTGTAACTCAACCTAACAGTTGGGACTGCAAATGTGTCTAAGCAGACAAATGATCAAATGCTTCAAGATGTCTCACTATGGCTGCCCCTTCCTCCTTTTATGAAAGTGAATGTCTCTTTGCCTTGGACCCCACACATTAGGGTTTCTTCCACAAAGAATATTCCTCCCTCTCAAACTGTGTTGTCTTCTCATGCAAGCTACACCTCTTACGCAGTGCTGTGGACTTGGTAAAACTTGACCTTGTCCTCATGCAATTGCCCCTTTTCACACTGGAAGGTGCAAAATTAAGCTGCTCCATTGATCCTTTTCACATTATGAAGGATCTTATTCCTACTCATGGGCCTTTTACCCATTTTATTCACCTCCTAGATGAAATAAGCAAAAATTAATATTCCAATTTGCTGCTTGCAAATTTTGGAATATTATAGTCCCCCCCTCTCAAAGATTGCTTGTCCTCAAGAAAGTGCAAGGATAGACTGAGTTTTCTTCTCCTCTCCCTGTAGCATCCCTGTATGATGATCTCCTCCAAGGAAAGTGATGCTATCTCATCAATCAAGCCTCCACATTGCTCCTCCTCAGCATGTAAGTTAGCTATCAAGCTATCATCATGTGAAAGTGAAATACTCAAGAGGATAACAAAGTGATGTCTAGAGGTCCCTTTGAAGAATGGGATCTGAAATATAATGGGAACTATCTCTCCCATATGGATCCTCCATCTCCAAGCCATGAGCCATGCAAAATGAGTCACCTCCCAACTAGGAAACTCCTAAAAAATGTCCTCCACCTTTGGCTCCGGCAAAGTAGGTGGGCTGAAATTCTGCACATGGTAGACAATGTAGCCTAGCCCACGCTGTCCATCTCTCCACTTATGATAAGTTTAGAGAAAGTGCTAATCCTGTGCTGTAATAAGATTTCCTTCAAGTGGCAAGATGAGGACTAGACCTCCAAATATCTCTCCTCCAACGCTGCAAATCATGCTGGCCCAAGTATCTCCATATATGATGAGTTGGAAGTCATCAACATATGGCACATCTCCTATTATATGGCTCACCTCATATGGAAACAAATGAGTTGCTCTAGTGGCCATATCATCTCCCATGCTCCCCTTAGAACATGTAGTGAAAAAAGTGTGAGGAATTTCTCCCTCAAAGGACACATTCACCCAATGTGTCTCTCTCCCAAGTATGCTCCTCATAAACACAGAAACAATAGAGCCACAGGGAACAAAGATGAGAATCATAATTGCTGCCATATGTAACAAATGAGAAGGAAAATGGTCCCTAAAGTGCAACCAACACAGCTTGACCCTCAACTGCAATAGAGACTGATAAAAAGTGTGACCTCTCAACCACTTGCCTGCTGCTCCAATCTCCTCATAAGTATGGAGGAAGTGAATAATGTAAGCTGTACAATGATCATGTCCTCCGTAATATCTATCTTCCCCAAGTCCTCCTAGGGAATGGCCATCAATCATGCTTATGGCGTCCACTAAACCATGTGGTATAGCAAAAAGAATGCTCCTCCTTGGAGCAACATCCTGCACATATATGGTCAACGGATACATACATACATTAGAGAAATCATGTAACAATAAACACCCTTACCATATGTTTTGATTATACAAGTGGAGTGGCTCATAGGTGAGTCTCCTCTCATCCTCAAAGAGAAAAGAGGTGGCTTTGCTAACTCTCTCAAAGAGTTATGTCTCTCCTCCATCTCTATCTGGTCCATGCATCTCCTCATATGTTGATATATCTCCTCCTCAAAGCCCTTCCAAAAATACCCCTCCATGATGGTGTGGTATGCTCTCATAGAACAAGTGGGGCTGAAAAGGAAATCCTCCTGAGCTGCTTGTAGCAACTTCTCCTTGAGCTTGGAAGCCCCAGGTAAGAAGATCCTACCATGATATAAGATGATCCCATCTCTGATTGAGTATCCCTCCTCATGCAACTGGTCATCCAATATGCAAGTGAAAATATCCTTGGAATACTCCACCAACAACTAGGAGTTCCAATATGGATCTATCCTCCATAGTGACAACGCTGATGATATCTCATGAAGAACATCTGTCATATGGCTGCCCTCTCCTTTGACATCTCCCATGTCAAAGATGCAAGTTGGAAGGCTGTTATCCTTCCCCTGCTGCTTCTGCCACAACGCAGAATCTGAAATGGAAGTGGGTACTGATGATGTTTAGAGAATGCTCTCTCTCTCCTTGAGTCTACCTTAAACTCCTAGTGCTGTATCAAGCTCTCCCAAGGTTTCCACCCTCCTGGAATCAATGAGTGGTGCCCCAACATGTGAAGCATCCATCCTCCTCTGCTGGTCCAGTGGTCTCCCTGGCAAGTCTCCATGTAATGATACTTCCTCAACAAGAGATGACTGAATATATGAATGGAGAAAACTCTCCATGCTTATACTGCACAATCCAATCACCTTCTTAGGTGCATCAAAATCCAGAAATGGATAGGGATGTGTACTCCTCATCTCATGATGCTGGGTCTTCTCCCTACCTCCTCCTCGTGTCTCCATGGTTTCACCCCTCATCAACAATGGCACATGTAAAACATGAGTTGTGCCTTGATCTCCACACATGAGATCCTGGGGACTTTCTTGCAAAGGTGCAAGAATCCCTATATTTGGAGCAAGAGCTCCTCCTTCCTCTGCATGAGGTGCTAGACCAACTCCAGATCTAACAACACTGTTGCCCTCAATCTCTGCAACATGAATGGGAAATCCTCCAATGATTGGATCCCTTTTTGAAGAAGAGATCCCCATGCTCCTTTTCTCAAAGGTGTGAGATGAAAACCTTTCTTTCGGCAAAGTATGGTGCAAGTTTTCAGCCTCCCCCATTTTTTTCTAAAATGGTACTGCGTTCTGATGCAAGGGTTTTGTTTGGATTTTCTTGTTTACTTCCACCATGTGTGTCTCATGAATCCCTCTACGAAATATTTTCACTAATGCTTCAGTGAAACTTGAATAAGATGAAATGTTCACATATTTCAAAGAAAAGGATCCAAAGATCCACCAGGCATAAGACTTACCTCTCAAATGCAGCACTGCAACTTTGATGGCTTCATCCTCCGGCATTTGGTGCTGCCACAAGAAGGTCTCTAAATCCTCACCCAATATTTGGCTGAACATATAGGTGAACCCTCAAAGGTAGATAGATGAAATCTATCCTGCTGCTCTCTTCCATTCACCTTCATCTTGCAAAACTCTGAAAAACTGAGACGATCTCAGAATTTATGAGTTTGAAGCTCATACTCTTTCAAGAAGTAACTAAGGGTTTCCCTCCTAGCAACCTCTTCTTCTCTTTTCATCTCTCTTCCGACAATCCTAGGCAAGTGACTGCACTCTACAAGATGGTGTGTAGCTACTTGCTCACACTCCTGAAATCTAGAGTTTGCCTTTTGTACAAACCCTCTTGGAGATTATTCACACATCTTCCTCTTGATCTCCTTGAATTCTTAATGAATCATATGTACAGATTTAGGAAGAAGCTTGGTAAGCTTATCCCCTTTTTCTTTTTCTCCTCCAAAAGATGGAGTCTTTTTCCTACTTATTTCTCTGTCTCCTTGATGAGAATAAGAAGTGCAAGGTTCTTCCTCTTCTTTTTGCTTATCCTCCTTGGGGAGGTTCTTCATGGATCTGAAATATGATGAGATAAAACCCATCCTCTTCAATTTTCCGATCTTCTTGAGATTGGACTCACAGGCTGAGCCAAGAAAGTAGCTTTGATACCACTGTAATATTCCAAATCTGGAACAGCTAGCAAGGCATGACTGGAAAACACATTTTCCAGTAATGGTTGCTACAAGAATTGAAACCATGACATGGATCCATTATAAAAATGTGTCTAAGTGCTAAATCCAAGAGGAGGCTCCAAATAAATCCTTCTAAGTGGGTTAAACAGATCTCCCACACTTAGATGTCCTCAGAAAATGCCCGATGAGGGACTGCAACAAATCTTAAGCAAGAAATGGAAAGACAACGTTATTCTATAGATGTGAACACATGAAGATATGTATAGCCAACACATATTTGATATAGCAGCAAATGTATACAATATGTGGAGGAATTAATCACTCCAGATAGGCAATGGAAGCCTCAATGAAACATGTACAAGACAATAAAGCAATACTGCTATGCAGAATGTCATATGACTAAAATAACGCAGTTATAGGAGATAATGCTACATAAAAAATGAAAGTAGGATGATATAAAAATATCAGCTCAAATAAATGAGGGGGAGCAAGCTCTAAACCCCGGAAAACACTAATACAACAATAATACACAATCTTTAGAAGGATTGGCTACAATACATGTACAAATGGAAAATCTGCAGAAATGGCGGAGTTGCTGGGCAGAAGTTGCAACTCAATACTAGAAATACATGGAGATGGCTGAAGATGATGCTCAATCTGAAACAAACCTCCTCCAATGGATCTCTCAATGCAAGGCTGATCTCGGCACCGAAGATCTCGCCCTCCAAGAAGCTGGTGCAACCTCTCACTGCAAGTGTGCACTAAAATAATGCAGTCTAGAGGATGGACTGCGCCGTCTATGATGGGAGATGTTGGATTTGATGCCAAAATATGAAAATCTACCCTGGAGACCTTCCTTACTAATATTCCTGAGGAATAGAAGCTCCCTCCTCTGAAAGATGAGACAAGGAATGGTGTTGTGGAACTCCTCCACTGCAACACCCAACAACACTACGTTATACTTCAACATAAATAACACAGTGCCTGAATAATGGCTTTGGCCTTGAGCCAAGATGTGGAGAAAATGAAGTGAAATCCTTCAAGAGGCCTTTCAAGAAGGAGAGGAAATCCTAAACCAAAATCCCTTGTGCTAAGTAGCACTGCAACTCAGCTAAACAACCGGGACTACAAATATGTCTGAGTAGACAAATGATCAAATGCTTCAAGATGTCTCACTATGGCTACCCCTTCCTCCTTTTATGCAAGTGAATGTCTCTTTGCCCTAGACCCCACACATTAGAGTTTCTTCCACAAAGAATATTCCTCCCTCTCAAACTGTGATGTCTTCTCATGCAAGCTACACCTCTTAGGCAGCGCTGTTGACTTGGTCAAACTTGACCTTGTCCTCATGCAATTGCCCCTTTTCACACTGGAAGGTGAAAAATTAAGCTGCTCCATTGATCCTTTTCACATTATGAAGGATCTTATTCCTACTCATGGGCCTTTTACCCATTTTATTCACCTCATATATGAAATAATCAAAAATTAATATTCCAATTTGCTGCTTGCAAATTTTGGAATATTACATTCAAGTGAGCGTTGTATGGATTGAAACAAGTACCCCATGCTTGGTACACCATGATCAACAATTATTTCACTGGGTTGGGCTTCACCAAAAGTGAAGCAGATGCAAAAATTTACGATATTGTTGTTGAAGGTAAATTGTTGATTATAGTATTATATGTTGATGATTTGATTCTAATCGGTGATCAGAAGTTTATCAAACCTTGCAAAGAGGATCTTTCAAGAGAATTCGAGATAAAGGACATTGGACTCATGCATTATTTCCTTGGTTTGTAAGTATGGAAAGGAGATGGGGAACTGGTTGTCTCTCAGGGAAAGTGTGCCAACAAGACATTGAGTAATTTCCACATGGAGAATAGCAAACCCATGTGTTGGGGTCTCCATAGTTTGCAAGATTGGAAAGTACAAACACTGTGGAGCCTACGTCAAAACCACTTTGGAATATGAGGATCTAGCCATCCTAGATTAAGAGAGGGATCTCTCTATGTATGAGTTCAAAGATGTGATCTTTGAGGCTTTTAGTGTGATTTTAGGCTAGTTATGAAGAACAGAGTTTTTGTTTGTTTGGTTGGGTGTGATCTTTAATTGAGTGGAAAGTCCTGAAAATGAAAGATTTTCAGAGGGGTGAAGCTGTGAATAATCAAAACAAGGTTCAGCTGATAGGATAGGTATGAAATAGCACTTAATCCATTGGGCTATGGAGTCACAAAAGGTTTTAATTGCACAACAGTTTTCAAGAGTGGTCCATGGGGCAAGTCATCTATAACAAAGGATCTCTTTAGATTAAATGATGGGATGTAACATTAAAGTGTTGAGAACAAAGTAAAGCTAAAAACTCAATTAAGAATTAATTAACTCTGCTGAACAAGAAAAAGCCTTTAAGTAACTGTTTTGAAGTAAACCAAAGGACAGGGCTAACCATAGACTTCTTTGGACAAAATTGTATTAAAGCCAACTTATTAGACAAAAAATCCAGTAATCCCGTTGACTACTTTCAGAAAGGATGAAAACAGATAAGAAAACAAAGTGTAGCTTAAGATCAAGTAAGGACTTTGAACCTATCCTGCTTTCAGCATACTCTTAAGGGAAAATTTCAAACAACCTTTGGAGAAAGAACTAGAAGACAGGGCACACCATAGACTTTCCTAGTTTAACTCTACTTAGCATGTAATGAAAATATCATTCCAGAACAATGTTTAGAGTTTTAGACAGTAAGACATGGGCTCACCAACATTCCTTAACTAGTTTAGACCGTACTAAATCATTCTTAAATACACAATTGGAGGAAAACATAAAGATAAAGCTTATCAGTGAGAGTAGGGTACTTCTAAGAGTAAATCCTAGCTCTATCTTTGTTGTTCTTTATCAGAGAAAAATGGACAATTGTATGAAAAACATAAGAGGGAAAAAAAGTACTAAGAAGGGTACATCACCAATGGTATAGACCAGGATCCCATGAATCAGCTTGTATATTGATGTCAATCCAGTTACATACTTCAAGTCCAATCTTTCAGTACAGCAAAAACTTCTCTTCTCAGCCTAACTTCTTTGATTAAAAACAGAGCTTCAACAACCTCTTAGAACTATTTACATACAAAAAGTCTCGAGCAGCAAGTGTTACATCAACAACCAACATCATCTCATCTTCTTCAGAAGTATTTATAGAAGGAAGAGGAGGTGGGGTGAAAGAAAAGGTCTTTAGTTCAATTAATACGAGTTAATGCTTCTCTGCCTTTGAGGGGCTAAATAGAGGAAATCTCTGATGTTTTCCATGTATTAATTGGTTTTCATTTAATTTTTAGCTACTTGGCAGATTTTGTTGACTTTAAACTATTTCAGACAAGCTGGCAATAACTCTGGCTGTCTTTAACAAAAATATCACTGACTAAGGCAATAACTATGCCTTCTTTTGATTTATTGAGGTTGCAGGTGGCACTTTGGTAGCTGAAAAGGATATTTGAGCCTCTGATGTGGCAGTGGAGGCTTTCTTCGACTGATATAACTCCTCTGTTTTTACTTTAAAACACTTTTGACCTGATTTCGAGCCGTGTTTAAGCTTAATTAAGCCTTGATCTTTGCTTCAGGTCTTCATTCTCTGATACTGTCTTGATCACTTTATTATGTGGATTAGCTTTCTAATATTTAATACTAGGCATTAATCCCTTTATCGTTGATTCTTTATTGCTGATACACTTTGTTGTTCTTTGTTTACACAGGTGGCTTTCTGCTATTGGAGGGTTTTTGTTAAACCCTGGATCGTGATCCAATTGATTTGAACTTGGATTTCAAACCCGCTGTTCCATTTATTCTTCAATAAAAGCCACATAATCATCATTCTAGGCTGAAAACGTTACTTGACTGTGACTGTGGAAATTCTCAAAACAACCACCATTAAACCCTGCAAAAAACACAACAAATCGTTAAGAAACCCTGCAGATATGGTAAACTGCGTTTTTATAAGTTTAATGAAGGTGGCGGAAATGCTTGAGGATGGATGAAATGTAGCGGCGGAGGGAGAAAACCTGGCAGAAACAGCTAACCAAGTTAAAATTTGAATTATGGTGTGAAAATGAGGAAGGGTGGTTTTGGAAAACCGGCAACGGTTTTCGCATGGCATTTGGGGGTAAGCAGTATTAGCCAGATGGAGTGCGGTTCCATGCATTAGTTGACACCTGTCCCTTTTGATACCGCCGATTTCGCAAAAATTTTATGTGTTAAATCTCTGGAGCAAAGATTTTACGATATGCCACCACAACTGTTGGATCGGAGGCCCCAGATCCAACGATGTGAAATGAGTGCGATATGAAAGGTGTGAAAGCGGGGGTTCTGCTGGAAGAAAAGTGGCAACGTGTGAGTGGATAGGTGCTTTATGGGGCAGGAGGTAGGTCCCAAGGGAGTTGGGTTATCAGGTTAAATGTGAACCGTTAGATTAGATGGATCGACGGATAGGATTCACTCGCAAGGGTGAGTAATTGATAGGATTTGGACGGGAGGTGGATAGGAGAAAGGTGGATATGAATTTTATGAATAAAATTCATAAAATGCCTCTAATATCTCGTCATCATCCATACATTCTACATCACCATCAATAATTTTAATATATTGAATGAAACATTTCCAATGATTGCAACAATCTTGAAACAACGATGATAAAGGATGAGACTTTCCATAATTTTCAAAAAATATTCTATGGAAATCTTTAAGAGAACAAAAGCTTCCTGATTTCAACCGTTCATGCCATAATCTAACTCTGTCTTCTAAGGTAGCCATAAACATTTTCATCAAACAATCCTCAGGAAACTCAACTAGAAACTTATGTACATGCATATGTAATCTAACCAAATGTAGACCAACATCATATTTCTTTTCATATTTGAAAATGGGAAGATGGGTTGACCAATCGACACGAGGCATAGAATTTGGAAAAACATAGATGTGAGACCAATCCAGAGGAGCATACTTGGGATTTATTCTTGCAATAGAACTCATCTTGGAACTTCTTCAAACTTGTAATATTCCTACATTAGCATGCAACTAATAGGAATATTGATTTTTTATTTTTGCACCTAGTAGATGAATAAATGGGGGAGGAGACCCATACTTAACTAAACCAGCCTAAAAAACCTTTTGGTGTGAAATGGGATCATTGTAGTAGCTGTATTTCACACCCTTATGTGTGAAAAGGGACTTTTTTTCTTGTGGACAAAGTCAAGTTTGACCAAGTCAACAGCATGCATGAAGAGGACTGGATCACCAATGCAAATATCTCAATGTGAACAAGGATTAGCCTAAACAAACATATGAAAGCTAGCTTGAAGACGCTTGAGTGTGAAAGGGGACGAAGTAGGTTGAAGAGGTCAACCTTGACCAAACCAAGCAATGTGATTTTAGAGGAGTGGCCTTCATGGAGACACAACGCAGTTTTGGAGGGAGATTGATCATGTGCATGTGGAAACCCTAATGGGTGGGACCCAAGGTGAGGAGCCTCACATATCTTATAAGGAAGGGGATGGAAGCCATTTGAGGTTAGCTTAATGATTATTGATTTGATGTTCTGTATGACTATTTGACATCCTCTTGCTGTTTAGCAGAGTTGCAGTGTTGTTTAGCACAAGGAATTCCTGTTTAGGAATTCCTTCTCCTACCTTGAGAGGCCTATTGGAGGAGTATTGCACTTCATTTTTCCACATTCAGGCTTGGGGCCAAGCATCCTCCTTCAGCAAAAACTCAGTTTTTATTGAGAGTTGGGTTGTTTTGCAAGGTGTTGCAGTGGAAGCACCACAACACCACTTCCAGAGCTTGTATTTCAGAGGAGGAAGCATTTCTTTCTCTGGGAGATCAGTGAGGGAATATTTGAGCTTCATTTAAGACATTGGCAGGTGGCCAATTTAATTTCCATCTCCTACAGTGCAGTCCCTTGTAGGAACTGTGTCATTTTTCTGAGTATAGCAGTTTCAGGGTCAAGACCCTTGATCTTGAGCTTCTCCTTTGGGGAAAGGGCCAACCCTTCTCCTAGGAAGATTGTAAAAAGCCTCTTCTTCTATATCTTGTATATTTCAGCTACATATATATAGAGCTGTAGTATAACTACATTTTTCAGATCTAGATCTGTAGATCTGCCATTTTTGTACTTGTACTTTCATGCAACCCTTGCCGGGTGATTCTTATTTTGTATAAAAAGGGAAGATATTTCCATTTTCTCAGCCATTGATGATTGTAAAATCCAGATATATTATTTATAACTTATTGCTACATAAAACCTCATTAAAATAATGTTGTCACATGCTTCAGCAATTTATGTTAGCAAAATTCATGGGGTTTGGGCTTATTTGAGTTGTATTGGCTTGGGGAGACATGTTTAACTTGGCGAGAGTTATTTATTTTTGCTCCAATTATGGATGTGAGTTGTATATTGTATATTATAATGGATCCAAGTACCATTTCTCACAGTTATAGCATAATTTTCTGAAGATATCCCTTTTATGGCCCTATTTGCTGCATTTCCCCAACTTTTGGGAACATGAAAGGTGTAATTAGTTGTTGCTGTAACACTAATTGATATATTTGTGTTTCTTAACACATTTCATCAGTAAATAGATTTCTTCTACTCCATCATTGTGTTTACATATTGTTGCAGTCCCATTATTGGGCAATTTCCAGCCATACTAAGTGTGAGAGGTCTGTTTACCTCACCTAGTGTGATTGGTTTCTGATTTCCTCTTGGATTTGGGTCTTAGATTATCAGATATAAGGGATACAAGGGTTGATATTTTTTTCTGTAGCACACATTCCTAAAAAATGTGATTATCAGGCATGTCTTTCTAGCAATCCCAATTTGGGGATATTACAGTGGTATCAGAGCATGATATTTGGCTCAGCTTGTGAGTTCCAGCTATCATAAGGAGCGAGATCAGAATGATGGAGAGGATGAGTTTTCTCTCATCACTTTTCAGATCTAGAAATAACCTCTCCCAGGAGGTTAAGTAGATGAAGGAGAAGAAATGTCAAGAAACTCCTAGAGGGTTTCAAGAAGAGGAAGGGCCATGCACTTCCTACTCTCACAAAGAAGAAGACAAGAAGCAAGGAGGACACTTGGATCATCAGATTATGATTGAATACCTTGTTGAGTATAAGTCTCAACCTATAGCCTTCAAGGATACTCTAGCCTTCCCACGGTTCATTCAACTGGAGGAAGAGAGGAGACCCTGCAACAAGGGAGAAATCAAGGGCAATAAGTTTCTATTGTTCACTTTTGATGGGACATCTACAGCAAGAGCTTGGACAAGAAGACTTGAAGCATTCTTCCTACTACATCTAGTGGTAGAAAGAGAAGCAGTAGAGATTGCAGCGCTACACATGAAGTGTAAAGCAAGCACTTGGTGGTTCAGTCACATAAGTCATGCAAGAGTATCTACTCTTTTAGATTTCACTCAGAGGGTGATCAAGTGATTTGATGAAGAACAATAAGAGAGGTAGGAGCCCTCACCACCTCTTAAGGAGACTTATATCAGCGTTGTCATAGCCTTGGAGGAGTATTCTTCAACATCGGCAGTTGAGGGAGCCAACACAGTGGAAGAAGGAACTCTTGCAGCCATGCAAGGTGTTCCCAAAGCCCATCAAGGTATGATTGAATTTCCACTTTCTAATATTGCAGAAAATATTTTTAAGAGATTGTGGAAATCTGTTGTTGCATGACCTAGGATCATCACTTACTGCTAATCTAGAGCAGCAAGGTTGCACTGCGCTGTCCAAAAGCAGCAGTGAAGAAAGAAGGTGATGCAGGGGCATTAGGCCCAAGACACTTTTGTACATAAATAAACATAAGGGGGGTCTCATGTTTTGTTCCCCTTATGTAAATATTCATAGTTGAGTTATTTTAGTTAATTTTAGGAAAATTTGTAACTGCCCGAATGATTGATGGGCACCTGAAGAGATGGCCAGTTTCAGAAGTTAGGCTAGCTTTAGGAGTCCAAGAGTCATCAAAGAAGTGAATCGATTGATTTCCAATATGTATAAAAATAAACCTCTGTGATAGGGTCGACAGACCTGCACAGACCTGCACGAGCCTACACCTAGACCTGCCTGTACTTGCAGAGAGCTGCATAGGGGAAGAAGGCCATCAGATTGAAGATCTGTCTAGCCAGTGGTTGTAATTCAATCCATTATGTAAATAAGAAATGTTTTAGTATATTTGTGCCTTGTGGATTTAATTTATGTGTGAATGTATATATGCTTTGCTTGAATAAGTTCTGTGTGAATATATGCATGCATCCTGGTGGAGAATAATCAAAATCTGTGATAATTAAGAACCTGTGATGGGATTAATGGTGCTCTGCATGCAATTAGCGGAATCGATGTAAATACTTTCGATAGGGGAGTGATAGAGCCGTGAGTGTAGGCCACAACAGAGGCATGTCTTTAACCCATGCATAATGATAGTGGTGTTCATCGTACAAGCATTGTATAACGAGGAACGAGGTTGTAATGTGAAGAAATACAGTGTTGAGATTGTAGCGAGGAAGAGCAATCCTGCAGTCATGTGGGGAGCCGGCGAATGGAACGGTGCTTGACGGAACCTTGCACGATATAAGTGGAACCTGGAGTAGGGAACCGTGACCGAAGGAACAGTAACGGCGGTTTAGAGCTGAACAGTGGGTTTCATCGCACCACCTATCGTCGGCAAGCGGTATTTGAAGAGTTGCGAGCGATTCCATAGAAAGCTTGACACGTGGCATAGGGCGAGGTTGAAAAACCGCCTTCCACTGCGCGCCATCGCGCGTTATTGTTCGCACAAGTAGCTCGTGCGATATCCGTTGGATTAATTGGAGTGAGGCGACGTGATAACAGCCGTCGGATGTGGAAGGCTTGTCAACGCTGGGGCCCAGTTCTAAATTATATCAATTGGAACCTTTTAAACTAAGGGTTGCGAGGTTTTAATATAAGTATGTCCGGTGCCGTTGGTTGTTTAATTCTTCCAATGACTTTGGAGAAGGCCGAAATATACACATTGATATATCGTAATATGCGTATAATGTTTGAATTTGCGAAGTGGGGGCCATACGGATTGTGATTCAGGCGCGTAGTTAAAAGACCGAGGTTTTAATATGGGAGCCTTACTATTTGGGTTCAATATAAGATACGTCTAAAGTATTCACTTATCAATTTCCATGAAATTGATAAGTAAATAAGAAAGAATGAATTAAGTAGTGAGACTGCGAGACCTTGGCTTGGAGATTTATTTAATTTCCAATCCCAGAAAAAAGAACCTGTTGAGTTGCCAGAATTGTGGATGGTTGAGTGCGTTGGTTCCATTTTGACAAAGGACTTGTTATATTGGGAGATATAAGGGCTGCCTTTTAGGCCTATGAAGGTTGTAAAGGTATTAATTAATCAAATTCTAGGAATTTGATGAATGAATTGAAGAAAGGGTTAAGAAGACCCTTATTGAATGAATAGACAGGAACTGGGTGTTGTGAGATTTTCGGATGGTGCACAGCTTTGGGAATTGAAATTTTGGATACATTACACACATAGATTGAGGTTGAAATAATTTGAACTGGGAATGTGGGTTTGGTGGGTATCCCCGCTATAAAGTGGTATAAAAGCTATAATTTAGTTAGCTCGTTGAAGAGTTTGTTTTTGAAATGCACATGTACTGAACAGGAAAGAATAGTTGATGTTAGAATCTGTTTAATAGAGAAAATTACAGATTTTATTTGACATGCAGTGAAGGTCTCCAGATGAACAGAATCTGGATTTGAAGACAGAAGATTGCAGCAGGTATAAATGCAATGCAGGTGAGGAGAGAAGGAACAATATCATTCAGGGATCTTGAGAGGTAAGATAATGAGCCTTATTTGAACTCTGGTTGGAAGGTATTGTTTTCATAATACAGAGTGCAAGCAATTGAGGAAGACATCTCAGCAGAAGTAGATCACAAGCTTTGAGAGCAGTGATAGAAGAGTCCAGCAAGGGATTCTAAGTGCATAAACAGTGTGGCAGAACCTAAAATAATTCCCAACTGAGGTTGGATGAAAGAAGAAAAGGGGTATTCTTGAGAAAGTTTCAGAGTGAAGCCTAGATAGCAGAGAGAGTGCTCAGGAGGTTCCAAAGAGAGGGGACCAGTACTTGCCAAAATCCGAAGCTCAGGAGAGAAGCTTGGTGAGGTAAGTTGCAGCAAGAGAGCTTGTTGTTGCAGAGGCTTAGTGCAGCTTGTGAGTGAAGAAATCCTAGAGAAGAGAATGGCTACTGAGAGCCATAGCAGAGACTGCAGAGATTGCAGAGGTTCTGAGAGAAACCACAGCAGAAGAGTGTGTGAAGATGCCAAAGAAAATGGCATGAGGAAGAAGAAATCCACAGATGAAGAATGGCAGAAAGAATTAGCTGAGATCAGGGAAGAGTTTAATGAACTGAAGAGAAGGATAGAAGAAAGCCAGAGAGTTGGTTGGCTCATGAAGAAGAAGATAAAGTGGCAGAGGCTTCAAAGGAAGAAGGAGCAGATGATGAATTCTCAAAAGAAGAAAGAAATACTCAGAGTGATTGAGTATTTGGAGAAAGACTTGGAGACTGAAGCTTCAAGTGGGACCAAGGGGTCCAAGAGCCTTACATCTGACATATTTTGTATGTTTGCAAGAACAGCAGGTGAGAAAGAACAAACTGTTGTTGTTGTCACTGAGGAATAAAATGGAACAGCTACATGTTTTGAATATGCCCATGCACAGTTGGAGAAAGATTCTGCTTTCCAACATATTGGAAGTAGAAGAGATTTAGTTTGTGATATTGGCCAGAAGCTGGAGGCTGAACAGCTTGAGGACTCTGAAGAAGAGATCATTGGAGGATCTCTAGAAAATATAGAATACTTGGAACAACAGAAATATTTGGTGACCAAATCACCAATCGAGACCCTAAGGTCTTGTGTTTTTGCATTTGACAAGTTGTGTGTGAATGTAGGTGTTAATGAAGGCATTTCACATTATGAAAATGTGACAGATGAAGTTGACTGTTGCCAAGTAAAGTATAATGAGTATCTTTCGGATGAAGAACAGATTGAACTACTGCAGCTGAAGGAATTCATTAATTCCTAATTTGGTAGAAGAGATTGTTTCAATGGGGTTGATGGTGATGAGTTTGTCATTAATGTTGATAATGACAGGCTGCTTTTGTTAAATGGCCATGTGGAGAATGATGGACAGGTAGCTAGATTCTTTGCAGAGATGGGAAATCAGGATTTTATTCTGATGAAGAATGAGGAGATAGTGACAGCAGAAGATAGAGAATATTGTGGTGAGATGCCAAGATTGTGGCATGAGCAGAGGACAGAACCACAGAGAGAAGGTGTTCAGATGGTAAGGACAGAGATGAATAGGAAGAGGAAATTTCATTTTTATGAGCTGGAGCAAAGAGACATCCTTGAAGAGAATGGTGCAGAAGGGAGACTAACTGATGGTCTCAAGAAATGTTTGAAGAATTGGAATCAGCATTCTAATGTGTTGATTGAGAAGAAGAGGCAGTTGGGACAGAATATTGAGGTGTTGGAAGAGCAAAGAAAGGCTTTGAGGCCTTGTGAGTTTGATGCTAACAAATGTTTGATGAATGCAGATCCTGTTGATGACGGAGATAAGTTGACAGCATGGGGCAGTCAATTGATAGAGAAGGAGAATTATCTGGAAGACTTTAAACCATGGAATGGAGAAATTGAGCTGCTAGAGAGTATGTTGAATCAGCAGGATTCCATAAAGAGAGAAGACCTCAATTTCAGAATTGGGGATTGCAGAATGTGAAGACACAATGGGACAAAGATAGAAAAGAATTGTTGATTGAATCATCAGTTGGGACCATTGGGTCTTGGGGTTTTGGAACTGATGAAGAACTGATGAAGTGGCTATGTTGACAGGCAAAGCAGAAGACAATCCATCACTTGGAGTTGTCTTAGAAGAAGAAGAGTTGTTGCAGAATGAGGATGAGCAGCTGAATGAAGATGAGACAGCCATGTCTCATATGCAGGAAAAGATTGTTGCTATTGGTAGCAGAGAAGAATTGGCTTGTCCGAATAGCCAAGGGAAGATTAAAGAGAAGGCTGTATGGAAGACTGTTAGATCTGCCACAGCAGTGGAGAACCAGAGTTTAACTTTGACAGAAGATGAAGATACAGTGGCTAGAGAACTTGATTTGATTGCTGGAGTCATTCAAGAAGAAGGAAGGCAATTGCTGAAGATTTCCAAGGCAGAAGAAGAAGATGATGAACCTGAGTTGCAGCATGGAGAAGATTTGTTTGGCCGAAGGAGATGGCAAGAATGTTTGCTGAATATATTCAAAAAAGAAGGTGAAATTCCATAGCAGCAGCTTGGAGTGTTGCTGGAGAGAGTGCTGAAGCAACAAACTGAAGTGTTGCCAGCAGAGGAGCAAAAGTTTTACTGTTGCAAAGAGGGTATGGATGATTGGGTGGCGAATAGGGTAGCAGTAAGAACTAAAGAAATAAGAGTGTAGCAAACATAATTAAGTGTCCAGCAGTCAAAGGAAATATTAGACAGAGAAATTGAATTGACAAGGGAACTGATGCAGAAGATGCCTCAAAAAAGGGCAGCATCGAGGAAACAAGGAAATAGCAGCACAAGAAAAGCAGACAGAGGATGTGAAGGTACATCCTGTGGAAAGCTACAGCATAAAGTTTGGAAGCCAGGAGGAGTGCGAAAGAAGGACGCTGCAATGGATGGCCAGTTGCAAAACAAGGTGTGGAATCCAGGCAGATAAAAATAAAGCACATGATCAGGAGATCATGAATCATTTGAACCTGGGGAGTCTGATGCAGGGGCATTAGGCCCAAGACACTTTTGTACATAAATAAACATAAGGGGGGTCTCATGTTTTGTTCCCCCTATGTAAATATTCATAGTTGAGTTATTTTAGTTAATTTTAGGAAAATATTTTAACTGCCCGAATGATTGATGGGCACCTGAAGAGATGGCCAGTTTCAGAAGTTAGGCTAGCTTTAGGAGTCCAAGAGTCATCAAAGAAGTGAATTGATTGATTTCCAATATGTATAAAAATAAACCTCTGTGATACGGTCGACAAACCTGCACAGCCCTGCACAGACCTGCACGAGCTTGCACCTAGACCTGCATGTACCTGCAGAGAGCTGCATAGGGGAAGAAGGCCATCAGATTGAAGATCTGGCCAGCCAGTGGTTGTAATTCAATCCATTGTGTAAATAATAAATGTTTCAGTATATTTGTGCCTTGTGGATTTAATTTATGTGTGAATGTATATCTGCTTTGCTTGAATAAGTTCTGTGTGAATATATGCATGCATCCTGGTGGAGAATAATCAAAATCTGTGATAATTAAGAACCTGTGATGGGATTAATGGTGCTCTGCATGCAATTAGCGGAATCGATGTAAATACTTTCGATAGGGGAGTGATAGAGCCGTGAGTGTAGGCCACAACAGAGGCATGTCTTTAACCCATGCATAATGATAGTGGTGTTCATCGTACAAGCATTGTATAACGAGGAACGAGGTTGTAATGTGAAGAAATACAGTGTTGAGATTGTAGCGAGGAAGAGCAATCCTGCAGTCATGTGGGGAGCCGGCGAATGGAACGGTGCTTGACGGAACCTTGCACGATATAAGTGGAACCTGGAGTAGGGAACCGTGACCGAAAGAACAGTAACAGCGGTTTAGAGCTGAACGGTGGGTTTCATCGCACCACCTATCGTCGGCAAGCAGTATTTGAAGAGTTGCGAGCGATTCCATAGAAAGCTCGACACGTGGCATAGGGCGAGGTTGAAAAACCGCCTTCCACTGCGCGCCATCGCGCATTATTGTTCGCACAAGTAGCCCCTGCGATATCCGTTGGATTAATTGGAGTGAGGCGACGTGATAACAGCCGTCGGATGTGGAAGGCTCGTCAGCGCTGGGGCCCAGTTCTAAATTATATCAATTGGAACCTTTTAAACTAAGGGTTGCGAGGTTTTAATATAAGTATGTCAGGTGTCGTTGGTTGTTTAATTCTTCCAATGAATTTGGAGAAGGCCTAAATATACACATTGATATATCGTAGCGTGCGTATAATGTTTGAATTTGCGAAGTGGGGGCCATACGGATTGTGATTCAGGCGCGTAGTTAAAAGACCGAGGTTTTAATATGGGAGCCTTACTATTTGGGCTCAATATAAGATTTGTCTAAAGTATTCACTTATCAATTTCCATGAAATTGATAAGTAAATAAGAAAGAATGAATTAAGTAGTGAGACTGTGAGACCTTGGCTTGGAGATTTATTTAATTTCCAGTCCCAGAAACAAGAACCTGTTGAGTTGCCAGAATTGTGGATGGTTGAGTGCGTTGGTTCCATTTTGACAAAGGACTTGTTATATTGGGAGAAAGGAGATATAAGAGTTTGCCTTTATGGCCTATGAAGGTTGTAAAGGTATTCATTAATCAAATTCTAGGAATTTGATGAATGAATTGAAGAGAGGATTAAGAAGACCCCTATTGAATGAATAAACAGGAACTGGGTGTTGTGATATTGTAGGATGGCGCACAGCTTTGGGAATTGAAATTTTGGATACATTACACACACAGATTGAGGTTGAAATAATTTGAACTGAGAATGTGGGTTTGGCGGGTATCCCTGCTATCAGAAGGACCCATTCCTCATGGGAGCATACAGATGTCAGCTTCATTCAGGAAGCAATGAAGGAAGTAGTAAGAAGGAGTAGACATCTTGAGATGAGAAAAATTTTCTCCTCTCTAGATGACATTTTCTCAATGAGCATGCCACAGCTCAAAGAGAGACTTCTACTTGCAACAGATCCAAGACCCCACTGGTTTTGGAAGGCCATGCATGAGGAGGGGGTCTCATCAAGAGATCCCATTGGAGGTGCACTTCAAAATTTCATGAAGTGCAAAGTTCTTCAAAGATTTGAGGAGGTTGGTGTCATACAATGGGAGGATACTAAGTATTTGCCGAATGAGATCCATCACCCACGTTGGGATGAGTGGATGGAAGTATGGAGCAAGAGTTTTCCAAACCCCTTGCAGATCTATCATACAGGCCAGCAAGAAGCATGGTTGTGCTAGTTTTTTTTGGGTGAGTATGGCTACTACCCAAAAATTCCTATTATCTTATCTCATGCCTTAAGTCTCAATGATAGGATGCATAAGAAGAAGGCATGGTTGTTGTGGCTGCTAAGAAGAGAGTTTGGACATCATATGTCAAATCTTATGTCCATGTATTTACCCTTGTTTGAGGTATGTCTCATGTATTCACATGCATTTTTGTTTGAGATGTATCTCATGTATGTACCTTGGTTTGGGAGGAAGGATAACTCCCACATGATGTATAAGGGAGCTTGTTTGTAGTATGTTGATGAGACATCTCACATGTTCATCATTGTATTATTGCTCCATGATTTTCATTTTGATAATGCAAGAAGGCAACAAGAGTCCTTGTTGCTATGGTTACTGTTGGGAGAGTATGGGTTGGAATTTCTCCATACTCATCATAATATTTCCAGAGAGGGGAATGGCACATTCAAAGTGAAAAGAGGCTACCCTTCAGCATTGGAGGACAACGAGATGCTTCCACATAAGAGGAAGAGCTTCTCACACAGCAGCATGTTGGTGGATGTCTTTGGCATGTGGAATGTCAAAGAGAGAAGTCATGGAGTGACAAGAGCCTTAACACTAAGGCCAACAGCGTTGTCACTAGAGAGTATGTTATTATTGATGGAGTGTCCCAAGGGGAGTATGCATCCTTCCTTTTTGCAGATTTTTATGAGGAGATTCTCATGGGAGGACTCATCCATGGCCCTCACTTTCAATTTACTCTTTATGCATGGTAAGAGATACATTTTTGTACTTACTGATTGTTCCATTGAGTATCTGTATCTTTTCACCATCTATGGACAGTGCATTGCTCCACATAAGAGCAAGATTATTCTTGGGTTACATGGTCACTTTAGGGCCAATATTTATAATAATGATAACACATATCCTCATAACTTTTGGCAAGTGTATGACTGTTTTGATTGTGCTCGGATGATATATATTTTTGATGACTACCACATAGTAGATGAGCAAACTTGTGCAGCTAGTAATTCATTGAGAAACAACTTGCCAGATGATGTTCTCAAGTAGCAGTTAGGAAGACTGCATTGTATCCACTTGATAAACCTTTGGTATCATCTAAAATCGCATGTAACCTTCAACATTTTTCTAATTTGGATGCCAAATGGTGATGATGTGCCATTCATTTTGAATGGGATGATTTGGGCCAACATGATTCATGACATGGGAGAGAGGATATTTGGAGATCTAATATTCTTCTTGCCACTTGAGGGCAACCTTATTGCAGCCCAAGATCAGCATATGCTCTACATTTTTCTTAAGTGGAGAGGAAGATAGCGTGGGGTAGGCTATCTTGTCTACCATGTTCAGTTATTTATCCCACCTACATTGCAGGAGCTAAAGGTGGAGGAGATATTTTATGAGTTGCCATGTTGGAGGGTGACTCATCTTGTATGGATGATAGCTTGGGGGTGGAGGTTTTACATGGGAATGATGGCTCCCAAACACATTTCAGACTCCATGCCTTGGGAGGAAACTTTTCAGTTCTATCCTTGCAGTTGCTTGAGGACAAGCAACATTTGGGAGGGGAGGACTGTAATATTCCTACATTAGCATACAACTAATAGGAATATTGATTTTTGATTTTTGCACCTAGTAGATGAATACATGGGGGAGGAGACCCATACTTAACTAAAATCAGCCTAAAAACCCTTTTGGTGTGAAATGGGATCATTGTAGTAGTTGGATTTCACACCCTTATGAGTGAAAGGGGACTTTTTGCTTATGGACAAAGTCAAGTTTGACCAAGTCAACACCATGCATGAAGAGGAATGGATCACCAATGCAAATAGCTCAATGTGAACAAGGATTAGCCTAAACAAACATATGAAAGCTAGCTTGAGGACACTTGAGTGTGAAATGGGATGAAGCAGGTTGAAGAGGTCAACCTTGACCAAATCAAACAACGTGATTTTGAGGAGTGGCCTTTATGGAGACACAACGCAGTTTTGGAGGGAGATTGATCATGTGCATGTGGAAGTCTTAATGGGTGAGACCCAAGGTGAGGAGCCTCACATAGCTTATAAGGAAGGGGATGGTAGCCATTTGAAGTTAGTTTGATGATTATTTATTTGATGGTCTGTATGACTGTTTGGCATCCTCTTGTTGTTTAGTAGAGTTGCAGTGTTGTTTAGCACAAGGCATTCTTGTTTAGGAATTCCTTCTCCTACCTTGAGAGGCCTCTTGGAAGAGTATTCCACTTCAGTTTTCGACATTTAGGCTTGAGGCCAAGCATCCTCCTTCAGCTACAACGCAGTTTCTGTTGAGAGCTGGGTTGTGTTGCAGGGTGTTGCATTGGAAGTACTACAACACCACTTCCAAAACTTGTATTTCAGAGGAGGAAGCCTTTGTTTCTCTGGGAGATCAGTGAGGGAGTATTTGAGCTTCATTTCAGATCTTGGCAAGTGGCCATTGTACTTTCCATCTCCTACATTGCAATCCCTTGTAGGAACTGCGTCATTTTTCTGAGTATAGCAGTTTCAGGGTCAAGACCCTTGATCTTGAGCTTGTCCTTTGGGGAAAGGGCTAACCCTTCTCTTAGGAAGATTGTAAAAAGCCTCTTATTCTATCTCTTGTATATTTCAGCTACATCTATACAGAGCTGTAGTATAACTGCGTTTTTCAGATCTAGATCTGCAGATCTGCCATTTTTGTACTTGTACTTTCATGCAGCCCTTGCCGGGTGATTCTTATTTTGTATAAAAAGGGAAGAGATCTCCATTTTCTCCGCCATTGATGATTGTAAACTCCAGATATAATATTTCTCACTTATTTCTACATAAACCCTCATTAAAATAACGTTTTCACATGCTTCATCAATTTTTGTTAGCAAAATTCATGGGGTTTGGGCTTCTTTGATTTGTATTGGCTTGGGGAGACATGTTTAACTTGGCTAGAGTTATTTGTTTTTGCTCCAATTCTGGATGTGAGTTTTATATTGTATATTATAAGGGATCCAAGTCCCATTTCTCATATTTATAGCGTAATTTTCTGAAGACAACCCTTTTATGGCCCTATTTGCTGCATTTCCCCAAGTTTTGGGAACATGAAAGGTGTAATTAGTTTTTGTTGTAACAATAATTGATAGATTTTTGTTTCTTAACAAATTTCATTAGTTAATAGCTTGCTGCTTCTCCAGCATTATGTTTACATATTACTGCAGTCCCATTATTGGGCAATTTCCAACCATACTAAGTGTGAGAGGTCTGTTTACCTCACCTAGTGTGATTGGTTTCTGATTTCCTCTTGGATTTTGGTCGTATATTATCATATATAAGGGATCCAAGGGTTGATATTTTTTTTTGCACACATTCCTAAAAAATGCGATTTTTCAGGCATGTCTTACTAGAAATCCCAATTTGGGGATATTACAAAACTACTGATCTTCAAGCAGTGGAGTCACCATGAAGCTTTGAATTTTTGAATTCTTCAAGAATGGAGGCGCCAAGGTAGAATTACAACCTCAAATATTTCTGATCTCCTACTACCTTCAAGAGTTCAGTTGCTTTGATTGAACAAAATTTTCTGAGGAAATGCAGCTTCAATCTCCAAGCAAACGCACCAAAATGTTATCACCAAACTGGGACTAATTGGGCTGTTCAACAGCAAATTTGATGTAACCATTTCAAACCACTTAGCTTTGGAAATTATCCCTTCCAACCAGAGAGGGCTCTCTCAAGAAAAAGGTAATATATTCAAGAAACAAGCATATAACAAAGATGGCTAACTCTTATATTTTTTTTAGATGATTTTTTCAAGTGGAAGATGAGTGAGGGCTACCATTGGGCATGGAGTGAGCATAGAAATTCAATTAAAAATGAGTATCATTCATGGAGATTGAGGCACATGAGATTTTACAATAACTCTGACAGCTAATAGAATACATAAAGGAAGTTGGCATATAAGATTTTATGAATTCCAAGAAATCATGTATAGGAAATTTGAATCAATATTCAAAATGTAAATGGACACAAATACATAAAATATCAATATGAATCTCAGGTCTAAAGAAACACTTATGCAACTGTATATTACCTCTGTGAAAGAAAATTACATAGTAGCATAGTCCTTTACATCCATCAAACCCATCTAATTCTAAAAAATCTCTCATTTATAGAATTAGGTCTCATAAAAATGGTTTTCCACATGATATAGCTTTGAATTCCTACCTAAGAGACCTATTTAGAATAGGATTACATCACTTGGAAACTTCCTAGGGATATTTTCTGTTTGGCAGAGTTTGAATACAAAAATGACTCTTCTTTCATTAAATAGTTCAACAAATCCATTTAATAACCCTTATCAAATGCAAACAAATAATTTTCTGAGTATACTAGACTGCTGATGTGTCATCATGCCCTGTGGATGATGAGGTGGACCTCTTCCAAGTCAAATTTTAAAAATTTTACACAAATCTATCTAGTGAAAATTCTGAAAACTAAGCCTCAAATATGAGTGCATAATTTACAAACCCTAATGTATTTTCAAAAACTGAGAAATTTTTTTGTATATGGACTTGTTCAAAAGAAGAACCTTCTTCATATTTTCAAAATTATTTTTAATTTGGTCATAAATTGAACTTGAAGTTGACTGCTAAAGCAGTCATGTACAGGAAATGTCGTAGTGCACTTTTGTAGCAAACTCCAAAATCCACCTTTTGCATAACCTTTTACCTTTATGACTGTTGGAGGGTCTTCCTTGGGGCTAATGAGATAAATACATGCCCTCAGTTACCCCTTCTATGATATTTTTTAGGGAGTTTTCCTTAAGTAATCCTACAACAAGTTCGTAGAAAAAACTCAACCTCAAGCTTGGAGTTCACTACAAAAATTCCTAGTTTCACATATTTTTGCAATTTTTTCCTTCTTTACCCCAAAAACATCTTTACAGCCCTGTATATGCCTTGATATGGTAATCTTAAGACAAAATATGACTAAAATTGTATGGCTTACCATGTTTAACATCAACATCTTGCATAATCATTTTAAAACCCTTTTTCTTCAATTCAACTTGTATCATTTTTATCGAACCAAACTGACATGTTGAGGTGGAAAACTGATACAATGGATTTAAGGTCTTCATACACTGAATTTGATGATGATATTTCCATTTTTGAGGTGGAAAAATGGTGTGTTGTCAGCCATACTAGCCATGTGAAGTAGATTGTTAAGTTGTACTCCTTAAACAAATGTCCCAATGAAATTTCTTGAACTCATTTGATGATTCAGCTACCTCCTTACATGAATTGACTACCCCAAAAAGACCAAAATTTCATAATGCTTTAAAAATAGAGGATTAGGAAGTTTCATAGGGCTTTCTGACCAGTTTACACTGAATTCTTTTCAGAAGTTGGTAGAAGTGCCAAATTTACATGAAATTACCAATTTCACTTATGCATGAGATATTTTTGGGATTTTTATTTGACATTGACACCTATCACCTTAATTATGACCTTTAAGACCCCCACATATGTACATTTTTTAAAATTAAATATTCAAAAGACCCTATTCAACCCTAAGTGACTCAACCTAATTAACTTAAGACCAACCAAATGTTATCATGGATAACGATTCCTTCAAAGTATTTTAAAAAAACATACGAGGAGTGGTTTGGTCCCAATTCAGAGATGGGTCCTTCATTGTTTAATTTTTACAAGTCCAATGAAGACATAACTCGACATATTTTCATATTTAGGAAATATAAAAAGAACATAGAGAATAATCCAAGGGTGTTATTTTTCATAAATTTAGCCTCCTAAGGCTAAAAAGGGATAAAACAATACAAATGAGAACTCTTCTAGCGTTGATTGACTAAATTATACCTTTTTTAAAATTATTTTGTTAAGTATAAAAAAACGGATAAAATTACACTTAATAGGCACCCTTTCTAATCCTTTTAATGAGTGTGAAAGGTAACAATTTCACTCAACAAAATTTTCATGTTTAGGTACTCTGAAAAGAGCTTGAAGGAAACTCCTCAGAGTTCCTTTTTTCATATAGTTTTTCCGTTCCAGAAAAAGTTATAAAAGTATACTCGATAACTTATTCTCATGTATTTACAAGCACGAGAAGGAAAAAATACTAATATTGGGATATGTTTCATTTTTACACAAGCTTAAAATAGAGAAACTTGAGATGGGTTTCATTTTTACACAGGCTTGAAACAAAGAATATCTATGCTTAAGATGGTTTTCATTTCTACACATGCTTGAAACAGAGAAAAAAATATACTTGAGGTTGGTTTCATTTTTACGCAAGATTGAAACCAAAAATAACTATGCTCGGAGGTTGGTTTCATTTTTTAGGAGAGCTTGAAATAGAGAAAAAACTATGCTCAGGATAGGTATAATTTTTACACAATATTGAAGTAGAGAAAAAATTATGCTTGAGATAGGTACCTTGACCCAGGATGACCTGCAAAGGTATTGTCTTGATTTGGCCTAGACCCACGTTCAGATACGGCTGTTGGAACAAACAAAACCCACTATCACTGGCCCTTTCGGAAATGATATGCTGGATAAAGAGAAGTCTCATCCGAGGAAATATAGGGGGATGCTAGAACTAGTTTTCTGCAATCCAGAGGGACAATGGAGTGTGGATTTAGGGCTTATCTTCCTTTCAACACTTAACAGAGCTTCGAAGAAAAACTATGCTAAGTATACGGTCGTTTATAACACTTCTATTGAAGTATCTTGTGGAGTGCGTGATTTTACTTTAACAAGCATAAAACAACATAAATAAACATAAACAGAACTTCACAATGGAATTATGTATAAAAACCCTTAACTCGGCACATATGATATCAAAATACAAGTAAATCAAACACATAACACAAAACACATAGCTATCTTCAAAGTCTTATATTATTACTTATATCTTCTTAATACAACCCATTCTGTCATGCGCACTCAACTGCAGGGGTCTGCACACTTAGCTGTAGACTTCTTAGGGTATCCACGCACTCAGGAACAAGAGCCTTCCCTTTCCCACAAACAATAGAATACAAATTCAAAATAACATTACATCCAAGTACATTCTATTACAAGTTATGAGATATATATCCTTCAAGACTATCCTAGACTCCTTATATAGTCTTCTCTTTTACAATACCATGGTCCTAAAACCATGGGCAAAGCTCAAAGTATAAAACAATATCCCATCCCTTTACAAAATAAGGGGCATTGACCCACCCCAAAGCCCCTAAGACTCAAACATAGCTCTGTGTTGCATGCTTCGCTCCTCGATCTGAGGAGTCTTTCTCAAAATCTTCAATCGAGGGGTACCTTGTCCAACAAAAGGATAATAGCTTGATTCTAACATGTTGACCAGGGGAACATGCTCTCCATACTCTATTAGAGGGATATTTGTTTCATTTTTTAATGATCATGACATAGGAAAATAACTATGCTCATGGTGACCTGTTTCATTTTTTAACGAGCTTGACATAGAAAAATAACTATGCTCATAAAGATTTGTTTCATCTTTTAATGAGCTTGAGACATAAAAAAAATGATGCCCATAAAGACATATTTCATTTTTTAATGAGCTTGATACAAAAAAATAATTGTGCTCATATGACTTACCTTAATTATGGCTTCTAAGAGGACAAGGATCTATAAGGAATACATGTCAAGGGACTCAATAAGGGTAGGAATATATGGTTCCAATTTCCCCATTGAAAGGTTCACCAAGTCAGTTATTAGATCTAGGTGAATATAAGTTGAGCATAGATTGAGAGGCTCTTTTTCATTGGAAAGTGAAGGCATGAGACAAGTTGCCACATAATTAACCTATGGTGGGGGGATACCACTTGCATATAGGGAATGTTTAGGGATGTTAGATAGGTGGTATTCAGATTAGGACCAATGAATGAAAGATGGTCAATAGTCACAATGTTTCCCTTATGTGGGAAAGACATCATAGAAAGAGTGTGGAAATGACAACTTTGATGGTATAAACATAGTCCCACCCAAGGTTTAAATTGGAATCCAAGGGGCCTTGGACTACCATAACACTAATATATACAATTTTTCCTTCCATGGTAATGCTAGTTGAGGAAGGATCCCTAGAGGTTCACTAGCTCTTTTGTTAAAATTCATCACATTCTGAGTAAAAAACATAAGCTAACGGGAACCTATAGCTTTCCAAGTATTCGAGGATATAATTCTAACTGAAGTGCCTTCATCTATAATAGTGTGATATATACTCTTATTACAATCTTGCATAATGATTTGGAAAGGCATGGAAGAAGGAATACGAGGCTATGTCAGTCTATTCCAATCGAAGGAAATAACCTTAGTACTTGGAGGGAGTTTCATAGGAATGGAAGAAATATCCCCTTGTACGATGGAATCTGAAGTAATAATAAAATCATGAGTGGTATCAACTTCACTCTCTAAGAGGAGACTAGGATAAACCAAACATGTAATCAATTCGACCACTTAATCAACCAATGGTTGATCAACCTCAGTGTTATGGGCTTCACTCTCCACGGTAAGAATGGGATCTATCGATGGTGGACTCAGATCAATCACTTCATCAATTTATGGTGGGTTGGGAGAAAGCTTACAGTAACCAATTGAAAGTTGTGGATGAGAAACAACAGGTTTTTCTAACAATTTAGAGGCTTCAACCATACAAGAGCAAAAGTGAGTTCAATGGATCCCCTCACATAACCTACAAGGAAACCCAACTGTACCCTTTTTCCATAGAACCTTTTAATCACTAGTTTATGAAACAAAAACGAGTTGATCAAAATATTTATACCACACTTATATGGTTGTGGGAATATCAGGAAAATCATTAAGAAGGTGGTCACCGTTACAAATATTTCAAGGAAATTTGGACTTCTAATGTATGTTCGAAGATTTCTCAACATTATCAACACTCACAAAAATGATTAGTTTGTTGGCCCCTTTCTTATTTTGATTTTTCTTAGTATTCCTTTTCTTCTTCTTCGTAGCTTCCTAGTTATTACCATTAAGACATTCACTAGGTGAGGAAGGAGAAAGGGAAGACACAATCGGTGAAGAAGGAAAAGGGTCAACATGAGGTTGGTTTTTTGGAGTTGGAGAGCTCATTTGAGGAGCATAATGCGTGTTTGAGACCAACGAAGTTGAAAACAACCATACTGGTAAACCTATCATGAATCTGGGAAGGAACAACATAGCCATATAAAAATTACCAACATTTCCAATATAAGGAAAAATACTAGGATCCTTGTTAAAAGGGGTTCCTTAATTGGAAAAATCTGGAAGTGCTAAATGGAAAAACAAACAATGCGCGCTAGAAAATCTAATAAAGAAAACATACAAATGTTCCCCATAGTGACCAAACTGGTTGGTGATGAAATACAACATCGCAACGAAAATCAAATAAAGAGAGAGTTGATGGAATAGTTATGTTGGTGATCTGCTTAATAGTCCAATATTGTTGCAAGTAACCTCAATAAGAAGTGGAGCACCCTCCAAGAAGGCCTAAGTGAGTTTTACCAACATATGTTCTAGGCACAATGAGGATGTCCCCTTCACCATCACCTTGTGTAGAATCTCTAAGATAAAAGTGACTAAGGTCACCACCTACAACAACCCAACCTGGGGGGTAGTTGACAGTCATATGTACATGCAAGGGAAAGGTAATCAACTTGAAATCCCCCTGAGTGGTTCCTTAAATCGAGGGTAGTCCTCAGAAGTCATCCCTAAGTGTTTTACAACAACGTTTGTAATACTTGCAAACCAACGCCACCAAGACCAACGAATCAAGGTAGATTGCTTTGTTGGGTCCAATGTGACCTCATGCTTAACCAAGAAGCTTCCTAGACAAAATGATGTAGTAAATGGATTTTCACTCCTTAACTCAAGATTCTAATTTTTTTTCGTAGCCTTGGAGATTTTAAACTCACCACCTATTCCAAGGCCCTACACCTTTCAACATTTCAAATAAATTTTATTAGGAGTTGATTTTATGTTTTTTTTTTTTACACAATAGGAATATGGAGTTGAAACCAATGATATTTTGACACAACCCAAAACATCAAGTGTAACGAAATGAAATGCAAGATTTGATTTTGATAAATTCTAGCTATAGTAGTGATTAAGAGGTTTTAAGCAAAGAAACAAGTGTAACATTCAATGTAAGAAATTTAGAGTAATTTAGTACTAACTCAGGGATGGTCGACATAATAGAAAGCTTTAAGGATTGTAAATACTAGTTAATCTAGATATGGTTGGTCTGATAGAAGGATTCAAAAATTAAATCAGGTTGAACTTCTCTTGAACATATTTAATACATGACATTTTTCTTGTAAACATTGACTCAAAAAGTTGATCACAATTCAAAGTATAAGACTTTTTAAAGGGGTATGATTAATGAGAGACAAGTGGATTTCCCAACCTTGACCCAAGGAGTGAAAGGATTTCATGTTCAAGAGCGACTTGCTGCCATACACATAGTACATACACATTCCCTTCCCAAATTCTCCCCATCATTTCTATCATGTACTTTTTATGTGAGCTTGAGGAGGATAACATATGCTTGAAGCTATAAGCTTTTCCTTCATATGAGTCTTTCAGAGTTTTTTTAATGAACCCTAGGAACGAGTGGTTCAGTCCCAATTAGAGATGTGTCCTTCATTATTTTAGTTTTACAAGTCCAATGAAGGCATAATTTGATGTCTTTTCATGTTTAGAGAGTTTGAAAATAAATCAAAGTAAACTTCAATATGGCCTTTTTCTTTTAGTTTAATGAGTTTGAAAAGTGGATAAAAGATAAATCATTCAATTCTTTCAATGTAAATTTTAACAAGTCTGGAGAAAGTAAAGCTTGAGATTTTTCATATTTAGGGAGTCTGAAATGATCATAAAGACTCCAAAGGTTTGTTTTTTTGTAATTTTTTCCTTCTTGGCCAAAACGGTTAAAACAATACAAAGGAGAACTCTTCTAGCCCTAATTGACTAGAATATACATTTTTTCGTAATTAGTTTATCCGATCTAAAAAGGGGTAAACTTACACACACAAAAAATTCCTTTATAATCCTTTTAATGAGTGTGAAAGGAAACAATTTCACTAAAAAAACTTTTCATGTTTAGGGAGTATGAAAAATATTAAAGGAAACTCCTGAGAGTTCCTTTTTCCTATAGTTTTTACGAGCTAGAAAATTTTATAAAAGTGTAATTGATAACTCATTCTCATGTATTTATGATGATGAAAAGGGACAAATACTAATATTGAGATAAGTTTCATTTTTACACAAACTTGAAATAGATAAAAAACTATGCTTGAGATAGGTTTTATCTTTACAAAATCTTGAAATAGAGAAAAAACTATGCTTGAGATGGGTTTCATTTTTACGTAGGCTTGAAATAGAGAAAAAACTATTCTTGAGGTTGGTTTAATTTTTTGAGATATTGAAACCAAAAATAACTATGCTTGAAGGTTTGTTTCACTTTTACTTGAGATTGAAACATAGAAAAAAGTATGCTTGAGAGAGGTTTTATTTTTACACAAACTTGAAACAAAGAAAAAAAAATGCTTGAGATAGGTACCTTGCCCTAGCATGACCTGTAGAGGCTAGTGGCTTAATTCTAGCATGATGACCAAGGGCATGTGCCCCCGAAAATTAAATGGAGGGAGTTATGTTTCATTTTTTAACGAGCTTGACACAAGAAAAGTACTATGCTCATGGTGACATGTTTCCTTTTTAACGAGATTGAAATAGAGAAAGAACTATGCTCATAAAGAATTGTTTCAATTTTTAATGAAATTGACACAGAAAAAGAACTACGCTCATAAATACATGTTTCATATTTCAACGAGCTTGATATAGAAAAATAATTATGCTCATATGACTTACCTTGATTACGACTTCCAAGAGGATAAGACTCTGGAAGGAATACCTATCAAGGGACACACCTCAAGCATGGATTCCATGAGGTCTTCATCAGATGAAAGAACAACCCTTTGAAAGGAATACATGTAAAGAGACTCACTAGGGGTAGGAATATTGTGTTCCAATATCTCCATTGAAGGTTTCACTATGGCAGTTACTGTATCATAGTCAAAAGAAGTTGAGAATACAGTGAGAGGTTATTTTTCATCGGAAATTGAAGGAATGGGACAGGTTTCCACATAATTAACCCCTGGTGGGGGGGGGGATACCTCTTGCGAATAGGGAACATTCAGGGAGTTCGGATGGTTGGCATTCAGATCAGGACTAACGAATGAAAACTAGTTAATCATCACAACGTTTCCCTTATGAGGGAAACACATCACTCAAAAGAGTGTGGACGCAACAAATTTCATGGCATAGACATAGTCTTTCCCAAGGAGTAAATTGAAATTCAAGGGGCCTTAGACTACCATAATGTCAATAAAGACAAATTTTACTTCCAAGTTAATGGGAAGCTGAGGAAGGATCCCTAGAGGTTCACCAGCTCTTTTTTTTTAATTCAATACTTTATGAGTAACAAACACAAGTTGAGGGGAGTTTATAGCTTGGTAAGAAATCAAGGATATAATTATAATAGAAGTGCCTTCAACTATAATAGTGTGATATATAATTTCTTATTACAATTCTTCAAAATGATTTGGAAAGGCATGCAAGAAGGAATATGAGGCTCTTTCAGTCTATTCCAATCGAAGGAAATGACCTCAATACTTGGAGGGGGTTTCATGGGAATTGGAGAAATGCCCCCTTGTATAGTGGAATCTGAAGTAATAAGAAAAGTATGAGCGGTATCAACTTTTCTCTCTAAGAAGAGAGTAGGATAGACCGAAGATGGAATCGAGTCAACCAATTCATCAACCAATGGCTCATCACACTGAGTGGTATATATTTAATATCTAGGAATGTAAGATGGTTAAGGTCCATATTCCTATCACAACCTTAGAGGTGTGAAATTTTCTACAAATCAGTGTCCAAAGACACAAGAAGAGGAAGATGACATGTATCATGTTCCCTATGCTAGTGTTGTTGGTAGTTTGATGTATGAAATGGTATATATTGGATGAGACACTGCACATGTTGTGGGAATTTCGATTAGGTATATGTAAAAATTAGGGAAGAAATAATTGGATAACCATAAAAATTGATTTCAAGTATTCAAGTGGCACTATAAATTTATGGAATTTTCCATCAAGGAAGACCTCAAGTAAATTGAGTGTTGGACATACATGGATTTGTTAATGCATATTGTGTTATAGATCTAGATCCTAGAAGATCTATAAGTGGTTATATGTTTTATGTATTTAGAGGAGAAATTATTTGGATGAGCAAGAGATAGTCTGTGGTTGCACTCTCAACTACAGAAGTTGAATACAAGTTAGTCATTCATGCAAAGAAGCTATATTGTTACAAATATTATTTTCAAGCATTGGATTTGTATAACAAGTTATAAGATTAGATTGTGATAGTCATATAGCAATATTTCTATAAAATAACCTAGCTTATTATGTTAAGACAAAGTGTATTGATGTCCAATAAAACTTTGTGAGAGGTATATTTTAAGAGAAGAACGCCCTACTAATGAATGCAGAAACTTTGAAGAATGTTCCGAATTCATTGAAAAGTATATTAACGTTGAAAACTTTTCTTGGTGTTGAGTAATAATGGGCATTGTCATTGTATATTATTGAGCATGTAAACCTCAAGCCCTATGTATGCAAAGAACAGAACAAGTGGGGAATGTTGGGTGTGTATTATATTATTTGCATAATTATTCCTACTTATTATGTATATCCATTGAGTATGGAAATGGTGTTGCAGGGAATGCCAATAATCCCATTTTCCTAAGGGAGTTATAGGGGGGATAGGGGATAAAGCCTCCAAAAACAAATATCTGGGTGGTTTTTTGGTCTTTTTTGGTGGTTTTGACACATGGTTATTTGGCCTATGGTTTTCTAATTCGGATTAAGTAATTAAGGTTGTAAGATAATATGGATTAATGGATTAGGATTTTGGATGTTTTTGGATCATATATGTCGTCTTATAAATGGTGAAATTAAGAAAATAAGAATTATAGTAGTGGCTCTAAATGTCATTTTTTGGTTTTCCCAATTATAGTTTCCTGTGTAAATCTCTAAGTACTATTTGTGAATGATAATTGTTTACTTTTATATCTTATAAAGAAAACATGTCTGTGTGGCATACTATAAGGACCCACCTGGCCCCACACTTCCCTAACTATGCACCTTCCTTCGTCCCCCCTTGCCCTGCTAGTTTCACCAGACTGTGCGGTCTCATCACCAAGCTCCCTCGGCTACGTATCCACCACCTGTGCACAGCCTTTCCCATCAGTACCTTGTTGTGCACTCTTTGTCTCTGCTCTCAACCCCCCATCTCCCCTCTTCTACGTTATCCCATGGCTTCGAGACTGCGCCAAAGGACAATCAGAGGCAGCCAAAGAGGTGCATTCCCTCGACACTACCAACGAGGGCCCGATAACCATTTGGAGTCCTTTGAGGGATCCTCTTCTGGCAGTCACGTCAGGGATGCCCCCTAGAGCCCTGTGCACGACCAAGAGGAGGAGGCCCCTATTCAAAATAGGCAGAGAGGCAAAAGCGGACCCAGGAAATCCACCATTGTGCACCAAGAGCACCCCAGGCCCCGCAAAACCGAGCCTCTTCCAGTTCAGGAAGCAGTGGAGGAAGACACTGACGTATGGATCATGGACTCGGAGGGCACTTGGATGCGTGTACCAAATGCTGAGTACCTGGTCGCTCCCTCCTCGGCACACCTGATTCTAGGCCTCCGCACCGACCTACTACTGAGGAGGAGGCCATAGTGCAAGAGTATTTCTGTCGTATCGAGGAGGAAGATCCAGACACCGACGATGATGCAGAAGCACCTTAACTGCGTGGTCGTTCAGTTTTTTTTAGTTTTCTGTTATTCTAGCTCTTATCATTGAACTTTTAAGTTCAGAGGTGCCATGGCACATTTTGTAATTTTTTGTCTGATGTTATTACACGGCTGGTTTCCTCCAAGGAGGCAGCCCCATACATGCGCAACTATGAAAGTAACAAAAGCTGGGATTGGATAAGCACAACTTACCAACTGAGCGTGTAGCATATATAATGTTTTATTTCAAATCAATATAGTTTAGCCTAAATTACCAAAAAAATAAAAATAAAATTATGACTAAATACATACTCTTAATCATTAAATTTATTTAAATACTTTACCAATTCATTATAATCTTAAATATATCAAACCTCTAAATCATCTAAACTCTATCTTCATTAAAAAATTTAGAAAATTTTGTTAATAAAAATATTTAATTCTTCACAGCTATAAATCCAAAGTTAATGGGCTGGTCTCTCGATCGGTAAAGATGAATTCATGTGATTATACACTAAAAACATCCAATTATTTTTTTACCAGGATAGATAAACAACCTATTTATTATTAATGAAACAAAATAAAGAATACACTCCAGATTCCTCCACAAGCATAAGTCCAAGGTTAACAGGCTGGTCTAGCCAATAAAATAAGTAATATTGAAAGAACATTTGAATTCATGTGATAATAAGAAAAATATGGAAAATAAAAGATTGAATTGATCATTAATGATTATATATTGAGAACCATCGAATTGTTTAGTTCATGTATGAGTACTAGTGAGAGAACAATTGTTTCACCTGTGATAAAAATTAAAATATAGAAAATAAAAATATTTAATTTATTATTAATGATTATATATTTTAAATTATTTTCGGCCAGATGAACTAATTAATTTATGGGTGTTTGTTCTCAAAAAGTCACAAGTTAAGGGTAGTGCATGCATATTGGTATTGTCTAGAGTAACAATTTAGTTTACTATGGATGCTGGAATTTTGTTAGAATGTTTTTAAGAAATTGAGAATATTTTAATTGGTTTTAAAAGTTAGAAATAGATTGAAAATTATTAAGAATTTTTGAGCATCTTAAAAAATGCTTAATACACAATAATAATAATAATATTAATATTAATAAAAAATTGGATTTCCAAAAATTTAAACTAGATTTTATCAAAATAATAGTATTTCCAATATTTTCTAAACAAAAACTAGACAAATAAAGAAATATAAACCAATTGTTATACACAATTTAATGTATTGCTAACTAAACACCACATTTCTTATTAAAATTATATATACTGCTAAACATCCAATTATTCTTGACAAAGATCAGATAAGCAATCTATTCATATCAACTGAAGCAATATCCAACTAGCAAACTTACAGACCAGAGATATCATTCAGAAGCAAACTGAACAGTACTACAGAAAGTGTCTAACAAGAAAACCTAGAGACAAGATTTTATAGATTAAAGCAAGAAACACTTCGTTTCTTCTTCTTTGTTTACTTCGATTTGAAGTAAGAGGCATAGCTAGCATAACATGACTTGATTATCTGGACACAACAACCTCAGATTATCACACACCAGAAGGTGCAGCTTCATTCTCAGTGACCACACTTACAGAGTTTTTTTCTCTGGGAGAAAATGGAGAGCGAAGAGGCCATGAAACATGTACAGAGCTGTAAACAGAGAAGTCATCCATGTGACTACTGTTATTATTTCTTGCTCCTCCCGTAATTTTAACGTTGAGAGCTCCATTTCTGTTGCGTGTAGGAGACCAATAGAAAGGATCATAGAACACTGTTCCAGACTTTTCTCCCTTCTCTGCAAACCCTACTGATGCCATGGATGAAGCAAATCCCAAATCCCACCTCTCTAGAGTCAATTCTGGGCAGGCTTCCCTTGTATGGCCATAGTTATTCTTATAGACCCATGGACGTTTAAGAATGGATAGATAAGAATAAAGTATACCACTGCCCTTTAGAGAATGATGACTGGTCCATCGTGGGGCTCTTATGGAGTGGTTGAGATATGTTGGAAAGGCAATATATTTGGCTGAAACGAAAGGACAAGACTAAAGTTGCATGCTTCCACACCAGAAATTTTGATTTTGCGTGACAATGGTATTATTGCAATCCAAGTTTCTTACATGATAAGAGAATATCCATGGGAAGCTGCTGGTTGGTTCGTTGTCAGAGCATCTTGCTGATGTGATCTCTCAGCCAAGTCTTCTTCCACTTTGAGGAATAGGTTATCCACTATCCTTGATTTTGATTTGGATTCCATTCATGGGAGTTAGCATGGATTCATCCAATGTTAAGAGAATTTTATGTTATTCACAATCCCAGGCACAACAAGTATCCCTTGATTTGGATGATTTGGATTGGATTCTCACAAGGATCCCTCATTTGGGTTGGATGCTCATTGATTGAGTTAGCATGGATTTATTTAATATTGGAAAACTTTATTAGAAGGATTAGTGAACAAGTTAGTTTTAATATTAGGAATTTAACTTCTGTGATCCATAAATTATGTATCAAATCTTTCCGTAAAAATCACATTAGAGAAATTTGTTTCCACGAGTTTCGAATCAGCCAATGTGATTCATCATCAAGACAAGTTAGTTTTATTTAATATTTTATTATCAAATTTAGATTTTAGTAAGAAAATTAGATATTCATTTAATTTTTGTTTATTTAGATTTCTTTTCATTGGAGTTAGGACAGATTCATTCAATATGACAGGATTATTTTATGATAATTGGAAAATACTTTAAATTTATTTAGTGGGGAAAAGGTATTTTATTATTAAAGTTAAGATTTTATGAGTATTAGAGATTGGTTTAAATTTTTTTGTCTTGATTTGGATTCTTATTTATGAGTATTATTATGGATTTATTTAATATAAAAATTGATGAATAAGTTAAATTTATTTTTTTGAATTAGATTCTAATTTATGAGTGTTTAGTATGGATTTATTTATTATTGCAATATTTCATTATAAGAATTGGTGAATAATTTAATTTTTTTAAGATGGAAAAGTATTTTAGAATAATTTAACTTTTTTTATAATGGAAAAATATTTTATTATTAAATTTAAAATTCTATTATGAGGATTGGAGATTATTTTAAATCTATTTAGTACAACTTTTTTTTTAGAGGGGAAAAGTATTTTAATATTAAATTTAAGATTCTATTATGAGAATTGGAAAATAATATAAATTTAGAGTGGGAAAATGTTTTATTATTAAATTGAAATTTTAATAAAATTTAATTATAAAGGTTAGAAAATACTTTAAATTTATTTAATGAGAAAAAATTTATATTATTAAATTTTAGTGGGAATAGATGCTAACTCCACTATTATATCTAATCAATTATTTTTACCATATTTAATTTTGTTGAGTTGTGAAATGTCTTTCTTATTCTAATTATTAAGAACGTTAATTTATAAATATTGAAATATGAAAAAATATTGAAATATGAAAAAAATATAAATATGATATAATAATATTTGTATTATAATATATATAATTTTAAAATAATAATCTTTAATATATATATATGTATGGATATTTGAGTGGTTAAAATAAACTATGTATTTTTTTGGTTTAATTATTAAAATAAATTAAATTATAAATATTAAAATATAAATAAGTAAAAAGAAAAAAATAATTAAAAATACATATCAAATAAATTAAAATATAATAATATTTATATTTATACTATTATGCTTTTTTTTAAGAAAAAAGAGACACCTAATTTTTTTAAGAAAAAAGAGACACCTAATTAACGTGTGTGGGGAAATATTTGTATTTTATGTTTGAGTCATGGAATGAGATTTTTCCTCATTATGGATTTCCCAATCCAATTTAGTTATAAAAAAAAAACATATTTGTTAAATATATTTTAGTTTGGTAGCTTTTTTTATGAGTAATAATTTATTTTTTCTATATGCTTTATATTGTTTTTATATACCTATCCTAATATGCATATATCTTAAATTTATAATAATGCTACAGTCAATTAAAATAAGTGAAAGACTTAATTATTAAATCTCATCAAATTTTATATATATATATATATATATATATATATATATATATTACAACATAATAATATTATATAACACATACACACACATATATATACATAATAATATATTAGCATATATACATTAAAAAATGCATAGGATAAAAAGGAGAAAGACTAAATTATTGTATGCTCTAAGCCACATAGCATGCAAAATAATATATTTTAGTTACTAGTTCAAGGTTTGTTTGTTAGAAATATATTGATTTTGTAAGTATTCATGGGTCATTGTCTTTGTTCTTCCCATGCTTTACATTCTTCATTAGATGCATGTATTAGCACATGTGTCCATATTTTATAATGGTTTAAGGAACAATTAACATTTTTAGTAAATATGAATATTATAGTATAGAATGTTGAAATGGACATGTTCACCTTGTTAGGGTTTTATCCTAACCTCCTTACTTAGGGGTACTTAGGAGTCATCCAATTCACTTGTAGGGCCATACTCTTTGAATACAACCTAGTAGGTAGTTGGTATGGGGATAATTAATGTAAAAAGGTCATCATTATGAGTAAGGCTCATCTAGTAGTCAATACTTATTAATGTTGGACCACTAGTGAGCACTAATGGTGGTTTGAGTATTTAGAAAATATTTATAAAGGTAAAAAGATATGTAATGTTTTGTGAAGGATTATTATCACATTGGAGCACTACTCATTTTTAATTTTCCCTCAAACATTATTCTCATTCTAGATTATTAATAAAGGGTTTTCTTTCTACAAGTGTTATATTCTTGTTTTTCTCTTTATTTACTATAGTTTTGATCTTTTTTATATATTTTTTGCTTAAATTTTTTATGTTTTTTATCTAACTACACCTAGGCAAGTGGTATCAGAGAACTTTCTTGTGCAAACACACACCCTAATTATAGAGAATTGTTTTCAACTAGAGATGTTTTCTAACATCTATCAACATGAAAATCTACATTCAACTATTTAAACTATGTGTAGGGAGAATACATGAAACAAATACAAAGGGGTCCTCTAGTTGGATGCCCTTGTACACCTCTTTTATTAGTTGGAAAATAGTACCACTTTTATATTATTTGTTCACAAATTTGATCTTCCATGTACCCTCAACTATATCAAAATCCTACTGGGTATACCTAAAACCAACCTTGCAAAATATATTTGATCATGTGTTGCTATAGTATTGTTGGAAATATTGTTTTCATTGATGTAAAATATAGAGGGAGACTACAAATGTCTAAGATAGAAATTTCAAGATGAAGATTGTTGGAAATATTGTTTGGATACCCAAGTTTTTGTTGATGTCTAGTTTAGATAATCTATCTTTGAATGTATTTTTACCTTAAATAGCTACCTCAAATGGAATCATAGGTTATGTGGTTGAAAAGCTTATTCCAATTCCTTTTAAATGATATATGGCTCCCCCTCTAACTCCATAGGAATAAGGATATTTTAAATTTTTTGTTAGGTTGATCAAGCCAGAAAGTACATGTTGATCCAATCCATTCTACAAGTTAACCCCATAAGTGTGTTGGGTGTGTGTTATATTATTCCCACAACAAGAAGCAGGTGTGTACTAGGGGGTAAGAGGGGTGGAATCCCCCTTATTCTTGCGCGGGGCGCAATAGGGGGGTCACAAGGGGGACGTAGGCCCCCTTTTCAGGGGGTTTGCAAGGAGGCAGAAACCCCCATGCACAAGGTCCGAGGCAACGCCCTAGAAAAAAAATTGGACCCTATATTAGGTGGGCAATCTTGTCTATGGTTTTGTGCATGGGTTCGCACATGTTTTTGGGCATGATTGTTTTCTACTCATGGTATTTTTTAGATCCAGTCAAGGGAACTACGGTTGTGTTATAATCCAAGGTTAATGGATTGGGGTTTATTAATGCTTCGGCATGTATATATATTTGTTGCAACATTGAAAGGAATATAATGAAAAATAAATATGGTAGTCTCAGTTTTGGGATCTAGGGGAAAATATTTGTGTATATATGTTTTATGTTTTATGCTCTCGTTATTGTTTTATTTTATTTTTTAAGAGTTTGTTTGCAGATAATTTATGTATAGGGTTAAAACCTAAAAAGTGAACATAAACAAACTATAAATAAGGTTACTCAACTGCCCAGGAAGATCGATTTTCTCAATGGCTAAAGTTCAACAGAGAAGATAGAGCCATAGGGTGAGTTGTAGGTGAGAGAGAGGGGGCAACAGTAGTGGTATGAGAAGTGTGGGATGAATTCAGAAAGAGACAGTGTGAGGAGAGACGCAGTTCACTAGTGCATTGCGCAGTCACTACACAAAGGGTGACGCAGAGGCAACAATGTATGGGAAGAGGGTCCATCCCGGGGTCAAAGAGTTGTCGTGAAGAGTGAGAATGTTTTCACTAAATTTATCTCCGTATTTCTCATATATTTTGCTATTTGAATTCGTGTACTTGAATCATTGTTGAAGATTAGTAAATAAGCCCTCATCTTGCACCCGTTTTCCCGCATTAGTTTTTTCCGAGGACAATTGTCCAAAATAATTATGTCAATATCTTTGTGTGTGTGCTAAAAATTAAAATTTCTCTAATTTTTCATTCATTTATTTTTCCGTGGTATTTATTTTGTGAAGACTACAGTGTATATGTTTCAATATTTATCGTAGGAAATTGCAAATATTTTGTTTAATTAATTTAACAAATAGAAGAAATATTATCAGTTGTTGTAGTAGGATTTTGTATTTTGGAGTTTTCACATGGTATCAGAGCGCAGATAGAAATTGGAGAGCTCAGTTGCAGAAAGGAAGAAGGAGCTTCAAAGATTTTTTAAGCATCTGTTCGAAACCCCAAAGGTTGTGCATTCCATTTGAACAAGAGGTCAATTTTTTAGGAAAATTTATTTCTCTGAGAGAGTCGACGGAGAAATTAAAATTTCCAGATCAAAGATTGGCAGAGATAGAGGGAGCAGTAGTATTTATTTGCAGAGCATATTTCTAGCTGGGACATAGTATTTTGCAGCAGCAAAATCATTGTTGTGAAGGAAAGGAGAAATAGCATAGAAAATCATGGATAGAATCAACAGTGAGGAAGCTTCATAATTATCTTCCAAGTTGGAGGATGATTTTGTGTGCTTGTCAGGTTCGACATCATCTAGTGTATGGTATATTGATAGTGGAGCTTCGGCTCATATGACAGGAGTTAGAGAATACTTCTCTAGCTATTAGGAGGAGCATATGGACTTCCATATCACTATGGGAAATAGAAATAACTTTACTCTGGTAGGGAGAGGCACCATATAATTTCGGACGGAAACAGGAACCAGCACTTGCGCTACCAATGTACTGCATGTCCCAGGATTGGGTATGAACCTAATTTTAGTTTCCCAGTTACAGGAAAAAGGGGTATGATGTAGACTTTGTGGGGAAGAAAGTGTATGTCAAAGAATCTAGCAGGAAGAAGGTGAGACATATTGGAGCTCGGAGCAATAGGTTATATCGGTTCCAGATCAATTCTCCAATGGCACTGATAAGCAGTGACAATAGCACTAGGAAGGAGTTGGACAAACTATGGCATAGGAGGATGGCACATTTACACCATGGAGCACTTAGGATACTTAGAGAAATTTTGATGGGAGTTTCAATCTCATCACAGAGCATGATGATGTTTGTAGAGGATGCATACTTGGTAAGTACGCAAAGAGATAATTTTCTAGAAGTGACAATAGAGAAAATGGCATGTTGGGATTGATATACTTAGATATTTTTGGCCCTATGTCAACTAGATCTCTTAGCAGTGGTGAATATTTCGTCACGTTTATTGATGATCATTCCAGGAAAACTTGGATCTATTTCTTAAAGATCAAAGATGAGGTCTTTGATCGGTTCAGAGATTTCAAGGCTCTCATAGAGAACGCGACAGGGATAAATATCAAGGTGCTACCTTTAGATAATGGTGGAGAAGATACAGATAAATAATTCACAAAATTCTGCACGAAGGAAGGCATAAAAAGAGAATAGATAGCTCCATATAATCCACAATAGAATGGAGTAGCAAAGCGAAAGAACAAAACAATAGTTGTGGTTGCAAAGGCTATGTTGTATGACCAGGATTTTCCAATATTATTATGGGTAGAAGCATGCAACACAACAGTGTACATTCAAAATAGAACACCTCATAGAGAATTGGGGAAGAAAACACCATAGGGGGTCTTCAAAGGAAAGAAGCTTGAAGTAAGTCATTTTGGGATATTCAGGAGTGTGGCTTAATGCCACATACAAATGAAAAGTGCATTAAATTGGATCAAACTACAGAGAATGAGTTCCTCGTAGGGTATAGTGAGACCTCAAAGGCATATAAGATTTACATTCCTAGCAGAAGGAAGATTGTAGTAAGGTGAGATGTAAAGTTCATGGAAGACAGAGCTTTCAGAAGATCTCTAGAGATGCCTATAGGTGATCAGTTAGTAGAAGTTTCGTTAGTCCAAAAGTAGGGACATCAAGTAGGAAAAGCAGCAGGACAATCACACGGATCGAGTATAGTCACCAGTACTAGTATCTCCTCAGGGATGGTAGATCTAGGGATTTATCAGCAAACAGAGCAACAATAACGCGAGGAGGAATTGATGGAACCTTATACCACTAGTGGGAGAGCCAGTAGGGAAGTGCGCTAGACCCTGAGGGACACAGAGGAGTTTGTTGGAGCTCTTAGGATAGACAAGAGATAGTCCAGGCAGGCTGGCATATAACAATCTTTGGTAGTTCAGGTTGCATAACCCTCCAACTTTTAGGAAGCAGCACAACATCATGTGTGGGTGGATTCCATGGTAGAAGAATACAATTCTATGATGACTAATGATGTTGGGATATTGTTCCTAGACCAGAAGATAGATCATTTGTAGGTTCCAAATGGATATACAAGATCAAGTACGTTGTAGATGGCAGTGTAGAGAAGTACAAGGCTAGATTTGTGGCAAATGGTTATTCACAGAAGGAAGTGAAAGACTATGATGAGGCCTTCGCCCTAGTTTCCAGATATACCTCTATGAAATACGTTATATCCCTAGCAGTGCAGATGAGATGGGAGATTCACTAGATGGACATCAAAAAAAAATTCTTGAACAGGTTGATAGAGGAAGAGGTGAATATAGAGAAGCTTGAAGGCTTTGAAACTCATGAGAAGCACACTCATGTATGCAAGTTGAAGAAATCCCTATACGGGCTCAAGCAGGCTCCTAGGGCATGGTATGGTTGGATTAATAGTTATTTGCAGCAGATTGGATTCATCAAGAGTGATGTAGATCCAAATCTTTACTATTTGATGGTGGAGAAGGAGCCTCTCATTTTGGTTTTGTATGTGGATGACCTATTTTTTACAGCATCATCAAGGCTCATTAAGGATTGAAAAAGGAACCTTGAAGCATAATTCGACATGAATGATATGGGGCTAATGCACTATTTTCTAGAATTTGAAGTATTATAGAAGAATGGGGAGATCTAACTTGGGAAAGGAAGATATGCTACAGAGATTTTGAAGAGATTCACAGTGTAGGATTTTCAACCCATGGCAACGCCCATGATCACCAATTGGAAGAAGATAGATGCATCGAGGGACAAGGAAGTCGACCCCACCTTTTACATACACCTCATTGGGTCATTCATGTATCTGGTCAACACTAGGTTAGACTCTTTTTTTTCAATGCCCTTAGTCAGTTCATGGTGGAACCGAAAAGGGTACATTGGGTAGCAGCTAGGCACATTCTTAGATGTGTGCATGGAACAGTCAGATATGGGTTGAAATATACTCGAGGAGATGACATCAAATTATGAAAATTCACAAATGCATATTGGGCAGGTAGTTCAATGGACATGAAAAGTACTTCCAGGTACTACTTCAGTGTTGGATCAAGGATGGTCTCCTAGTGCAGCAAGAAGCAAAAGTCAGTAGAATTGAGCTCAGCAAAAGCTAAATATATGGTATCTAGCACAACTATGTGTAAAGCTATATGGCTAAGGAAGTTTCTTGTGAGTTTGTTCAGGAAAAATATGGAAGTGACTAGAGTTTACTGTGATAGTCATAGTTGCATAAAACTCTCCAATAATCCAGTATTTCATGATAGGTCAAAGCACATTGATATCATATGTCATTTCATTAGAGACGTTGTTCAGTGTGGGGCAGTCTGACTGCAGTATGTTCCCACAATATATCAGGTAGCAGACATACTCATGAAATCTCTAGGGAGAGATATGTTCATCCAGTTCAAGGAACATATGGGTATGGTGGAGAACCCATTTTAGTAGCAGAAACAGATGAATTCTCGGTTGCAACAACAACATATGAGATGGATTTGTAGTGCAGATGTAGTAGTTGGAAGCAGTACAACAGGGTCAGCAATAACACAGATGTAGCGCATATTAGAGTTGTGCAGTAGTTAGAGGGCAACAGTAGCCAGACATCAGCAGCATGATAGGAGATGGTGCAGAGACAATTTGTTGTGGCAATAATTGCAACACTAGAACACTTTCCTTGCTAAGAGGGAGTGTTAATTTTTGTAGCATCAGATGTATTCTAGCCACGAGATTTGGTGGATAGGCTAGAATATAAGTATTCTCCAAAACCCCAAAATCGTTTCTAGAAATTCCACCTAGAGACAACTTAATTAGATTTATTAATCATTTTTTAATATTTCCTAAGTATAAACTTAGGAAATATGATTAATTAATCAAGAATAATTAATTCATAGTGTGAATGTTCTAGAAACTCACACGAATCGACAAGGAAATAATATGGGCATCGAATATGTTTTAATCTTGGTCGTTAGTTCTCCAACATAAGATTATAAGAATTCAATGGGTATATGGAGAACACACCAGTGTAGTTACTCAGTTGCCCAGGAAAATCGATTTTCTCAGTGGTTGAAGTCCAACAGAGAAGATATATCCAGAGGGTAAGTTTCAGGTGAGAGGGAGAGAGGGTAACAAAAATGGTCTTAGAAGTGCAGGAAAAATTCAGGAAGAGATAGAGTGAGGAGGGATGCAGTTCACTGGTGCACTGTGAAGAGGGTGACACAGAGACACCAAAGTATAGGCAGAGGGTCCATCCTAAGGTCAGAGAGTTTCCATAATGAGTGAGAAAAGTTTCACTAAATTTCTCTTAGTATTTCTCCTTTGTTTTGTTGTTTGAATTCTTGTACTTGAATTACTGTTGAAGATTGATAAAGAAACCTTCATATGTTGCATCGGTTTTCCCACATTGGGTTTTTCCAGGTACAATTGTCCAAAAATAATTGTGTTAATATATTTATGTGTGTGCTAGAATTTTTCTATTTTTCTAGCATTTATTTTTCCGCGGTATTTGTTTTGTGAAGTTTGCAGTGTATATGTTTTGATGTTTTTCATAGGAAACTACACATAATATTTTTAATTAATTTAACAAATAGAAGACATATTATCATTGTTTGTAGTAGGATTCCAAATTTTGGAATTTTCACATGCCTTGTGGAATTTATGGTCATTAAATAGTCCTAAAATTAGCTTCAAATAAGTCATTTTGGAATTTTTGTTATAAATTGTTTTATAGAAATTTTCATATTGTGAAAAATTTAGAGATATGAGGTTTTCATATAAATTTAGAGAAGTGATTTTATCCATCAAGTTTTGCACTAAAAAAAAGGTTTTCGCTTCTCTAAATAATATTTTAACTCTGAATTCTTGGAATTTTTGAAGAGAATATGTTCTAGACTTTACAGGGGATGAATCCAAAATGTCAAAGGATATTGATTGATCTGGTTCCTAGGCCATTTGATTGGATGTGACAAAATTACCTATAACATATTGACCCCTAAAGTAAAAATTCAGAAGAAGTGGCTGAGGACTAGAGTGCTTTACCTTGTGACAATTTTGTATCAAGAATATATTGGTTGAGATCATCATCTATTACAATACATCATCATCATAATATCCTCACTAAGGTAGGCATACCCATACTCAACATAGAAGCCAATTTACATTTACAATAATAAAATTCATGTCCATTAATAATAAATTGTGGAACCGTGCTTGGATGACTTTCTAAATGATCATATCCATCATACTTTATAGTATTGTATGAATCCTGAAATCACAACACAGATGGATGAAAGTAGATCTATGGTCTTCTACCTTGTCACTCGATAGTACGAGTCTAACCATGTGAATAAATGAGTTGGAGTCGAACATGGTAGACACCATCTAATTATTGGCCAATGATGTAAGATGTTTACAGATGTAAGAGGAACCACCGTTAAATATAATGGCTCTCAAGGTACCACAATACAATCTTTGTGGTGTGAATAAATGATTTGAAGTCGAACACCACCTAGAATATTATAGTCGAAGGCTAATGATGATAATTTGTCACTAAAAGCGATGAAACTTTCTATTAAGGTATGCAAGCTCTAAGGAACTGAAGGGATTTTCTAGTTCAACTTCCTTGATAATGTGTTGATGTAGACAGGAAGTGACCTGTCGCAGGAGGGCTTTGATGCGACCCTGTCAATGACATGAAACAGGTATGAAGATTTGAGATAGAATGTATCAACTGAGGGTGGATTTTCTATTGAAAATATTGGTGAAACTGATATAGAGTCAAGCGTATTCTCTAACCCAAATAATTCATGGAAATTAAGTGAAAGAGTGTCATGTTCAAGAGTGACTCGCTGCCATTAATAAGTAGTATGTCTTGTTTTCCAAATTTCCCAACCATTTCTGGACAATACCTCTTTATTTTTTACAAGCTTGAAGACGACAACATCTTGAGCCTCGTAACTGTTATAATTTTTTTACCTTATTTCTTAGTTTTTATTTTACTTTCTTAATCCTTTCTTGAATTTAGGATATGATAATTTATGTAATATAGATTCTAGAAGAATTTAATATATTTATATTATTCTACTTCTTTAATGAACTAATTTGATCACAAAAAATGTTATTTGCTCACGAGTGGATCCTTATTTTGAACAAGAATCTAGGGATGAGCTAGCACCTAATGTTGTTTCTTGGACTAATCGCAAAAGATCGGATAGTGTAATGTTGTTCTAACCAATTATGGCTAGATGAAGGGAGTTGACTCCTATTTGGAGCAAATTGGTTAAGGACAAGTTTCTAACTTTGTTATCTAGGAAGCATTAAAGACTTTTTGTAACTTAAAATGAGCATCGTGAGAATATTCAAATTCTCAGGATTGCTCTTTGTCAAAAATAGATTTATTGTTCTTATCTTCTACAATCATAGCATAAATACTAGGATTTGAGCCTCGAGAGAGGTTGTTCAACTGTAATATTTTTGACATAAGTCATGAAATTGCAAATGCATTGGTTGTAATAGATATTCCGTAATTTAATGAATTTTTTTGTTATCGAGAGTTAATCTTTTGTGTTTATTCCTTTTACAAGATAGTTTGATTCCAATGGTTTGGGCCCGATCCTAGAAGAAATGTTGTCTTCATATGTACTATTAAATTTGCACTCTGTTGTTTTTCTTCAGTTATTTATTTACTTAATCGTTCTCAATTTACAATTTCATGTTACTTAAGTTAATTGTGAGATTCCATGTTTTGTTTTGAATAGAAATTATAGCTGGATGTTGCAGAATTGGATTTACCTTAGGCAATTTATTTTGGATTATTGTTACTTCACCGTTGTTTCTTGTATATCATCATAGGATTATTAGATTTACTGACTTTGTGTTGCTTACTGTAGAAAATTCCTTTCGGTAATATAAATCTGTAGTGTTGTTTATTTCATTTTGTAGTTTTTTTTCCTTAGGTAACAACTTAGCGTTCGATAGTGTTCCTTTCATGTTCCCTACATAAAATATTTAGGTTTTGATGCTTTGAATGGTTTGGTTTATTTAAAAACAAATTTTTCAATTGTGTTATGAATTTATTTACTTATCGTTGCAGTTTTATTTCCATTAGAACATAAGTGATTAGTCATACCATCATTTATCTTGTATAAAATGTGAAACTAACCTTGAAATAGACATACGATACCTCAAGTTGGTAATCTATTGTGTAATGGCTTGTTGGTCCCTTAGGAATAGTTAACTGGCTCGATATTTTTGCGACATTATCGAGGAGGTTTTCAAAGAGAGCGCTCAGTTTTATCCCTGAGGGTTGGGTATTAAAGACGAAAGGTAAGAACTTTCCCATGCACCCTACTAAAAAAATAAGGCTTGTGGTGGTGCCTACCCTCGGTTGATACGTTTAGGTTCCTTAGTGTGTATGACTAGAAAGAAACCTAAGACTAGGAATCTGGTAGAGATAGTTCAGAAATCCACCTAGAAAATAACCAAAAGCCAAGGTCAATTTGACCTTGGAAGAATGACCTTCATAGACGAAATAATCCAGAAGGCAAAGTCTCAAGCATCATTAGGTCCCTGATTAATATCCAAGAAGGGCTATACTTTTAATTCCCCTTGATTAGCAGAGTCATCTGTTGTATATAACGTTGATATTCACGATAAAACTTTAGGATCTTAGCAGAGCTTTTAAAACACACTTAATGGGCATCTCAGTCCTTTTAGCAAGGGTGAGGAGCACTCTTGCAACCTAAAGGAAGGAAGAGGCCAAGAGAAGTGAAACATACCCTCGACCTTCTAAGAAGGAACTTCCTGTGACACCCATTGTGAGAAGAGAAGCCAAAATTCATGACTTGAGCAGTGCTGTAAGACCCATTCAAGGCCCAAAACCCCGACATCATATGAACCTTTTTTAGTTAGTACCTCCTAACTACAGGATTCCTTAAGGTTATTTACATATCTTAGATGGAAAACCCAGTAAAAGGAATGCAAACCTTGACCATAGAATATCCCATCATTGATCCACAAGCTAATGTACCAATGAAATATATCCCTCTTCAAAACCTACCAAATTTTCATGGCATGGCCTCTGAAGATCTCGATGAATTTTTTTTTGAAGTTGATGTTTTATTTTGAGGATATGATGATACTATTGACCCCCACAGATTTAAAAAAAAAAAATCCTCCGCTTTAAAGGGAACAACATCACAATGGTTTATGGGATTAGGGGGTGGTAATATCAATTCATGGGATCAAATGAAACAAGATTTCCCTACTAAATACCATGATTATTTATGATCTAGAGAACTAAGGGGAGAAATATTCAAGATGAAATCAAAATAAGATAAAACCTTAAAAGGATACATTGAAATATTTCAGTACGACTTACAAAGATCACTGTATATCACTTTACCTAAGGATGTGTTTAAAATTTCTTTAACTAGAGATATGAAAGATGAATGGATAGAAACACTCAATTTAATAGGGAAGTATAATATCTATAAATAATAATATGATGATATTGTAAAATTGTGTATCAAGTGTTCACGTGGGAGTACACAGACTAAGCTTGGAACTCGTGATCCTCTAAGCAGAACTAACAAAATCACAGGAGGAGGAGTTACACGAGCATAGTCTAGTAATCTTTTAGAACATTTTAAAATTGATATCCTAAGTACATTGATGCCATATTTGGATGTTTTACAGGTAAAATAGAAGCATGTTGAAGAAGAATAGGCATTAGCCATTTTCTTCTATCCTCGTTTTCGAAAGAAACACAACCATAAAGAATTCCCATTGGACATAGTTAAGATATGCATTATCTATACCAAATATGACTCAAATGACCGTTATCCATCATTCCCTGGATTTAACGTTATATTCAAGGAAGTTGAGGAAGAACCAGAGTTAGCATATTTTTTGGCACAACAACGACAATGGTAGAACTGCCTCCCAGGTATGATCCAAGACCCTTCTATGCTTATTTTCTAGAAAATATTCTCAACAACAGTTTCCTGGATTAACTTGGCAGGGTTAGAAACATTCTAATATTGCTTGGGAGCCTCATCCATACCCTTCATCACCTTAGACAAACCAGTGATTTTTTGTTTCCCCTTCGCCAAATCAATAGTATCCCACAACCTCATGGCATAATTTACCAAATAACCCATACCCTCTACAATGGGAAAATCAAGGCTACTTAGGGGCCAATATGGTCTCAGAATTGGCAACGCCCCATTGGACCTATCAATAAATTTATGGGAACCCTTCCTCAGTCACAACCACCACTATAACCCCCACTTAAATTTCCCTCAAATTCCCCACCTCCATTACGCCCTCCGCTACATGCACATCCAAACCAAAACCCAAATAATAGGCCTGTCAAATTTTTAGAAATTCTTGAAACTCTGGATTGTTGTCCTACCTGTTTAGAATTTAATGAATCTTATTTAAGATCTATGCAAACTATCTTCTGAAATATCATCCAAAAAATCTAGAGAAACTAGAAAACAAAAATCTGACTAAGTAGAAACCATTAATAGAACACCCTCCTTCTACCGTAATTATTACTGAAACAAAATCACCCTATAAATCGACTAAATAGTAGGAACCTATTAAAATTAGGGACGCTTCTCCCCCATTCCCTAAGAGACTAGCCATAATAAAACCACTTGCATATCATGACTTTGATCTCATAGGGGAAACACAAAATTTTTTTATCAATATCCCTCTTCTATAAGTTATCACAGATATACCTATCTATGCTAAAACCATTAAATATCTGTGTTAACAAGCTTGGAAGGAAACCAAAATATTATCCTACAACCCATGTTCTTAGGAAAATATCTGATATTATTCTAGGAAAACAAATACCTATGAAATATGACGCTCCTGGAAACCTTGTAGTCATTGTTCAAATTCAAGGAAATAACTTCCCAAACACCTTAGTGGACTTAGGAGTTGTTATAAATATTATGACACTCGAAACCTGCAACCTCCTTGGAATAACAAATCTATAGTGAAACCATAAGGAAATTTAGATGATATTATTGTTTCTATAGATTTCTGGGAATACCTGGTGGATTTTCTAGTGTTTAATCCTAAAAGTAAGTTGGAAGGACATCCTCTGATATTATGTAGATCATGGCTCGCCACTGCAGATGCATACATTTGGTATCAAACTGGAAGCATGGCTATCGCTAAGCGACCTGCTATTAAGAATCTCATTCTACTCCCACCAGCTACACCCAACATGCTAGCTGAAAATTTTATATGGTTCCCTCTCAAAGACCATGAAGGTAATTTACATTCTCCCCTTAATATTGATAAATCTCTTATTTTTAAAAGACATACTGAGGATGAAATAATCAATAGATTTATTAACCAACCTTCCACCATAGGAAACCCAACATGTGAGATCCTAAAATTTGTACTTGACACTGAATCCCAAGGAGATCCACTAGAGTATCTGAACAATGAGCATATACCTACGACCATAGTTCATAATAGTATCCCCGTTGAAATTGAACCTGACAAAACTTTGAAAATTATTTCCAATCTTGATGGCCTTCAATGTGAAAAATTGGTCCATGTTCTTCATAAATAAAAACAACCCTTCACTTGGGAATATTTTGATATGCAGGGCATTGATCCACATTTGTGCACACACCATATCTATATTGAAAAATATTCTCAAGCCATTCGCCAACCCGAAAGAAGATTAAACCCACACCTTAGGGACATAATGAAACAAGAGCTTCAAAAACTCCTTGATGTTAATTTTATCTTATCATATTTCTAATAGTCAGTGGGTTTCACCACTAGTGGTAGTCCCTAAAAAGAATGGAAAATGAATCATTTTTGTAGAATATAGAGAATTAAATAAAGCCATGTAGAAGGATCATTTTCCTCTTCCATTTGTAGACCAAGTCCTTAATACCCTTGATGGAAATAAATATTCTTCCTTCATGGATGGATTTAGTGGATATAATTAGATCCATATTTCTCCTGAAAACCAAGATAAAACTATGTTCACCTGTCTGTGGGGGGATTTTTCATATAGAGTCTTACCATTTGGGTTATGCAATGCACCAGCCATTTTTCAAAGGGAAATTATGAGCATTTTTTCTGATTTAATTAATGAAGGAATTGAACTATATATGGATTATTTCACCCCTTATGGTAATGAATTTGATCAAGTTTTACATAATATAGAAAAGGTTCTTTCACGATGTATAGCTACCAGGCTATGACTTAGTAATGAAAATTTCCATATGATGATGACAGAAGGTGTAGTCCTGGGAATTTTTATATTTTTTGTAGGTATTCAAGTAGGCCCAGCTAAGATCGAGGTAATTCTTAAACTTCCTACCCCTCGTACATTAAGAGAGGGACGTATTTTCCATGGTTTTGTTGGTTACCATCATCGTTTCTGGTAGGCCCTGGTATTGCACCAAGATTTTTGTAACTCCCAAGGGCTCCTCAACTGAAATTATCAACTCGGGGCTCATACAAACTTAGAGGTGACAATGCTATATGCACATTAGGTTAAGCTCTACTCATTTTAGCTTAAGTCATGACATCAGATTGAGATGTTCAGATACCATTCCTCCAACCTAACTATAGTGAAAACTTCTAATGAAATCACAATTGAAACTAATTCTAACTATGAAAGTGAAATTTCCATTCATTCAAATTGTAGATGCTAATTAACATTACATGAAAGAGAAAGGGCTAATCTACTTTCAGAAGTAAAGCTAATTTTTGTTGTACAAATCATCAAATAAGTAACCTATTTACATGTATCATTGATCTACTTCACATTTGATTGAAAATTGGAAATCTAACTTGTAACATGCATGTGAATGAAAAACACTAATTATACTTTGTTTTGCAGTGAGGAAAAGAGGAGGTTGGAGTGTTATAGGATCTTTTCTTGATCATCAAATCACAAGTTGGGTAATTTTTCATCTTGACTGAGCTAAGGTTAAAGTGGGGAGAAAAACAGGCGGAGGAGAATGGTGCTACATGCCTACTATAGGTGCTGCTAGATGAGGTATTGTATTACTACAGGAGGCTCTGTATTTCTACAGGAGGGGTGTCAAGAGCCTTTTGAGGGTGGAGATGGTTTCTAGAGGGCTTGAAAATATGAATGAAGTCAGGAGGGAGTGAATGAAGGTTGGGGAAGCCTCCTAGCCAAGCCCAAGACATCTCAAAGATTTGTCTTGCACCATGGTGGATGCCCACGGTGTCCTTTATTTCCTGAACATAGTGACTGTGGAAACAGGGTTTTGAGAGTAGTGTTAAGGTTAAAGGGAGAATATGGAGAAGTAAAAGTGGAGATGAAAATAGGTGCCCACCCATGCATATTAACATAACTCTGAAATTAGCCACATGCATGTATCAAATGATTAATAACACAATGAGATAATTTTTCACGGAAAACATGAGTTGAATCTGACCAACATCTATTCTATGTCACAATAATTATCTGATCACTAAAATAACTCCTAAATTTCATAAAGTAATCATGAAACAAGATAACTAACATCTATATATTTCTAATAAATCATAAACAAATGTTTTTGGACATATATTGTAAATATTTCCAACCATTCTCCCACAAGAGAGGCAATAAGGGATCCTTCAATCAAAAGTTTTTATATATTAACATCTACTGCAATAAGAGAAATATATCAAATGCTTGGAAGTGAGAACAATACAAAAATACAAAGGAGGTACTAAATCCTTTGGGTTGGGCCCAAACTGAAACATTTCAACCCTCTAAAACTATCTCAGATGTAGCTCAATACTAAACTTCTCAATAGCGGAAAATAGCAGTCTCATACTTCACGTGAAATTTGACAATAACAATGTCAAGCCTTGGGATCTTAGGTTGTTGTGTACTTAGGTGCTAAAGGAGGATCAAAGGAGATGTGGTTATGATTTCTGATGACAACCTTATGGCTTACTAGCTCTGCTTCGGTATGCAAGGGCTCCTTCTCTTCTTTTGTCATCACCTTTTTCTCCTCTTCAGCCCTTTCCTCCTCATGAGTCGACCAAGATGCCAAAGCCATTAGTTTCATGTATCCTAATCTTGAATTCATATCCAAAAAATCCAAATCTATTAGAATGAAATTGTGCATGTAAAATTCAGCTAGCTTTGCCCTATCTTCCATACTTGTGTACTTGCAAAACTCAATAAATTGTGTGTAGTCTAGAAAAGGAAAAGACCCATATTGTGCTAGTGTATTAATTTGGAATTGAAACTACTATTCCTTGAGGAAAAGAGCATAGGATTCTGATGGTTTCCTGCATGTGTTGTCGCTCACAGTATGACCTAGAGTTGTGATAGACCAATGCCTACGACATCTTATATAGCAAGGAGCATATGATATAACAGAGGGAGTCATCAATAGCAAGCTCTCATGCTATCTCTTGTAAAACAAGGAAAATTAATCTGAATGGGACCAAGACCCTCAGAAAACTGATACATAGAACGGGATATTGTAGAGGTAACATGCAAAACTCCAATACAAAAGCAACAGACAATTCAGAGACAATTTACTGTAAAGAGGGCCAATTCAGAAATACTTCACAGAAATAAGTTATCAGAAGGTGTATGTAGTGAATGAAATGTAGAGGAAATATTAGTTAACATTGAGCTGATATCCAGATACACAATACCACCATGCATGGGCTTACCAATCTAAGAATCCATACATAACAGTAGCATTTTAAAAACACCCTCCCAAAGAAACTAATATAGCAGAAATGCGGTTTAGATGACTAATGGAACAGAATATCATGCATGAGCCATATTTAAAGCGCTTGACTAATCCAAGCATGGGTATCAACTAGGATAAATCCATACCACAAATCAGTAAGCCACTCGCATTCCAAAACATGATACAGGAAAGATGAATGAAGCGAAGTGATCTATTTAAATAACACATAAGAGAAAGTTACAGACTATGAAATACCAAAGACCAGAATCCTCTTTAACAGATGGAACTCCTCCTCACTGAGACCCTATGAGCTCTGAGCCTTCATACAAGAGTTCTACAAAATGTATACAAAAAACCTTTCACTGCATAATTTTCTGATAAAATCTGGAACCCTAAATCATCTGTTCTCTGGGAACTTTATAGGAGAACAAGAAAGCTCGAAAAAGGGAGTAGGTGATGAACATTTAATTGTATCATTAAAACAAAATGGCAGAGACGTGCATGCCCATGCTGCTCGATGACTTTGTAATGTTGTTTGTACTCTGTGGCTTGCTAACTGAAATAAATGTACTGGGTAGAAATCTCTCCAGGAACACGGCAAAGCAGAGAAATCACATAAACATTTCGTCCTTTCCTGAAAGAAAATGGTGCTGAAATGAAACCTGAAGGGTATTGTTTCTGGTGCATTGTACCCTCTGTCTTCTAAAACCTGAGTCACGGCTGAAAATCTTCAATGCAGAGCGTTGAATTCCTCAATCATCCACTGATATTTTTCTGTTGCTCCATTAATATCTTCATCTGTGAAATCAGCGCCTTGAATGTCCCTGCAGGGTTTGGTAGATTTTAACCCCGCTTCTTTAATGGAAGTCTTATCGATTTGCCTTCCCGGGGCTTTCTTCATAATTCAGCTCTAAAAAATGTTCCTTTGATGTGCTATCACAGTAATAGAGACTGTGAATCATAATAGTTTTCCACTGCTGTAAACCTGCAAAATCCGCAAACTCGTTAAAGAAAACCATGCATGGGAAGGTGAACATAGTGGGGATAATGGTGAGATAGCGCGGCATGGTGGACAGGTCGAGAAAAGCAGGGCGATGGTAAGCTTTGGCGATGTTCATGTAACACATTTTGACAAACATACAATTTAGAAAGGGCAATGGAAACATAACATTAGGAAAATGACCCGTGAATGAATATATACACGGAGGACAAGCGAATACGGAACAAATGGCACGTGGAGATAGTGGCGTGGAGGAGAGCGAGTCAAACGGCGGAACATGCAAATGATCTGGACCGTTCGATCTCAGAGCAGATCGCTGTGAAATGCGTCGGCGATGGACCATGGGCCGAGTCTGGACTCCCAGTTAACTTCCACGCGGCTTTGACGACAACCGTTGGATGAAGACATCCAGATCGGACGGCTGTCGGGAATATCGCGCTGTGACTTTGATCGAACGATAACGCGCGATGGAGGGCAGTTTTGCAATAGTGCGCTGAGCCACGTGTCGGGCGATGAGTGGAATCGCTGGCCAAATGAGAATTACCGCCCACCGCCGAAAGGCGGTGTGATAGATACCACCGAGTTTTGGAGTAGTGCACGGCGGGGACCACCGGGGCAAGCGAGATACGAACCGTTGGATTTGCGGGTGAAAGGACGGCTGAGATGTGGTTCGGGCGATGAATGGAGTGGGCCACGGGTGTGGTGGAGCATTGCGAATGTTGTTCGATCTGTAAAGATCGACGGTTGTGGGCGCGCCTGATATTCATACGCGATAAGCGCCTTCAAGGCTAGCACTCGGTTCTGGCTTTCGGTTACGTGGAGGAAAAGGAACAGAGGCTTCGCCGAAGGGGCTAGGCCTGATAGATTTCAAATATGGGTTTTGCGGCCTTTTATAATGTGATTTGGGGGCAGGAAACGACAGTGATAATCAGAAAAAGGATTTTTAAGTCTGAGGGAACTGCGACGTTTAAGTCGAGATTTTGTAAAGAGAATTTAATAGGAAGCCGATTATGATCAACACATTGCATGGCTTCCATAGAGAGGCTTTCCATAGTGGAAAGTTATGTTTCTTTCTCTTGCAGCTGCTCTCTAAAATTTGTGTTTTATGCTTGTAACTTCTCCCTCATATTTGATTCTCTCAATCTCAAATAACTCAAATCATTTCCCATTTCAGTGACTTTATCCTCCATGAGACCCACATCTTCTACTTTTCTAGATTTGGTGATTTTCATCCATATATGTGTCCTTCCTCTTTCTATATCCAGCCCATAGAGGAGTGGGATTGCAAAATTTTCAGGGATAATCCTTCCTCCCTTAACAAATTTGTAGTAGGACTCCAATTTGGGTTGTGGATTAGGCTCTTGAAGCTCTTGGAGGCCTTTTTCATTTACTTTTGAGGTGACTACCCCTTCCTGTAGCTCCTTTTTATGCTCCTGTAGCACCCCCTATTTCTCCTGCAACTCTTCTCTTTCTGCTTTCTCAAGGGAATTTTGTGTCTTGGGTCTCTTAAATGTCACTTCCCTGGTGGTGGGCCTTCCCACAAATGTCACATTTGGCTTGGTTTTTTCCTTAGGAGAGGTAATATCCTCAATTTTTCCTTCACTAGGCCCCACTTCTTGCTTTTTACTTGGAGACTCATCAATAGTGATAGGGACCTCTGAAGTAGGTTGTGGTTTCCCATGTCTGATCCTTGTGCTCTTCCTTGTTTTTAAATATAGGGGGCCTTACTTGCTTGCCTACCACCCCACCTTTTGGGATTGGAGGACACTTGTGCCCAATGCGGCCAATATGGCTGCCACTTTCTTCCTCGATATTCCCGGAGAGATACTTGTCTAATGTCCTTATTTAAATGTTTCTTGGGGGGTTATAAGTCTCCTCGGGATTGCTTCTTCTTCTAATTATTTATTTCCTTATTCTTTCTTAATATATTCTTCTTCTTCTTACTTTGTTTTTCCTGCCTATTCTTCCTCTATTTTTCCACCTCTTCTTCCTCTGATTTTCCTCCCCTACCTCCAGTGCTAGAGGCTAGTGTTTCTTCAGGTGTGATGGCTTGGGTTTCAATGAATACCTCCATGTCCATGTCTAAAAAATCGGTCCATATCACAATGTTTCTTAAGTTACTTAAATAGTCCATCGCAATTAACTTGATGAGGCCATGGTGGGAAATGTGTTTATTTTTTTCTGGCTCATTTCAATGGTTGAATGCAAGAGGTAGTGGGGAACACTAAGTCTTTGAGGGAGATGAAATTATACCTTGAATCTTAACTCATGGAGAAGCCTAAAATGGTAGGCATATACAACACTCAATCTCCCTTCACAAGACATATATTTGAGGATGTGATAAGCCATCTCATCCGGCGGGGTGCAGTGGCTCTGTAGTCATAATAATTTTACTGTTTAGATGACTAAATGATTATCCCAAGATTTCTAGAAACAAAGTTCATAGACATTGTGAGTTCTAGAAATATCACTGCCTTCATTATCCTCAAGATAATTTTTCACTATTTCATCATTTCATCCTATCTAGCTTTTCCTACTAGTCTCAGAATACCCATTAAGAGCCCATGTCACCCATTTTATCTATATATTGTCACCTTTGACCCAAATCCCCTGTTTTGTTTCACTTAAAAATCCCACTGCTACCTAAGCTCACCAATCAATCAGCTTGTTGTGTCCACCAAACTACTCCTAAACATTGATAGTCTCAAAATATCTCTGTAGACTGTTTAATAAATTAAGTACATCGGGTTTCAGGTCTTCAATACATTAGTTTATCATGAACTCTATCTCACACTTGATAAATCCCAGGTTCTAGGTTTCAGTACAAAAGCCAAGTCCCAGAAAACCTCCACTAGGCCACCTAGAGTTTCACAAAGTCATAGGATGGATTTGGTTCCCTACAAACTCTATTTTTCCTATATGAAGAAACTGCATTCAAAGAAGGAAAGGACTGGTGATCTCGTCTTAAACTCATCAAAGAGATCATTCAAAAGGTATTGGCCTAAAGCACAAGTTTTGTAGGGGGACAACTGCCCCTTGCTTACATTTCTGCAAAAGAGTCAAAAGGCTACCAACCTAGCAAGAGGTAAAGTAATGAGAGGCATCATCACCAGAAAACCACTCACAACGAAGAAGAAAGTAGCAAGCTATGGGTTTGATGGAAATCGGGGTTTATGATTGTTTTCATCAAGAAATAAAGCAATACAAGGGTTACAAAGGCAAAGGACACCTCAACCCCTTCAAATGATCATTGAAGACTTTTTAGACATAAGTAATGATCTTGATAAGTATTTCTTTGAGAAATTAGAAGACAACATTGCTTACTTTTTCTAAACATCCCCTAAAACTCAGAAGTTTGGGAAGATGGAAAAAGATGTTCAAATAGTGACAAAGAAGCCTCCTTCATCACAGCAAATGGTTTCAAAGGGTTTTCAAACTACCTTCTAGGGTTTGGCAGACAAGCACTAACTTCACTTCGTCAAAAGGTAAAATCATAGGTTTTTAAGAAGATCAAGAAGGGCAAACATGAAAATCAATACTCCACTACACCAAAGGTAGAAAAATGATGAAGAGTATCAGCAAAAAGAGGCAAGAAATGTCAGTTCAAGGGTCTTTTTTCAGAAAAATAGTTAGAGGCATATTTCAAGTGGCCTGAGAAATAGATATACCCCTGGTTTACAAATGAGCAGTGGAACTCTTAACAAGGGCATCCTTATCAAATGACTATTCTACAAAAGATAGATGAACATGAATGGCACTTTACTAGACTGTCAAAAGTGTTTTCTTACAAGAAAATTGATAAGGATAAGGAAGGAAATGTTTCAAATGAAGGTGGCACATCTCAAAAGACCAGACTAGTGTTTTTACTTACTGCTAGGGTATTTCTCACACCAAGAGGTTTTTTCATCATTACTTAAAGACAAAAACATGGTAGAATATCAGTCACAGGGAGAAATTGCAAAAATGATAAGTTTGTTGTGTATAGGTGTTAAAAGTCATAAAACAGATTCATTTTCCAAAGAAGAGTGAGGCATTTTCTTGGCTTCTTCAGCAAGGTTATCAATTTGAAAAGAAACTCAAGAGGCCTCCAGTAGTGAAAAGAAAAAATTTCCTGTCGAAATACCACCTACAAGACCAAAAACAATCAAAAGGCACAGTAAGAAAAAGTGAGAAGAAACAAACCTTATAAAGAGGGTTTTTACTTTTGATTTTTATCAAAGGGTATAAAACAACTCCAGCAAAGCATCTTCCATTCACCATTTGGATTTTTCCAGAAGGAGTGAGGGTTTTTCAAAATTTCTGACAGAGTCCTCAGGCAATTTTTTCGAGTGTTGCGCTCCTGAGCAGCTGCGCTACACTCCTGTAGTGTCTCCCTGTGAAATTTTCCACTACGCGTTGCGCGCCTGTAGAACTGTGTTGCGCTCCTATTGTTTGCCCAGCTTTCAGAGGAGTGGCACGACACCACGTTCAGGGCTGCCCAAAGGTTTCCTGACGTATTGTTCCGAGCTGCACGACCCGACTCCCTTCAGCAGTCTGACCACGTGCAGGAGTTGCCCAGCATGCAAGAGTGCACACAATTACGTTCAGGGGTGACCCAAGCCACCCGACCAACACTGTGTTGCGCTCTTGCCCAGCGTGCAGCCTCTGCACGATTCTCCGTTCAGAGGGTGACCCGAGTCGCCTGACCAGCATTGTGCTGCGCTCCTGCCATAGTGTGCGGCCTCTGCACGATTCTCCATTCATAGGGTGACCCGAGCCGCCTGACGAGCATTGTGCTGCGCTCCTACCACAGCGTGCAGCCTCTACACGAAAATACATTCAGGGGTGACCCGTGCCACCCGACCAGCCTTGTGCTGTGCTCCTTCCACAACGTGCAGCCTCTGCACGAAAATACGTTCAGGAGGTGACCCAAGCCGCCCGACAAGGTTTTTTTGAGCTATTTTTCCTACTGTGGAGGCATTTTGAAGAGGTATTTTAAAATTTTCCTACATGTTCATGTTTTTCTAAAAGATAAGGTCACAAAGGAAATTGAAAGTTTGTTTAGAGAAGGTCGTGAAATCCTAAAGAAACACTTGGCCTACACACTGTTGATGCCTTGATCTAATTAGAAACCTCACAATCTCATTCAACTTTGTCACATCATTCTACAAGCAGTGCCAATCCTCTTTAAAGATTTTGAGGAAGGGGTAAAAAACAAAATGTCTGAAGAAGAGAATGTTGACATTGATGAGGCAAGTCAAAGGCCTAAAAAGCAGCTAAGGAAGGGAAGGATGCCAAATAGGTTTGAACCTATAAGCACTGAAGAGCTGATAAACTCCCCTACTATTTTGTCTTGTTTCCAAGATTTGGGATGCTATGAATTCTGTAAAAAATTACAAAAGATCCAGAGTCACCCTCAATTGACAAAGCTCTTTGCCCTAAACCTTCATAATCATCAAGTACACCTAGCCGGGGTAAAATTTGAGTTGGTCACCTATGCCATCTCTAGGGCCACTGGAATACCTTGCATAGGAGAAAGGTGGTTCAAACAAAATCATCTAGACATAAGCCACACTATAACCCATTCTTGAAACCCAGTTTTCAAGCTTATTTCAAAACCATGTTCCCCTTCTCTCATCTATTGGACAGATATGTTCTCCTAATAAAAATAATTATGAAATACTTCACCTACGAGGGTAGGTTCTCCAGATTCTATTCCTACCACATAAGACTCCTCATGCACTTCACCAAAATCAAGCTGCTACATATGCCCTACTACCTTTGCAAAAGTATTGAGAAAATTTCTTCCATCATGCAAAAGAGGCCTCCATCCCAACAAATTTCAAGCCTTTTTCATCATTCCCTCATCACAGTGATTGTCTCACACCAACTATAACAACAAGGCATCCACTGGGAGGTTTTCATCATGCATGATGATTTCACAACTCCAAAACCCATCCCTCTGCAAACTCTACCATTGTCATCTCAAAATCCTCCTCACACACCTCCATCACCCTCCACCGACCTTGGTTCATCTTCTTCACATGAATCATTTCCTCAAATAGACCTTCCTCATTCACCTTCCCCTAAGAAATCAGAAAATTAAGAAAGAAGTAAGGAAGAAGATGATGGCCAAGAAGAAAGCAGTGAGGGAAAGGATGATGAAAATGAAGAAAGTAGTGAAGAAAGAGAAATATGGCAAAGAGGACAAGGGACACGAAGAAAACGAGTGATAGATATGAAGAAAACGGTGATGACAAATGAAGAAAGCAGTGAGGGGGAGGATAATGAAAATGAAGAAAATAGTGAAGAAGAGGAAGATGGCAAAGAGGACAAGGAAAATGAAGAAAGTAGTGATGGCCAGGAAGAAATTAATGAAGGCAGTGACCAACAAGAAAGTATTGATGAAGAATAAAACAGAGATGAAAACAGTGAGCCTAGAGACATTCAACACACTAGTGACAGTCAACAAACTAATGGCAGTCAACAAACTAGTGACAGTTAAGGAAAAGGAGTAAATAATGGACCAAACAGTGAAGAAGAACTCAATCAAAAGGATAGTATGCATAATGGTGAAGGGAAAAATTCTGAAGGCAATGAAGATAGCAAAAGTGAAAATGATACAAGTTATGAAATAGAGGTTGAAATTAAAGGTAAATACCATAGGCAAGACAGTGAAAACAGTGGGTCAAATGATGAAGAAGAGGACATTCATGAAGACAAAGATGTACCAAGCAATAATGAAGACACTTCTAGCATAGAGAAAATAGAGGATGACAGTCCTAAGGGTCTTGACTATGATGATGGCATAAAAGATAGTAAGACTGCTTATCAAAAGGGTAGTCAAGGGCAAGGTGAAAAGGATGCACTCGTGGAGATAATACATGAGGAGAAAAGCAGTCCTAAGGTCATTAATGCTCAAAGTTTTCAAATGAGACTTGTTGTACCTTTTCCCATTACCTATCAAAGAGGAGTGAGGCATGTTTTTGCTACCTCCAAAGGGCAAGGGGCCATGTCATCCTCCTCAGCTCAAATGATTGACAAAGGTAAATAAAAAGTAAAAGAGGAGGAAGACAATCATGAAGAGGAGAGAGAATTTGAGCTCATTCACATAGACAGTGATGAGGAAAATGAAACAAGAATTGCAAACTCTCTCCTACAAGACAAGAATGCATAGATCAGGGATTTGGAGGCTGAATTAGAGAGAGCTAATGATGTCATTCATTTCTTACTAATGCAGAACAAACAAATGAGTGGCCAGCAAGCCATCTATGAAGCAAGGGCGCTCAAATACTAGAAAGAGGCTCAAAGAGCACAGGTGAAGTTGGAGGAGTACATGGGCACCTATGAAGAAAGTGAGGATGAGGAGTTTCAGTCTAGAAAGAGGCCTAGAACTATGGGCCTAAGAAAGGCTTTGGCACAAGAAAGGGAGAAAGAATAAGCCCATGCGCAAAAAATTCCCCTCATTGAACTCCTTGCCATGGAAATTGAGCATAACAGGGAATCATGGCTTGAAAGGGAAAACATACATCTTGAGACCAAACTAGAGAAGGCCAACAGAGATTTGAACTTACAAAGAAGAACTACTGAGCACTATAAACGAAGAAACCACTTTGCAAGGAAAAAACTCAAAACTGCCCAAAATGAGGGCCCGATACCAAAAGATGAAAAATACCAGGCTAGGCTTGGTATTTTGGCCCAAGATTCTCTACAGGTTTCTAGGGACCCATGAGGCACCGACCTACCAATTTTGAGAGAAATTGAACAACTTTTTGTTTTTTGCAAATTTTGAGGCTAAGCGCAGCACACCCTGTGCTGCGATTTTTCCTAGAGCATATTTAGGAGGATAGGTTTAAATTTTTGGATTCCCCATCATTATATTACTATTCTCACCAAATTTTAGCTCAATTGGAGTTTTTTTGACCCCCCAAAAGGGTCAAAAACACTCAATTTTTCACCTTTCTGCCCACTTTTCTGAGCATGTGCTGCGCTCCTGGAAGTCTTGGAATTTTCACTTTTTGAGCAACTTATAGAGGTCAGATTTAAGACATAAAGGTATATATGGAAATTATACTTCAATGGCTTTCCAATGAGCCATCACAGAGCCTTTTCTGACATCGGGAAGGCCTCCAAAACACTGCTTCAAAAAGGCTTATTTTTGTGCTGCGCTCCTGGCATAATTTCAGAGTTTGACACAGTGTGCTGCGCTCCTGTGGGTGATTGGACAGAATGTGCATTTATCAAGTTCTCAAAGGAATTTCAAACATAAAATTCAATTTAATTTCCATTTATAGTCGGAAAAGATATTTGTTAGATATTTTTGTGCCTTGGGCTTTGCAAAGCCTCAAGGACAACTTAGGATATTTATTTTTAGCCAATAGGCTTCTAGATACTCTTTTTGGTTTTACTCTTCCTTTCTTATTATATAAGGCATGAGGATTCATTGTAAACAGTTGGGAACTTGATGTGTTAAGATAAATACATGGTTTTTGAAAGTTGAAGAACAATTTAGTGTTGTGGAGCTTGTGGATGGATTGCCTTGATTGATGGTGATGAAGGCTTGCTTATAGGATCCTTGAGTTTAGTTAATGGTGATGTATCTCTCATATGTTAATTTTTTTTCTTGTTTTCCATATGTCCATATTTCTATTTTGTAGTAGCTCAGAAGAGTATAGGATGAGAAATTTTTTTTGAGGCACCTCAGTCCTCCTGTTAGCTATTGTTTTCATGTTTTCTTCTGTTGGGTTAGCTTAAAGAATTATTCATTGCTCCTTAGGCCCACCTAAGCTTGTCTATTTCATTGTTGGATTAATATGCTAGTTTATAAACATGATTCATGGTAAGCCCTGCTTGTTTAATGCTATTTAAACTGTGTCTTGAAATCTCTCTTTGATGTATTGATTGTTAGGTTAAGTCAAAGAGGTCTTGTTTCGATCTTGCCCTTTGAATATGCTTATCAGTTTGCCTTGAAGTTCTTTATAGTTTAATGAATGATGTTTAGGCTTTCCCTCTTAATTTATTGATGCTATTTGTTTCTTATATGTTTTCAAATCTTGAAAGTAGAATCATTGAAGTTAGATAAGTTCTCTTGCTTCCTTGTTCCACTGGATTGTTTATCTTGGATGTTTATATGTTTAAAAGTATTGTCACTGAGTAAATGGTGTGCCCTATCTCATGACCAGTATCTTTTGCTTATTAGTATTCAAGACCTCCCTGTTCATAGGTATTTGACAAAGGATTCTTAACTTCCCTTTGACCTACCTTGGTTCCCAAACTTATTGTCCATTTCCCCTCACACATAAACTTAAAAGATCCATTGACTACACTAGATTTGCCCTATGATGTAGCCTGATTCCTTATCAAGAAATCAATGACTTCATAGACTCCATTGCCCAATTGATTTGATAACCTCTCACTCCACCTATCCTACTTAATCATCTTACCCCAACCCAAAACAAACAACAAACCTACACTTAAGAACTAGCCTAAAATCGATCACCCAAATCGAACAAGTTCACATCCTTCGCATAATAGAGAGAGCCCTCTATGAGTCCAAGAAGGCGAGGTCCTAAGACTCCAAAGATTGGTCTGATGATACCCTGTCATTTGGTTTGCCAATCTGCCACATCATGGGACACTAACAGGCTCTCCCTTCTTACTCCATTCTTATGTTCAATAGGTTTCTCTTTCAAAATGAAGATTTTTTTCCTAGTCATGACGCTCACTCCTTTGTCTTCTTTTCTCCATCGAATTCCCATAGGTGAATTTTTCACTCTACTTATGATTTCATGGCTTAAAGAGATTACCAATCCTCTAACAACAATGGTGGCACTATCTTCTCCTTGAGAATGTAATGCCATGGAAAATTCACAAGTGATATCATCATGATATGTAATATTCCAAATTTAGCATGCAGCTAATTGGAATATTGATTTTTGTCTTTTACACTTAGGAGATGAATAAATGGGTAAGGAGGACCATAAATTTCAGAAATATGAATAAAATCCCTTATGATGTGAAAAGGGATCATTATTATGGTAGGATTTCACTCCCTCATGTGTAAAAAGGGACATTTTCTTGTGGACAAAGTCAAGTTTGACCAAGTCAACAACATAAATTTAGGAGGAGTGGAACATCAATAAAAATAGCTCAATATGAATGAGGATTATTCTAGAAAATGATATGTGAGCTGGATTGAAGACCCTTAGGTGTAAAAAGGGCTGAAGCAGGTTAAAGAGGTCAACGTTGACCAAATCAAACATCTTTGTCATGGAGGAGTGGCCTTGACGAAGGTACAACGCAGTTTTGGAGGGAGATTGATTGTGTGATGGTGGAAACCCTAATGAGTGGGACCCAAGGTGAGAAGAATCACTTAGTTTATAAGGAAGAGGATGGCAGCCATTTTAGGTTAGCTTATGAATTATTATTTTGATATTGGTCTGCTTAGACTTTTTCTCTCTTCAGCTGTTTAGCTAAGATTGCTAGTGTTTTTTAGCACTAAGGTGTTCCTGTTTAGGAATTCAAAATATTCTCTTTGAGTAGCTCTTGTGAGAGACCTGATATATCATTCCACACATCTAACATTGGTTCCAAGCTTCAGTATTCAGTTCCAGTGCAGTTTCTACAGGATATTGTGTTCAGTTGCAGGGTGTTGCAGTGGAGGGTTGAGAAACCCACTTTCTGAGTTGGTTTTGCATAGGAGGAAGTATTCCTTATATTGAGAGATCATTTTGGAGGGTTCTTGGGCTGATTTCAGATCTTTCACAGTATTCCAACATATTTCCATCACCTACAATGTTATTCCAATCTGGAATTGTGTTATTTTTGGAGGGCAGTTTCAGCAGTGTATCTTGTGGTTCTTTTTGGGAGTTTTCCTATGATTGATAGGTTCATCCTTTCATGGGGGAAGACCTTTTATCAGATCTACATGAGATCTACATTCTTCCAAAATTTTACACTCCTACGCTTCATTTTGCAGTGATTATTCAGTCTTAGTGCTGAAGATCACCATTTGTATTTGGGTGTATTCCTAGAAACCCTTCCCGAGTTCTCTAGATTTTGTATAAAGGAGACTAGATCTCAGTTCATGGGCCATATTGTTTGATATAATATCAGATATATTTTTCTTAGCTATTTCTATGCATAAACTCTCATTATAATTTGTTGTCTCTTTATGTAGTAATTTCATGTTGCAGTAGTTTTGGGGTTTCAGCAATTTTGTGCTATACTAGTTGTGGGAGGTCTGTTTACCTCATCTAGTTTGATTTGTTTCTGATCTATTATTGGATTTAGATGGTATATTGTCAGATCTAATGGATCCAAGGGTTGATTTCATTTTCTGTAGCATATATTTCTGAAAATGTGTTTTTTATGCATGCATTGCTGAGCAGTCCCAATTTGGGATATTACAGTGGTATCAGAGCAAGATCTTTGGCTCAACCTGTGGAATTAAATCCAAGATGATATAAGAAGAAGGAAAGATAAAAATTATGAATAAAATGAGCTTTGTCTCATCATTTTTCAGATCCATGAAGAACCTCTCCAAGGAGGTTAAGCAGAAAGAAGAAAAGAGAAGAGGTGAAACTTCTAGAGTGTTTCAAGAAGAGGAAGGGCCATGTACTTCCTATTCTCAAAAGAGAGAACCAATGCTGCAGAAAGCTCAAAAGCATTACACCTTTCCTTTTCCTTTTTAAGAAGATAACAAAAGGCATGGATATGGAGGGCACTTGTAACATGAGATCCTAAGTGGATACCTTGCAGAATACAAGTCACAATCTAAAGCTTTCAAGGAAACTCTAGCTCTTCCTCAGTTTATTCATATGGAAGAAGAAAGGAGTCCCTCCAGTAATAGGGGGATGAGAGGAAATATATTTCTATTGTCTACTTTTGATGGATCATCCACATGTACAGCAAAGGCTTGGGTGATGAAGCTAGATGCATTCTTCCTACTACATCTAGTGGAATAAAGAGAGGTTGTTGAGATCACAGTGCTACACCTTGAGGGCAAGGCAAGAAATTGGTGGTTAAGCCATGTGAGCCATGAAAGAGTGTCTAATTTTTTAGATTTCACTCAAAGGGTGATCAAAAGATTTAATAAGAAGAAATCAGAAGGGAAGGAGCCTTCACCACCACTTGAGGAGATTTGTACCAGTGTTGGTACAACTATGGAAGAGTAGCCATCATCCTCAACAGTTGGGGAAGCCAACATATTGGAAGGAGGAACCCTTGCAGCCATGCAAGATGTTCCCAAGCTTCACCAAGGTATGCATGAATCTCCACCTTTTTTTATTTCAGAAAATCTTATGAGGGGTTATGGGAATCTGCTTTTGCATGACCAAGGGTCAACACATATTTCTAATTTGGAGCAGCAGGATTGCACTACGCTATGCAACCTTGAATGGATCAAGGAAGGGATGAACCATCATCCTAATGTGCCACTATTGAGGTGCACACCACACTTTGGGTTGGGGTGTGAATTCTTGGAGGATAGGATGAACTTTGTCCCAAACAAACTTATGCAAAACCATATGTTCATCCTTGAGTTGGGACATGAGACTGCCAAAACACCATGGAGGATATTAACAGTGCTGTCAATCAATAACAGTGAGGAGGTTCTGCTTTCATCACACTTGGATCCTTATGGATTCAAGATGATCATTGGTGTGAGATCTCTTCTAGGAGATCTCCAAGGAGTTGCATTTCAACATCCCATGAAATGCAAAAGGAGAAATCTGATTTGGGAGAATGGTAGTCTTCATTGGAAGAGTACCAAGGTAGAGCATGATGGGAGGCACCCACATTTGGGTGAATGGGTGTGGATGGTGAGCAAGAGGCTGGAAGGCTACTTGCAAATATATGACACTGGGTAGCAGCAGGCTTGGCTGCATTGGCTACCCTTGAAAGAGTTTGGCCATCATGTTACATATCCTCTTTCAAAGGGTATGTGGGTGGAGGAAGTTTGGAAGGATACTTGCATCATAGGGCAGCAAGGAGCATGGATGTATTGTGTTGATATGACATTCTTCATATCAATCATTATGTTTTCACCACATGATTTGTATGATGGAGGTATGAGGAGGCAGCAAAAACTTTTGTTTCTTGGGTTGTTATTTGGAGATCATGGACAGATTTGCTCTCGTACTTTGCATGATGTTGCAGGAGTGGCATATGGCACTATTATGGTGCAAAGGGGATACTCTTTAACCTTGGATGATCAGGAGGTACTTCCACTTTGGAAGGAGCTTCTTATATATAGCATCATTGTGGGAGATGTCCTCGATAAGGAGCATGTCAAGGAATGGAGCTATGAGTTGGCAGGAGCCTATTTGCATAGGCCAACAACGCTGTCACTTGGGAGTTTGGATTTATTGATGGAGTATCCCCAGGATCACTTCACACATGATGCACTTGGTGAACAAGGAGGAGGTGAGAGAGATGGGGTAATGGATGGAAACATCTATTACAGAGATATGATCTTCTTAACTTGGATATCCAAGCATAAGAAGGGTGATATTCATGTAGCACGTGATTCATTCCTTTTCATGGGAGTATGTCATACCACTATGGAGGACTTAATCATTGATCTATTTATCATCTTACTTCCATTGCATGGTAATATTTTTGTTTTTGCATTTATTGATTATCTAACATAGTATTTGCATGCTCTTATCATTTATATTTAGTGCATTTCTCCACAAGAGGGCAAGCTTCTCTTTGTGCTCCATTGTCAATTTTGGGCCAAATTATATGATGGAGATAGCCATATTTTATGTGGCCTTGGGCAAGTGTTTCACTACTCTTCTATGCATGCTCAGTTGATTCACCAATCCATTTACTATTCACCAGTAGATGTGATAACATATACAACTAGCCAATTGTCAAGAAACAACTTGCCATGCTATTTTATGAGGCAGCAGTGGGGAAAAATGTGTTGTGACCACTTGGGAAACTATTGGTACCTTTCATAAATATATGAAACCTTCAGCCATTTTCTCATTTGGATGCCATATGATGATCATGTCCTATTCATCATATATGGGATGGTTTGGGCCAGCTTGATTCACAACGTTGGAGAGAGGATCTTTAGAGATCTAGTCTTCTTGCCACTTGAGGGAAACCTTATTGCAGCCCAAGATCAGAAAATACTCTACACTTATCATGATTGGAGAGAAGGAAAACGTGGGGTAGGCTGCCTTGTCTACCATGTTCAGATTTTCAGCCCACCTACATTGCAGGAGCCAAAGGTGTAGAAGATTTTTCAGGAGTTTCCATGTTGGGAGGTGACTCATTTTGTATGGATGATTGCTTGATAATGGAGGATCCACATGGGAATGATGGTTCCTAGCACCTTTCAGATTACATTCCCCAAAGGGACCTCTAGGTAGTACCTTATTTCCTCCTTGAGTACTTTACTTATTCATGATGATAGCTATTTTGCTAGCTTGCATGCTTGGGAGGGGCAATATAGAGATTCATTGTTGAGACAGCATCCCATTCCTTGGAGGAGATTATCTTATGTGGATGCTACTATAGGATGAGGGAAGACTCTCCAGTTCTATCCTTGCAGTTGCTTGAGGACAAGCAACATTTGGGAGGGGAGGACTATAATATTCCAAATTTAGCATGCAGCTAATTGGAATATTGATTTTTGTCTTTTACACTTAGGAGATGAATAAATGGGTAAGGAGGCCCATACATTTCATAAATAGGAATAAAATCCCTTATGATGTGAAAAGGGATCATTATTATGGCTGGATTTCACACCCTCATGTGTAAAAAGGGACATTTGCTTGTGGAAAAAGTCAAGTTTGACCAAGTCAACAGCATAAATGTAGGAGCAGTGGATCATCAATAAAAATAGCTCAATATGAATGAAAATCAGTCTAGACAACTATATGTGAGCTAGATTGAAGACCCTTATGTGTGAAAAGGGCTGAAGCAAGTTGAAGAGGTCAACCTTGACCAAATCAAACAATGCTATCATGGAGGAGTGGCCTTGATGAAGGTACAACGCAGTTTTGGAGGGAGATTGATTGTGTGATGGTGGAAACCCTAATGAGTGGGACCCAAGGTGAGAAGACTCACTTAGTTTATAAGGAAGAGGATCGCAGCCATTTTAGGTTAGCTTATGAATTATTATTTTGATATTGGTCTGCTTAGACTTTTTCTCTCTTCAGTTGTTTAGCTAAGATTGCTAGTGTTGTTTAGCACTAAGGTGTTCCTGTTTAGGAATTCCATCTATTCCCTTTGAGTAGCTCTTGTGAGAGACCTGATATATCATTCCACACATCCAGCATTGATGCCAAGCTTCAGTCTTTAGTTTCAGCGCAGTTTCTGCAGGATATTGTGTTGAGTTGTAGGGTGTTGCAGTGGAGGGTTGAGAAACCCACTTTTTGAGTTAGTTTTGCATAAGAGGAAGGATTAATTCTATTAGGAGATCAGTTTGGAGGGTTATTGGGCTGATTTAAAATATCTGGAAGCAAGCCAACATATTTCCATCACCTACGGCGTTATTCCAATCTGGAGTTGCATTATTTTTGGAGAGCAGTTTCAGCAGTGTAGGCTTGTGGTTCTTTTTGGGAGTTTTCCTGTGATTGAGAGGTTCATCCTTTCATGGGGGAAGAGCTTTGATAATATCTGCATGAGATCTAAATTCTCCCAGCCTTCTATACTCCTGTGCTTTATTTTGAAATGATTATTCATTCTTAGTGCTTAAGATCACCATTTGTATTTGGGTGTATTCCTAGAAACCCTTCCCGGGTTCTCTAGATTTTGTATAAAGGAGACTAGATCTCAGTTCATGGGCCATATTGTTTAATATAATATCAAATCTATTTGTCTTAGCTATTTCTGTGCATAAAATCTCATTAGAATGCGTTGACCCTTTATGCAGTAATTTCATGTTGCATTAGTTTTGGGGTTTCAACAATTTTGTGCTATACTAGGTGTGGGAGGTCAGTTTACCTCATCTAGTTTCATTTTTTTCTAAAATATTCTTGGATTTAGATGGTATATTGTCATTTATAAGGGATCCAAGGGTTGATTTCATTTAATGTAGCATATATTTCTGAAAATACATTTTTTATGCATTCATTGTTGAGTAGTCCCATTTTGGGATATTACATCATAACCTTTTAATAATTCAAAGAAACCCAACCTTTGATGTATTCTAAAAATATTCACTAGAGGAGGGTGTTGGTGAATTCTCTTGGTTTCTGTGGGTTCTCTTCTATTAAATCCTCCTCATATTTCTTCTATTGCCCCATCTTGGTGTTACTTAGGTGTGAGATTCAATTTTTTCAAGGTAATCTCACTGGAAAAAATAGCGTTAAACATCCTTCTTACCAGTGAGGGAGAAGGATGCTAGAATTTATATCAAACTAACCCTTTTTCCTTCTACTCCTATATTTCCTTAACACATAATAATTTCTATTTCTAAATTTTCTCTTACAGGCTATCAACTTCAGGCAAAATTCCTCAGGCACTTGGATGGAAATCAAGGAGGAAGGAACTCACTTACTTCTTTTAAAAATATCTATGTATGTGCATGAGAGTTTGGAGACAATTTAGAGTCATTGTGGCTCCCTTTCACCCTTCAATTCCTCATGTAGCTCCTTCTCGTCCCTCCTATAGCTTCCTCTTGTAGCACCTGCAAACAGAGTTCAAAACTTCTTAGTGGCACCCTAGGCAGTCTAATAGCAATAGCTCATCCTTCCTCTAACTATTTTTTTTGAAATGAGAAATGATAAAAATGGATTTGTGCCCAGTACATAATATTCCCTTTGTGGTAAAGGCTTGGAGCGCTTACATGAGTCTCCTTTTTTGGACCTTTGTCCCTACTCCTTGCAATCATTTCCCTTCCCCTCATGATTATCACCCCACTCCTCATGAATGCCACCTCACTTTAGTTGACATCTCCATGTTTCATGGGGGACTAATACAAACTTTATTTTACTATCTGAGGCTAGACAATTTCACTGGCCACCTCCAACCTATTAAAACTCCTTCCTCGACCATTAACACGTTTTTGTCTTTTTATGCAGAGGGAATAGGTGAGGGTAGTCATACATGAGCCTACCTGTGGATAAATTTTTTGGAGATGATTGCATGCTGGAGTTGGGACTCACAATATCATAATCTCTAGGGATTTTATTTCCTTTTCCTTATTTTTTTCATGTCTTCACAACTCGGTGATATTTTGACTAATAACTTTTATGTGTGTGCAGGTTCCTTCCTTGTGTCCAAGTTGTTGTTGGTGGTGGAGATCCTTCCTAAGGATGATGTGTCTCCTCTCTGTTGCATACATGAATCCATGATGATCTCTGTGGGTGAAAAAAAATAATTTCACGGAGTTATGTTGTGAGTGCACAGGCTGCTATATGGGGAGTTTCCTTCCTGTAGTAGTCATTTAATCCTCCCTTCAAGTATCCATTTTGCATGCCAGTGTTGAGGGGAAGTGATGAAATTCATAAGGATGGGATTATTATCATGAGGAAGTTGTGTAGGTTTTAGAAGAATAGAAAATATAGGTTTCTATGTTTTTTAGATGCATGAGAGAGTGGAAATTTTGAGAAAAGTTTGGCTAAATGGAGTGGATGGGTGATGGAGTTGACATTGGAGGACCCCTCTTAACATTTCCTAGAGACAAGATAGATTTATGGTCTCTTTTTCCTATTGGATCCACCTCTTGTAGCATCAAAGGCTCCTCCTGTAGCATTACAGGTCCCTCCTGTAGCATCACAAGCTCCTCCTGTAGCATTACAGGTCCCTCCTATAGCATCACAACGAGGAGGTAAAATAGGAGTCTCTTGTTTATTGGATGATGGAGAGAGGTGGTTATGTGAGTGAATGGTGTGGAAATGGAATGTGTAGATGGAAGAATGGAGGAATACTTGTAGATTATGCCCTGTAACCATAATGATATCAACTTTGTTTGGAGTCATGCAGAAATAAAATGTTAGCATAAGTGGTGTAAAAACTCCTTCCTTGTGCTTCTCTTTTTCAATTCATTTTTTTCCTCTTCTTTTTTTAGAAAAGCAGGCTGCCTCTGCAGAGGTTTTCTTCCTGCATGTCTTCCCTAGGCACCTCAAAGGAGGTTTTCACCTAGGGGTATTTTATTTTTCTTTTCCTTTTGTTTCTTTTTGGGCTTCTGGGCTACCTCGGAGAGGTTTTCAACCCAGAAGTTGGCCTTAGATGCCATATGGAGTTTTTCATCTAGGCCCTCTTATTATTATTATTATTTATTTTTTTATAATTCTGGTGGACTAAGGGTTATGAGCCTCCCAATCACATTTAACTCTCTGCTGACTGAACTGACAAACTCTTCCTTGGAAAAACATTTCGTATACATCTTCAACCTATGATCATTGACAAGGGAATTCCTTCCTCATCAACGGTTATGATTTGGACATACCCATTCTCATGACACTTCTCTACTAGATAGGGACCTGACCATCTTTTCATTAATTTCTAGTTGAAATAATTAAATTTGGAACCATACAACAGGGCCCAAACTCCTTGAAAATTCATTTCCCTGATGTGCTTTTCATGCCAAATCTTCCTTTGTAGTTGGATTACCTCAGTGTGTAGGAGAGCTTGGATCCTGAATTCATCCAGACCATTGAGTTGGAGTAGCCTTTCCTATTGTGTTGTAGTGAGATCCAAGTCTAATTGAGTTTCCATCCTCAAGGTGTTATACTCAAATTCAATATACAACAAGGCCTTCCTCCCATAAACCAGCTCAAATGGAGTGAATCCAGTGGTGGTCTTCCAAGTTGTCTTGTAGGCCCAAGTGGCTTCCACAAGTCTGCCTACCCAATATTTTTTGTTTCTACTAACAACCTTGGTAATAATGCTCTCTAATGCTCTATTGATGTCTTATACATGCCCATTTGCTTGAGGGTGATAGGTAGTAGATTTCCTATGTTTGATGTGGTGTTGCTTCATAAGATCTTTAATCAAACTTGATGTAAATTGTGCTCCTTGATCAATGATTAATTCCCTTGGAAAACCAAATTTGTAGAAGATGTTATCTCTCAAAAATTCAGCCACAGTATGCTTAGTTGTTGCATTTAATTCTTTTGTTTCAACCCATTTGGTCAAGTAATCAGTGCATACAATGATATACCTTTTCTATATTGATGGATAACAGGTCTAATGAAATCCATGCCCCACTTTTGATCTAAATTGTATCATTATTATTTTTTTCATCAATTTCGATGCATTTGGAGTGGAAACAATGGAGGAATCATCTCACGAGACTATTTTTAATTTTCATGGATATTCCACTGGACAGTTCATCGCAGCATATCTGATAACATTATATTAAAATACTGAAATTTTACAATATTACAGTTTTAGTAAACTTTAGGATATGTATATTTAATTGTAATTAGTGCATGCATGTGAATATAAATTATGCAGAAAAGTAGAGAACGAAAAAATAAGCTCACACATACATAAGACAAAATATATGCTCTCTGGGAAACCCTTTAGGGAGGAAACCCAGCTCGAAGGTGAGGTTTCTTCACTCTCTTTATCTGTCTAGAAATATGGTTGCACGTACAAATAAATAATGTTTGTGGACTTTGGGCCATTACAGTGAATAGATCTTCTTTGTGTGCTCCTCCTCTCTCTTCTGGTTATGTTTTCTCAGCTATGGAAAAAAATTCTCTCGAAAGAATGGAATGCCTCTTCCCCCTAATTGCCTAGTTATAACAGATCGAGATAGCCTACTAGTGGTTAATTTTGACTACATCAACTATTAACTAGATTTAGAAAATAAACTCTTCTAGATTATTTTACATCAAAAAATGTTTCTAGCCCTTTTTCCATGAATAATGAGGGTTGATGCGACATCCTCCCGAACTATAGGTGTGAAAATAGGAAGGTCAACTTCTGAGTGGCAAAAATTTTGCATACGAACTTTGATTGACACGCTTCTTGTGACATTGGAAAGATATTTAAGTGTATAATAGGATGAAAAGGTTATACGTAAAAGTAACAAAATTTTACCCCCAAAAAACGCTTTGTGATGCCTAAAAATGCTCCCGGAAGGTTCGAGACCCCGTTTTTCCAAACTGGGTCCCGCCGGAAAAATGGTCCTGTTAGTTGATTTCTCAATTTTTTCCACTCCAAATTCATCGAGATGGATTAAAAAAAATATAATCATCCAATTCATATCACACATCCCCATTTTGGGAGGCTTTTGGTCCTGAAAATATTTTACTAAATGATATGAGTAAATTTTTCCTCCACCTTCTCTCTGGTGTATAATCTAGTTTTTCCTGGAATTTTTCCCTTCTACCCAATTTTCCAAAGGTCATGTCACCCCTGTCTTATATTTCTGGACATCTTATGTAAAACTGTATATTTTTTTAACTCTACCTGAGCATCTAGTTCCAAATGCTCCATAGAAGGTAGGATCTTTTCCTCTTCCTGATCTAGCATGGAAGGCTCATAGAGTTTCAAATTCTCTACATTAACAACGGAGTAATGCCCATATATGGTGGTAACTAAATCGATAGGAATTATTACCCAACTTTTCCAGTATCTCAAAGGGACCATATCTGAGACAATTTATTTTCTTAATAGGCCCCTACAACCTCTCCTTGTTCGACTATAGCCATCCTCTGTCTCCCACCTTGAATGATTTTTTTGTTTTGTGTTGATCATTCCTAGTATTTTACTTATCCTGAAACTTTTGAATTGTTTCATGTACATGTAGATGGATATGCATGATCTTCTCTATAAATTCTACAGCCCTTAAATCATCTCCTGTATGATCTTCCCTCACTCCTCCTTGTTTCCCATATGCAATATCCAAAGGTGAAGGTGGAAAATATCCAAAAAAAATCTCAAATGGGGACTTTCCTATAGAAGTGTGGTCTAATTTGTTGTAGGAATGCTATAGATATACCAGATTTTCATCCTAGGTCTTCAAATTCTTTTGGTTTAATCCCCTTAGAAGTTGCACCAAAGTCATGTTGAATACTTATGTCTGCCCATTTGTCTATGGATGGACTATTTTCGATCTATTCAAATTTATATCCATCTTCTCCCAAAATGTAGTCTAGAATGCACTGGGAAATCATGTATCCCTATATGAAATGATGTTCCTTGGTATCCCAAAATGCACCCAGACCTGTCCAAAGAATAAGTTTGTTTCTTCTTATCTACTAATGTTATTTTTACATGGAATCGAAACACACATCTTTTTGAACATGTCAACTACCACGAATGGGTAGTCATGTCCCTTCCTGGTTGTCAATAAACCTCCCAAAAATTAAATGGAAATTATTTCCCAAGGATGAGTAGGTACAGGTAAGGGATGATATAGACCTTATTTCTTATTACTAGGATTTTTTGTACAGCAAATCATGCATCCTCTCATGAACCTAGCTACCTGCTCTTGCATCTTGGGCCAATACACATACCTCTACAAGTTAGACATCGTCTTCCCTACACCAAAGTTTCCTACAACCTTGGAGGTGAGAGCCTCTCTAATCAGCTGCAAACACTCACCTTTAGGAACACATAGCTTATCCAGTCTTTATAGTAACCAATCTTGGAGATGCTAGTCAACGACATTGTCACCATCGTGTGCATGACTCTGACTCTGCAACTATTGATACACCTCCTTGAATTCCCCATCTTCTGAATATTCCTCTCTGTATGCATCATGGGTGAATGGCTCCATGTGCATAAGAGTTCCCAAAGTTGTAATCATTGATGTGGGTGGCCTTGACAGCATGTCGGCCATCGTGTTTGTGTTGCCCTTATTATACTTGATCAAAAAATGAAAATTTTGTAAAAACCCCATCCACTTGTAATGTCTGGTATGTTGTCGGTTGCTCTGGGCCTGCAAGTACTCAACAACTAGAGATATGTGTGGATTAATTTCTCCTTTCCCATCATAGAATTCTTCCTCTTCTTCACGGCTTGCACCATACCATAGAGATCCTTGTCATAGGTATGGTTGTTGAGAACTTCCCTATGAAATTCTTCATAATGGTAGCATATATACCTTCCTCCCTACATCAAGACAATTCACATAACATACCCACTCACACTTATCTCCACTTCAAAAATTCGCTACAAGTTTGGTAATTCCATAACTAGTTCTTGACTAATTTTCTTATTTAACTCCTAGAAATCCCTTTGCTGACCTTTACCCCACTAAAAACTCTTGCCACTTTCTGTTATGGCGTGGAGCGGTGCTGCTACCACTGAAAATGAGGTTGTGAATTTCCTTAGGTACTATGTTTCCCCAATTAAACTCATGACCTCATAAACATTATTAGGAACTCACCATTTCATGATGGCCTCCATCTTGGAAAATCTATCTTCAACTGTCCTCCACCAATCACATACCCCAGATACACCGAAGACTACTATGCAAACTCACACTTCTTGAAATTTTCTAGCAGTTGGTGCTTCTTCAATGTTTCCAACACCTGCGTCAAATGTGAAATATTCTCCTCCCAGGTAGCACTATATACTAGTATATCATCCATATAGACAATAACAAATGAATCTATAAAAGGGTGAAATATAGCATTCATCAATATCATAAACTTCACTGGAGAATTACATAGGAAAAATGGCACAACTAACCACTCATACAAACCTTGCCTTGTTTTGAAGGCGGTCTTCCATGTATCTTATTATTTAACTCAGACCTGGTGATATCCAGACTTCAAGTCCCGCTTGGTGAAGTAATTTTCTTGGTGCAAATGATCTAGCAGATCATCTATCCTGGGCAAGGGGTATCTATTCTTGAGCGGGATTTTATTCAATGCCTTGTAATCTATACACATTCACCAAGTCCCATCCTTCTTTGGCACAATGATGATGGGTGACCTACATGGTGATGTTCTCAATAGAATGACACCATGTTCCAGCAATTGTTGCAATTGTTTCTTCACCTCACTTGATTTTATAACAAAATTCCTGTACAGCCCAATATTTGGTAATGGGGAGTTTTTCAATAGCTGGATCTCATGCTCCACTTCTCTCTTAGGAGGTAACCCTTTAGGCTCTTGAAACACATCCTTGTATTCCTATAACAACTCCTCCAATTGTTGGTTTTTTTCTTAGTACACCCCTCCAAGGATGCCTTACCTCTTATTGACTCCTCTTCAGACTCACTTTCTCTTAAAAACAAAAAACATACTTCTTGTTGGAACTAATCAAATTCTTGGCCTGGTTGGCACTTACTAGTGAAATTTTCAACTTTCCTTTATGCGCATTAATGATGAATGATTTTCCATCCTTGACAAGTTGGTACTAGTTGTATATCCTCACGCGTGCATGTACATGTATGGACTCCCAAACATGACTCCACATACATCAAGGGTACCACATCTAGATCTACTTCATCAATAAAATAAGCACTGATAGAAAATCTAACTTTTAAATGTTTAGTTACCTTTAAATCTGCATCCTTATTTACCCATCCTAGTGGATATGGTTTTGGATGGTCTCAAAATTCCAACCCCAACTTCTTGAATAGCTCTGCTTCATTGAGATTCGCATGCAATCCTGAGTCAAACAGAGCATCAATATTTGTCTTCTTGACCTATATCTTTATACAGAAGAGTTTGGTCATCTATTTCTCTTCCTGTTGCTGAAGGATACTGAGATTCACCTCCTTTTGCATTGATGTACAAATGATCTTCTCATCCACATATGATTTTATTTCAACTTGGTTGCTCGAATTAGTGGCCATGATATTCTTCTTCTTGTTCTTTGGGTTTAGCTCTCGATGCAACTTCTAGCACTTCTCTTGTGTATGGCCATCTATGTTGTGGTGGTTGCTAGGATCTTTACATTGGTGTGTTTTGGCTACCGTATTTTTATCTTTTCTCCATTTTTGCTTCTTCTTCCTCTCCTTAGAAGCTTCGCATTGCTCCTTTTGCTTTGATCGACTTGATTATGCTCTTTTCAGGCCTATGTTCTCTAGGTTTGTGCTTGTACACAAGCTTGGTCCATTGATTTTGGATTGAACAACATCACTTGCTTGTGCAAATGGAAATGCAGATTCCCCAAATACTTGAGGAGTACATCTGGGTTCTTTGGATATATACCCAACATTATATCCATATTTCTAAATGATGTGGTGTACTCTTGCATGCTTTGGCCCGACTTTTTCTTGAAGTAATGCCACCGGATCCACTGGTCCTCCACGTATCCGATGGGATAAAAATATGACTTAATGAGGGTTTTTAAATCTTCCCACTTAGTCACTAGAGGTTCTACCTACAACCTCAGGGTTTTTTTTTGGCTCTCCCACCAATTCAGTGCATGGCCCTCCAATTTCAACCATGCAAATGAGATATTTTGCCTTTCCTCAATTCGATGAACGCTGAAATAAAATTCTAGTTGTTCAAACCAGTGGATCAACTTCAGAGAGTCTATTTCACTATGGTAAGGCTTCGTATCAACTTTTTCTTCCATTTTAAACATGGATTTATTCATGACACAAACTGGGTTGATATTTTATGGTTGGTTCTTTGTGTCTTCCTAATCTCTTGATCTCCCTTCTGATTTTTCTTCTGCCATCTTCTCCAAATATCCCTAGATTATTAGTGAGGTACAACATGAGGAGATTTATGTTGTGGTTTATATATGTGATTTCTTGTTCGAGCCGGGAAAACCTCACCTCTGCATAATTATGAGGTTCGTTTACAAATTCATCATCCATAATTAGGGTTTGACAATTTTCAGCCCTGCTGATCTAGATACTTATAATCTCCACAAGAATACCCAAAGAAACCTACTCTGATATAAATTTATCCATAACCTTCCATGGATATCCCACTGGACAGTTTGTCACAATAGATCTGATAACAATATATTAAAATACTGAAATTTTACACTATTACATTTCTATTAAACTTTAAGATCTATAGATTTAATTGTAATTAGTGCATGCATGTGAATATAAATCATGTAGAAAAAATAGATAATGAGAAAATAATCTCACACACACATAAGACACAATATATTCTCTCTGGGAAACCCTTTCAGGAGAAATCCCAGCCGTAAGGTGAGGGTTCTTTGCTCTCTTTCTCTGTCTAGAAATATGGCTGCAGGTACAAAGAAGTAATGTTTGTGGCATGTGGATTGTTGTAGTGCACATGTCCTCTTTGTTTGCTCTACCCCCTATTTCTCTAGGCTATCTTTTATCATATATGGAACAAAATTATCTCGATAGAATGGAATGCCTCTTTCCCCTAGTGGCCTTGTTATAACACATCCTAATATCCTACTAGTGGTTAATTTTGACTACATAAACTCTTAACTAGAGTTACAAAATAGACTCTTCTAGAAAATTTTACATCAAAAACACATGGCTAGCCCTATTTCCATGAATAGGGGGGTTGATGTGGCATCCTCCCAAACTATAGGTTTGAAAAAGGGAAGTTCAACTTCTAAGTGGCATAAATTTTGCATAAGGAATCCGATTGACATGCTTATTGCATCATTAGAAATATCTCTGAGTGTAGAATAACACGAAAATTTGTTATGCTAAATGAGGAAATTGTATCCCCAAAAAACATTGTTTGATGCCTCAAAACGCTCCAGGAAGGTTTCAAACCCTATTTCGCCAAATTGGGTCCCGTCGGTAAAAACGGTCCCATGAGCTAATTCCTCCATTTTTTCCACTCCAAATGATCGGGATGGATGAAAAAAAAATATATAATGATATAATTTAGATAAAATTTTAAAATGGCTTTTGTAATATTCCAAAACAAGGAAAACAGAAATATTAAACATAAAACTGGAAATTGCAGTAAATATCAATACATAAAAACATGAGAAAATCATAGAGCCATTCAATTATGGATAATAGCATAAAATAAGTTCAATGTCTTGAGGAAAAAGTCACTCAAGCTAGGCAAACAAACCTCCCATGATCCAATACACCAGAAAGTGAAATACTGCTAATACACAAAATGTCGGAATGCCATGACTGCACAGTCCAAGTGAGAATAACTACAACTAGAGAATAGAAATACAAAGGGTTTATGATATAGTGCTCAGAAAATGTCAGGATTAGAGATCTAGGCTCTCTAACACAATTCCAAGACAACCCAAAAAGGGTTTTTGGAATACATTATGTGAAAAATGAAACCCTAGGGCTGAATTATGCTCTGCAACTCAATAACTGCAGAGAGATGAATGATATGACAAGAAAATAGCGGATAATCCTCCCTTATAGTTTTTTAGATGAAGGGCTGCTCCATCCACTAGGAAACTAGCTCACAAACTGGTTTTTTCAACCCTCCACTGCATCTGCCCTGCAAAATAACGCATTTTCTGAAGGAGTGTTTTGGTATATGGATGAAGCTTGGCCTGATCTTGGATGGTGGAATGAAGCTCAAATGAACCTCTCCAGAGTGGGCAATCGAAGTTCCTCGAGGATGAGGGTGGGATTTCCGCCTGGAAACACCCTTTCGCTAAACAACACAACAGACTCTGCTAAATAGCTGAAGCGTGCAGAAAGTCATAAAAGACCAAGACATAAAAAATAATTAGAATGCCTTATATGGCTGCCATCCTTTCCTTATATGCTTTTTGAGCCTCCTCACCCTTGGTCCCACTCATTAAAGATGCTACTCTCATGGAGACTCCCTCCCACTATGACTGTGTTGTCCTCCAATAACTCTCTACTACCTCCATGACAGCGTTGTTGATTTGGTCAACCTTGACCCCATCCACATGCTTTATCCCCCATTCAAACCTAAGAGTGTTTTATTCAGATGATACATTGATCTACATTCACATTAGAAGTGGTTTTATTCCTACTAAAGAGACTTATGGTTCTCTCTACCCTATTATTCATTTATCCTAATGACAAAAGCAAAAATTAATATTCCAATTAGCTGAAAGATAATTAGGAATATTATTGTCCTCCCCTCCCAAATGTTGCTTGTCCTTAATCAAATGCAAGGATGGATGCCGAAAAATCTCCTCTCCTTCCCCTGTGACATCCTCATCTGATAAATTCCTCCACTGAATCAGATGTTCTCCAATCAATTTTCCCCTTAGCTGCCCCTCCCAAGTGTCCAAGCTAGCCTTTGGTGATAAAACCAAATGGCTCACATCATAAAGAAGTGGGAGATCCATGGTGGCAACTACATGCTTTCTAATGGCCTCATTGAGGCATGGGACATGAAAAATGTTGGAGATCTTACTCCAAATGAGAAGCTCCAGCCCATATGCTACTCCTCCAACAAGATGGATCACCCTATGTGGCCCATAGAAAAATTTATCAATCTCCTCCTTCTGTAATATGAATGGTCTATATGGATGAAAATGGAGATAGACCAAATTTTCCATCCCATGCTATTTCTCTCCCCATCCAAAATATGTGTAGAACTTATGATGATCTTGGGCTGCAACAATGTTGTCCTTAAGAGACCGGAATGCAACCTAACTCTCTAGGATCTAATCTTTAGTTATAAGAACATTTCTTGCCCCAACTGTTCTAAAAACAGTGAATAAAACATCATCACCATATGGAACCAAAAATAGAGATGCACTGATTGCCATATAAGATTCTGAATGGTGACAATAGTTCCCCAAGTGGAACCAACGCAGTTCAGTTCCTTGCCACCCTGGAACACATTGTGGTAAGTAGCTTCCCAGCCACTTTCTTGCTGCCTCTATCTGGTCATCTTCCTGGGGGCAGTAACTGATGTTTGGTGTAAAATGAGTACACCCCAAACAAGAAAACACCTGTCCAAAGCCCTCTAGGAAGTGGACATCCCCATCACTGACTGTGGTCCCATGAAGACAATGAAGTCCAAAGAGAGGCTTGCCCTCTTGTGGAGAAATGCACTATAAATGAATGGAAAAGGAATGAAATAATTTGTTAGTAGACATATAATTACGAAGACACAAACCTTACCATGCACTATTGGCAAGCTGGTGATGAGGTCCATGGATGAGCTCTCCCATTTCTCTCCCGGAAAAGGAAGTGATTGTAATTACAACCTTGCAGTATGGTTGTTTTCCTCCTCATTCTTCAAGAAAACTACACACTTCCTGATATGTTGCAACACATCCTCCTTGAGACCCTCCCATGAGAATCTCTCCCTAATGGCCTGATATGTCCTGATGAAACCTTGGTGGCCGGAAAGGAGTGAATCATGTGCTGCATGTAGAACCTTCTCCTTGAGCTTAGAGTCTCTAGTCAAGAAGATCTAATCTTAGTAATAGATGACTCCATCCATCACTCTATACGTCTCATTGGTCACCTACCCATCAAGCACATCACATGTGAAGTGGTTCTTCGAATACTCCACCAATAGTTGGGGCTCCCCATCTAGATCCATGCTAAACAATGACAGCACTGCTGGCCTCTGTGATAAGGCACCTGTCACCTCATTTATCCTCTCTTTGACATGCTGAATTCCAAAGCCACATACCAGAATACTTCCATCCTACTTTTGTTGCCTCCCTTGCAACTGCTTCTGCTCAAGAAAAGATTGATTTTTATGGTGGTCAATCTTCACTTGGAATCTATTGCCCCTCCAAAACCTCCTGAGTTTGGCCAATGCATGTATGAAGGCTAGAAACCCCCTACCATATATGGAATACTCCTTCTTATGTGGAAGTATCTTCTGACTCTCAAAGGTTATGGAATAGCCTTCTTGCACCATACTTGTGCCATCATCCACTCCTGAAGCATCACCTTTCAGCACAAAAGGCTTGGTGAAAGTTGGTGATACCGACACTAAAAAAATATTCATCTCCTCCTTAAGCTAGTCAAAGGCCCTCCGCATTGTGTTGGTCTCACCCAAGGCTCCCTTCTTAGCCAAATATATGAATGGTTCCACTTTTTGTGAGAACTCTTTAACCAACTTTCGCTCCAGGGGCCTTCCTGGTGGAATGCCTCAAAATAATATAACATCATGGTTTAGAGTAAACTGCACATCTGAGTGGACTAATTTGTCCTTGCTTCCACTGTGCAAATAAAGCTCCATATTATGTGCGGAGGCTTCCTGAGGTGGATAGGTTTGCATGCCCATGATCATCTGATGCTTTCCACTCTACTTATCTATCCATTCCATCTGCAAAGTCTCCCAATTTGTGGTGACCTTCCAAAATGTAATCAACCATTGCACACCCAATATCACATTGGTGTCAAGAATGTCTATCACAAAGAATTGATCAGTCAAAGTGTATGTCCCCAAGGCTATAGACAATTTCGGGACATACATCATACACTGCATGGTTCTAGCTCCTAGAACCAAAACTAAGAATCCCTCAAAATCATCAGTGGGTATTGTTCTCCTCTGCACTAACTGAGCATCGATAAAATTGTGGGTAGCCCCAATATCAATCAACATTGATACCTGTTACCCTTGAACTGTACCTCAGACTCTTAAAGTCAGATACTTGGGTACTCCCTGCAATGATGCAAGGGCCCCTCCAACTGGAGAAAATGCCCCATTTCCACCTCTTGGTGGTGGTGGATCCTCTCCTGGTGTCACAGTGTTGATGTCTCCTTCTGGGTCTTCTTCTTCCTCCTCTTCACTATCAGAGAACACCTCAATATAGTGTGCCTTTCCCATAGCATACCGATTTCCTAATGCCCATGGTCCTTGGCATGTGAAGCAAAGCTTCCTCCTCCTCAAGTCTCTTCAGACATCATCACTAAAAGGCCCTTTTTTCTGGTTCTCCTTTGGAGGAAGAACCTTCATATATTTCCCCTTTGATTGAAAAGTGGGCTTTTACTGAAATGAGCTCTTTCCCTTGGAAAATAATCTTGTAAATCTATAGCCCTCTCAATAGCATCTTGGAGTGTAGTTGGTTTAGTGGATTTCACCAACCCATGCAGACACTCTGCTAGTCCATCAATGAACATATAAACTCTCCTAGATGTAGATAAATCTGGCAACATGAAGGAAATTTTTAGAAATTTAGAGATATAGGTCTTTGTATTACGTGACTGCTTGAGCTTGGCTAGCTCAACAAAATGTGCCTCTGGGTCTCTTCTATCAAATATTTCTACTAACCTCCGGGTGAATTATGAATATGTAGTCACATGGGCATGCCCCAATGTATAAATACCATGAAACCACCAATCATGTGCCTCACCTTCAAGGTGTAGCACTGCTATTTTAATCGCTTCAATCTCTGGTACTTGGTTCAAATGAAAATAGATGTCTAGTTTCTCCACCCAAGACTTGGTTGTGCACTTGGATGACCCATCAAAAGTAGGCAGAAAAAATCTATCCATAGTACGCTACAGATCATTGTTCTGCATGTACCCTCCACTTTTATTGTTATTCTGGGGTATCCTATTGTCCCTAATCTGAAAAAACTCCTGAAAGCTCAAATTATCTTTGAATATCTGAAATTGAGACTTATACTCTAGAAAATAATCATCAAGAGTCTCTTGTTCTTGGGGTCCTCCACCTCCATTTCCTACTGCTAGGAATGTAGTCATAGTGGAGCGTTGGGAAAACTATTGCATTACTGGTTGATCACCCCAGTGATGTGAAGTGCTAGATATTTATCCATGCAGAAACCTTTTTTGGGTCTCTTTATGTCTCTCCATCCTCATCTCCTTTATTTCTCTGGCAATATCATGCATAGTTTGGAGAAGAAGCTTTGGAAACTCCTGTTCATCCATTTCTCACGATATTAGAGTCTTTACTTTATCTTCTTCATTGCTTGTATAATTAAACCTTATTCTTCTATTGATGTATTGCTTCTCCCTTTCTGTGAGAGGATATTCTTCTTCTAATGACATAGATATGATGTCTCACAAGCTAAGCCAAGATTATGTTCTGATACCACTCTAATATTCCAAAATAGGAAAAACAGGAATATTGAACATAAAACTGGAAATTGCAGTAAATATCAATACATCAAAACATGAGAGAATAATAGATCCATTCCATTATGTATAACAGCAGAAAATAAGTACAATTTCTTGAGGAAAAAGTCACTCAAGCTAGGCAAACAAGCCTCCCATGATCCAATACACCAAAATCGGAAATACTGCTAATACACAAAATGTCGGAATGCCATGGATGCATAGTCCAAGTGAGAATAACTGCAACTGGAGAATATAAATACAAAGAGATAATGATATAATGCTCAGAAAATGTCGAGATCAGAGGTCTAGGCTCTCTAGCACAATTCTAAGACAACCCAAAAAGGGTTTCTGGAAATACACTATGTTAAAAATGCAGCCCTAGGGCTGAATTATGATATGGAACTCAATAAATGTAGGGATATGACTGATATTACATGAAAAGAGCTGATACTCCTCCCTTCTAGATTACTAGATGAAGGTTTGCTCCCTCCATTAGGAAACTAGCTCACAAACAGGGTTTTTCAACCCTCCACTGCAACTTCCCTACAAAATAGCGCAGCTTCTGAAGGAGACTGCGCTGTGGTAGATGGCTGAAGCTTGGACTGATGCTTGATGGTGGAATGAAGCTCAAATGAACATCTCTCGAGTGGGCACTCCAATTCCCCCGAGGATGAGGGTGGGATTTCTGCCCAGAAACACCATAGTGCTAAACATCACAACAGACTCTGCTAAACAACTAAAGTGTGCAAAAAGTCATAAAAGACCAAGACACAAAAAATAATCATAATTCCTTCTATGGCTTCCATCCCCTTCCTTATATGCTTTGTGAGCCTCCTCACCCTTGGTCCCACTCATTAAATATGCTAGTCTCATGGATACTCCCTCCCACTATGACTGCGTTGTCATCCAATAACTCTCCACTACCTCCATGACATCATTGTTGATTTGGTCAACCTTGACCCCATCCACATGCTTTATCCCCCATTCACACCTAAGAGTGTTTTATTCAGCTGATACAATGATCCACATTCACATTAGAAGTGGTTTTATTCCTACTAAAGATATTTATGGATCTCTCTACCCTCTTATTCATCTATCTTAATGACAAAAGAAAAAATTAATATTCCAACTAGCTGAAAGCTAATTAGGAATATTACAGCTTTAGATCACTTATCCTTGGCTATATCATCAAACCAAGGAGAAATCACTAATATGGAAAAGAGATGCTCATCTGGGAGTTGATCATCTATCATTTCTTCCTTTCTTGTAGGAAAGGTTAGTCTTGACAAGAAATTTGCAACCACATTCTCTTTTCGTGGTTTATCAACAATAGATAAATCAAATTTCTGCAATAATAAAAATCATCTAATTATCCTAGCATTGACATAGGTTTTATTTATTAAATAATTAATGGTTGCATGACCAGTGTGAACCAAAGTTTGATAACTAGTGATTGACTGCCTAAATTTGTTCAAAGAATGCACCACAACCAAGAATTCCTTCCAGTGACAGTATAATTCAACTCGTCTTTGGAAATATTCTTATTAATGAAATATATAGCATAAGGAAATTTGTCGTGTACTTGTCCTAAGGAAGCCCCTACAACTTTGTCTTAGGAATCTATGTGTATATGAAAAGGTAATGCCCTATTGGGTCCCTTACGAATGGGTGCAGTGATAAAATTTTATTTCAGAACTTCAAAATTCTCTTGAAATTTGTTTGTCCAAAAAAAATTTGAATCTTTAACCAAAATTCCAAACAAGGGTTAATTCAATTTACTAAAATATTAATTAAATCTTCTATAATACCCAACTAATCCAAGGAAAATCCTGACATCTCTTTGTTTTTTATGGATATGGACACTTTTGATGATGGAAATCTTATTTGGTTCAACCTGTATCCCTTCCCTGGATATAGAATGGACAAGGAAAATACCTGGATTCATCAAAAACTCATATTTCTCAGGGCTCAGTGAAAGATTCATTTGAATGAATTTCTTCAATATTTTGCACCAATTAGAAAGAGATTCCTAGAAATCACACCCATAAGGGGTGAAATCATCCATGTCTATCTCAACAAATTCATGAACAAGTTCAACAAATATACTTAGAACTACCCTCTAAACAGTAGTAGGTGCATTGCATAGATCGAATGGAATAACTCTATAGGAAAAGGTACCCCTGCAAGGACATGTAAATGTGGACTTGTATCGATATTTAGGGTTGATATGAATCTGGTTGTATCCACTAAAGCCATCTAGGAAGGAGAAGAATTTATTTCCTACAAATCCATCTAGGACTTGGTCAATGAAGGGAAAATGAAAATGATCTTTCTTTGTAGCCTTGTTGAGTTCCCGGTAATCAACACAGATTCTCCAATTCCCATTCTTCTTGGGAACTAAAACAAGAGGTGACACCCACTCACTATCTAAAATGGGGTATATGAACCCCGCATCCAATAGCTTTTGTAATTCTTCTTTTACATTGAAACTGAGATTTGGGTTCATCCTTCTCTGGGGTTGGCATGTAGGCTTGCATCGTTCTTTGATGTAAATATTATGAGTACAAACTGAGGGATGCACACCCTTCATTTCCTTATAAACCTAAGAAAAATCACCCATGTGTTGCCTCAATACATTGCACAGTTGTTCTTCCTATTTTTTCTAGAGATAGTGGTGGATCTTTAAATTTATGAATGGGCTATACTCTACCATCTTTGCATGTTCTAGGCTAGATTAAATAAATCACAATTCAATCCAAATAATACCCTCATATTCTTTTATAAATTCATCAACTAGTATGGGAGTGGGAGGTTGATTATTTAAGATATGGTCAATAATGTGATCCTCATCAAGATTCCCCCCTCCTATAAAAAAATCTAAAGTGTAGACTGGGTATGGAGTTGTATGATACAATTCATCCTCTTCCTCATCCTCTAACCATATGGGTAAATCATGCTCAATAGAAGGTTGAGCAGGAGGATATAACACAAGTTTTTTTGATAAATGTTCATTCTTGGTAGTCATGTTCCCATCCCTACAACTAATGTAGGCATAAGTAGTGGCCAATTAAGGTCTTTACAAGATGAGAGGATGTCCATTAAACTTGATTTTGAGATGGAGAACCAGAAAATAAGTAGGGTACTCCCCTGAGTCAATGGAGACCATGAAATCCTAAATAATTCCATTAGCAACTATTGTTGATATGTTTGCAAGTTGCAGCACTATGGTGATCTTTCTCAAAGCCCCTTGGATATTGAGTCTAAACATGGTTTCCCTTGTCATCAAATTAATTGCAGCCCCAAGATCAATCAAGGTATAAGGGACATTAATTCCATCGATATGCACATCCACTACTAGACTACTAAGGTCTAGGTGATTTTGGGAGATGACCCTCCCAAGAATTGGATCAGATAGTTGAACAACAACATTAATGGTTGGGGTATCTCTTCTTCTTCTTCTCCTAGGACTTTTGAAAAAAAATTCTTGAATAATATTGTTGTATATGAGAAAATCTTTAATGGCCTTAAGAAGGGGTATCTTGACACACAAATTATTCAATTCTCCAAGAAGTTCAACCTCTTCTAGGGTGTGTTGATTAGGTTGGACCAACCTGTTAGGATAGGGAGGTGCATTGAATTTAGGGGCACTCCCTCCCTTATCTTCTTCAAGCTCTTATGAATAGAAGGGTACCAAGGCTGAAAAGGTGAATTATGATTTGGATTGTAGTGAGGACAATGTTCACCTTGCATGCCTTGCTGATATGGCTGAGGTCTGAGTGGTCTCCTTTGGTTAATGAAACATAATTGCTATGACCCACTCTCTACTCCTCCCTGGTGTACAAATGTTAGGCCTGGTAGTGAGGGAAATTTATTTTTGTATTATTCTCTTCAAAGACTAGGCAGACTTCAATGACATTCAGTGGATGTTAATTCCTAGGATGTCTTTTATAACATCTAGAGCAGAAAATAGCTAGTGCCCTTTCTGCTTCCTTTTTCTTTATTTTGCTTTTCATTGTATATATTTTGAAGGAAAAGTTATGCATAATTTCACTCTTGAAATCCTCCAGCATGTTCTCTATCTCATGCTTTATGTATTTTGTGGAGGGAGAGGAACTGACCAAGCTTTGGCTAAACCTACATTTTTTCCTAGTAGCCCTAGAGTGATTCTTGAATACAATTTTGATGTCATCATAAGGTAATTGGTAGATATCTCCTCTAGGTAGCATGTTTAGGGTTTCCATTACATACTCCATGATCCCTTAGAGAAGAAATAGCTTGAGTGACTTAGAATAAAGGGTACCATTGTCCCTCCTATAATTGATTTGAAATAATTCCTCATAGTCTTCTAGGGATTCATAAGCTCCAAGAGTCATCCTAAAGTTTTCCACTTTTGTTTCTTTCGACCTAGAGTAGTCTATGTACTTGTCATTGAAGGTTTGCTACATTTGGGCCCAGTTATTGATGCTTCCTCCAGGTAGACCCATAAACCAGCACAAGGAAGCATCATTAAGGGTAGAAGGAAACAACTTCAGCTTCTGCTCATCAAAGGCATAGTCATAGGTCCTACAGACAACAACAAACTCAAACATGAAGGTGTCAGGATCCTAAAAGGCCAAGCCAAGGAAATGTGGAACGGAATAAAGGCTTATATTATTCATTTTAGCCTCTCCATTGGTTTCTCTAATGGGGAAAGTCTCATTGTTCATTTTTTTAGCCATGGTCTAGGTAGGTGAGGTGGGTTCTTCTTCTTCTTTCCCACTAATTTCTTCAGAAATTTCAGGTTTCTCACCTAGAGGGTCTTCTAACTCCATTTTGGTTAGAGAAGGGAGTTAAAATAAACCAAAGAAGAAATAAGGTTGGCTTCTTGAGGGCGTGGGGTTTTAGGTAAAAATTTTCCTTGGTTATCCCTACTCCTACAAGGCATGAAAAAATAGTTTTTTTTCACTTTTTCAAAGAAATAAGACTGATGCAAAATAGAAAAAATAAAAATAAAAATAAAACAATGTTTAACAAGATAAAACACTTACTTAGACACCTACCCAACAATGACACCAAAAAGTGGTGATCCCTAGTATTGCACCAAGAGTATTGCAACTCCCAAGCGCTCCTCAACTCATGGGGTTCGTACAAACTTAGAGGTGACAATGTTATATGCATAATAGGTTAGGTTCTACTCATGTCACCCTCAGTCATGAAATCATATCAAGATGTTCAAAGACCATTCCTCCAGCTTAAATATAGTGAGTAATTCTAATGAAAGCACAATTGAAACTAATTCTAACTATGAAAGTGAGATTTCCATTCATTCAACGTGTAGATGTTGTTGGGTTTGTGTTATATTCTTTACACGACTAGTCATGTGCGGGGGGTCACAGGGGGGGTGATAGCCCCCCCTGTACGTTGCGCCGGGAACAGCAAGGGAGTCACAGGGGGGGCGGCAGCCCCCCCTGTTCGGGGTCCGGGGCAACGCCTCGGGAAAAAAAATTTGGTCCTTATTTTTCAGTGGGCGAACCCACCTATGGTTTCGTGCATGGGTTTGCACATGGCTTTGGGGCATGATGGTTTTTGGCACTTGGTATTTTGTAGATCCGGTCAAGGGAACTACGGTTATGTTCTAATCTAGGGTTAATGGATTGGGGTTTATGTATGCTTCGACATGTATATATATGTGTTGTAACACTAAAAGGAATATAATGAAAAATCAATTTGGTCGTCCCGATTTGGGATCTAGGGGAAAATCTCTGTGTTTATCTGTTTTATGTTTTATGCTCTCGCTATTGTTTGTTTTCTGTTTTAAGATTCGTTTGTAGATAATTTTTATACAGGGTTAAAAGCTACAGATGCTAATGAACATTAAATGAAATAGAAAGGGCTAATATACTTGCAAAATTAAATATACTCTATCTTTTACAATTCATCAAATCAATAACCTATTTTCATGTATCATTTATATACTTCACATTTTCTTGAAAATCATAAATCTAACTTGTAACATGTTTTTGAATGAATAACACTAATTCTACCTTGTTTTTCAGTCAAGAAAAGAGGAGGTTGGAGTGGTCTAGGAGATTATTTTGATCATAAAATCACAATTTGGGGTAATTATTCATATTTATTGAGCTAAGATTGATGTGGGAGAAAAACAGGTGGAGGAAAATGGTATTACAGGCCTGCTACAAGTGTTGTTATAAGAGGTCCTGTATTAATACAGGAGGCCCTGTATTGCTTTAGGAGGGGTGTTGAGAGCCTTTTGAGGTTGGATATGTAGTATATAGGGCCTAAGAATATTAATTAAGGTAGGAGGAAGTGAATGAAGGTTTTGGAAGCCTCCTAGCCAATCCCAGGACCTCTCAAAGGTCTGTCTTGCACCAAGGTGGATGCCCACGGTGTCCTTAATTACCTAAACAGAGTGAGTGTGGAAACAAATTTTTGATATCAGTGTGAAAGGTAAAGTGATAAGATGGAGAAATACAAGTGGAGACGAAAATAGGTTCCCACCCCTAGATATTAAAACAACCTTGCAACTAGCCACATGCATGTATCAAATGATCAATAACACAATGAGATAAACCGTCATGGAAAATATGAGTTGAATTTCACCAACATCTATTTTATTTCACAATACTTTGACCACTAAAATAAATCCTAAATTGCATGTAGGAATTTATAGGGTAAGTTCCGTAGATCAAGAACCAAAGGTCACCGCTCACAAACAGATCACAAATCAGTATACCAGTATAATCACGTGGTTAAAACCCTCAAAGAGGGAAACAATACATGCCCTGAGCCAACGTGACCACTTCAGGGAATTTATTAATATAAAAGAAAAGTTACATATGTTTCTCTCATAAACGGTTACCGGAAAAATGACCCTCCATGCTCTTTAAATAAAGATCATGGACCATTCGGGTGTTAAGCCACGGATCAAGTGTCATTAATACCGAGGTGAGAGATAACTGTCGGATCATTACAAATCGTGACCGTCAGACTATAAGTTACAAATGTACATGGTAAAGAAACACACTTTACCTAACTCTACACTAGACTAAGTTATTCTTAACTATTTCCTATGTGTCGGAATATCCTAACATCCCCCCTTAAAAACAAATTGGGATAGGATTGAAGGATTTACAAAGGTGACACAAAAGGAGCCTATTTCCTATGTGTCAAAATATCCTAACATCCCCCCTTAAGAACAAATTGGGATAGGATTAAAGGGTTTACAAAAGTGACACAATCGGAGAAGGAAGGAGGCATTAGAGCCTATCCCCCCTTAATGACAACTTTCCTGAACTCCAAGCATGGATCGAAGTTTGGTAAACTTCGCTTCTGTGAGAGCCTTCGTAAAGATATCGGCTACTTGATCATTGGTCAAACAATACTGCACTTCAAGAACACGATCATGAATGAGCTTTCTGATGAAGTGTATGTGGATTTCAATGTGTTTCATACGATGATGTTGAACTGGATATTTACATAGCTGAATGGCACTTTGATTATCACACCAAAGTGTAGTTGGATGTTGTTGATGAAGACCAAATTCAGAAAGGATATGACAAAGCCACATGGCTTCCTTGTTGGCTTCAACTGCACCACGATACTCTTCTTCTTCTGAAGAAAGGGAGATGGCACTTTGTTTCTTACAAGGCCAAGTAATAGGTCTTGAACCAAGAGTGAATACATATCCTGCAGTGGACTTCCGATCATCAGGGTCACCAGCCCAATCAAAATCAGTGAAACCAATCAACAAGGGAGATGCTCCTACACTGTAATGAATCCTAAACTGAAATGTACCTCAAATATATCAAAGTATTATTTTAGCTTCTTTCCAGTGACTTTCATGAGGTTGGTGCATAAACCGAGCGACAAGACCAACAGCAAAGGAAAGGTCAGGATGGGTATGGGTTAGATACAAAAGTTTACCAACAAGTTGACAGTATAAGGTAGCATCAACTTCAGGGGTAGTACAGTTGACTGAAAGCTTGACTCCAAACTGAAAGGGAGAAGGGGCAGGCTTACATTCTTCCATGTGAAAGTGGTGTAGAAGATCACAGGCATACTTGTACTGAGAGAGGGTAATGCCTTCCTTGGATTGCAAGACTTGAAGACCAAGGAAATAATGCAAGTGTCCTAAGTTTGTCATTTCAAACTTCTTTTTGAGGCTAGACTTCACATGGTTTATATGATTTGGATCACTACCAGAAAGGATAAGATCATCAACATAAAGAACAAGGATGGTGAAGGAATTACCCACCTTCTTGGTGTAGAAAGTGTTGTCAGAATGACACCTAGAAAAGCCATTATCTAAGAGAAATCTATCCATTTTGGCATACCAAGCCCAAGGAGCTTGTTTGAGACCATAGAGAGACTTCCTAAGGCGACAAACAAGGCTAGAGTATTTTTGGATAAAGCCAGGGGGTTGTTCCATGTAGATTTCTTCATGCAAATATCCATGTAAGAAGTCGGATTTAACATCCATTTGATGGACTTCCCATTTAAAGGAGGCAGCAAGGGAAAGAACAAGGCAGATAGAATTCATTTTTGCAACAGGGGAGAAGGTTACAGTATATTCAATGCCTTAAACTTGTGAAAAACCTTTAGCGACAAGATGAGCTTTATGTCTATCCACTTTTCCATCTGGTCCAAACTTTTTTTTGTAAACCCATCTGCATCTGACAAGTTTTCTTCCTTTTGGAAGAGGAACAAGATCCCAAGTATTGTTTGCCAATAAGGAACAATACTCTTCATTGATAGCTTCATCCAAATCTGGATGACCAGAGGCTTCTTCAAAGGTTTCTGGATCAAGTTTTTCTGGAACTTGAGCCAATAAGGAAGAGGCTCTTTCGAACTGAGGATGTATACATCGCCGATCGGCAGGGTCACCTACAAGAGAACCTGCTGCATCCCGAGTAGAGCGGACCCATCTTGGAAGTGATGGAGTATAAAAAAAAATTTCATGAGTTGGAGGAGGATTGTCATCCTCACTGTCATCATCTGAAAAAGAAGGAATGATATTAAAAATAGAAGAGAGAGAGAGAGGTGGCACATATGTCGAATCAGGCTCGCAGGCCAAAGGTGGCACACCCGCCGAACTAGGCTTGCAGGCCGATATATTTTCATCAAAATTTACATCTCTTCTAATGATTATATTTTTGGATTTGGGTTGAATAATTCTATATCCTTTGACATCTTCAGAATATCCAACAAAAATACATTTTTCACTCTTAGGTTCTAAGGCTTTATTTTTCGCATCTGGAATATGGGCCCAAGCATCACTTCCAAAAACACAAAAGTGACTTACATCTGGTTTGATGGAGCTCCAAGCTACTTCTGGAGTTATATTCTTTAAAACCTTAGTAGGAGTGTGATTTACTATGTAATTTGCACAGTTAATGGCTTTTGCCCAAAAATTGAGACCAAGTCCTTTAGATCGAAACATACAATTAGCCATTTCTTTTAAGGTGCGATTCTTCCTTTCAGCTACACCATTTTGTTGTCGAGTATATGGAACAATATGTTGTAATTGAATGCCATGCTCTGTGCAGAAGTTAATAAATTTTTTGTTAACATATTCTCCGCCATTGTCTGATCTTAACTTAAGAATTTGATGTCCAGATTGTTTCTCAACAAAGGCCTTAAAGGCCAAGAACATGTTAAAAAATTCGCTCTTGAGTTTTAAGAAATATACCCAAGTGCGTCTAGAAAAATCATCAATGAAAGTTAAGAAGTACTTGCAACCAGAGAAAGAAACAACAGGAAGTGGACCACATAAATCACTGTGCACAAGCTACAAAGGGGATGAAGCGTGCCAAGAGGCACATTTGTCAAAATTGTCCCGATGTTGTTTTCTGAGTACACATCCAGAGCAAACACCATCTCAGCAAGATACCATAGGAAGGCCCGTCACCATATTTTCCTTACATAGAGTTTGAAGAGAGCGATAGTTTAAGTGACCAAATCGCTCATGCCAAAGTTTTCTCACATCATCATTATGAGCAACAAAAACCGAGGGAAGAGATGATGACCCAAAGTTGTCAAAATTATACAACCTTGTGGAATCATAAGCAATTCCAGTAGCTAAAATATGTTTAGGATATTTGAGGTCCTTGATTACAACATCATGAGGTGATAATTCTACTATTTTCCCTTCACCTGAGTGAGTTATCTGATAAACAGATAGAAGGTTGCATGACAAGGTAGGAACACATAGTACATCATTAAACTGACCATTATCTAGATGAATGATTCCAGATCCTACAACACTAAGAGATCTATCATCACCAAAATAAATATTTTTGGTGTTACAATTATTTAAAGAAGAAAACATGGATTTATTTTTAGCGACCTGGTAAGAAGCTCCAGAATCAATGAGCCACTCATGAGAAGGAGAAGAAGAAGATACATTTAATGCATAACCAGATCTTGATGCTTGACAACCACAAGCAGAAAGTGCCATGCCTAAAGATGAAGGTGAAGAGTGCTCCAAATTGATGTTGTGCTTCTTCATTGCTGCTTCTAAGTTTTCCATCTTCTTAAAACATTTGGACTCTATATGGCCATCCCGATTGCAAAAGTTGCAATGTCTATCTGCCTTCTTCCCTTTGTTTTGATTTACCTTACTATTTTGGTGATTTGATTTTTCAGTTTGCGACTGAAATTGCTTAGGGCCCTTGTTTGGTTTAGGACCATATTTTTTAGGATACTACTTCTTGGGATTCTTTTGATATGGTTGGTGTTGGGCTGCTAAGGCTTTCTTAGAAGCATTTCCAGTAGTGATAATACCAAGGTGTAAAAGTTTTTCTTGTTCTCTTATCAAAGAATAAAAAAAGGCATCAAAAGAGGGATTCTTGTAGGTGGTTCTTGAAGAAATTATGGCTTCTCTGGTGAAATGGAAGGTGGAAACAAATACAGAGTATGCAGGACCAAGCTTAGCAAGAATGTAATATATGAGGCTACCATCTTCCTTTTTGACCTTACACCCTTCTAAAAGAAGTCTAAGGGTCTTGAATTTGGACAAAAAGTATTCAATAGAGGAGAAATTATTAGGGTCCAAAGTAAGCAACTCATTTTCAAGCTGGTGGGCCCTGATTTGATTTTGAATGCTAAAAACATTATTTAGCTTTCCTAGGGCTTTATCAGGGGTGTCAATGTCAAGGATGTGAAATCGAAGATCTTGAGCAATGGACATTCCTATCAACCCTCGTGCTTGGTCTTGTCTATTTTCCCATTTAGGAACTTTATCATCATCGGAAGGTTTATTTTCTTGACCTGTGGCTATTCTATAAAGCCCTTTACTTCTAAGTATATCTACCATGTGAGGTAGCCATTGGAAATAATTGGTGTTGTTAAGAATAATCAGGCATGCACTTTGCATTTTTTTTAATAAAATGAAGCTAAGAAAAGCTGAAAATAACTACTCCAATGGAAAGATCTTGAAAAATTAGGCCGTTTGAAAAAAAACGGCTCAAAAAATGGCTTCCAGATGAAGAAGTTATGCCTTTTGAAAAAACTGAGTTGTAGATGTCGAATAGTTGCGGGAATGGGATGAAGTGCGGCTTTCTTTTTTTTTAAATTCTGCCCCTTTGAACAAAAAAAATTCACAAAAGAAGTTTGAGAATGAGACTTGAACCCAAGACCTCTATTCTCATAAACTAACCCCTCATGAAGTGAGATAGTAAAAGAATTATGTTATTTTAGAAAGGAGGAAGGGGTTATTATTATTATTATTCGGTGTGCGTGCCTTTTCCTGCACAAAAAACACAAAAAGCAAGAAAAATGAAATGCAAAGCCTTACGGTAGAATGTTAGATTCCCAGTTAGCCTTACCGACAACTATCACTTTTTTTACTATTTCTGATTTCCCGAGATCGCACAAAGACGCGGGGAAAGAGCATAAATAGCAAAAAAATCACTTTTTCCTGTTTCTGATTTGCCGAGATCGCACAGAGCACACATCAAAGAGAATACACAGAGAAGAGGGTATAGATCCGGTAAATAAATAAAACCTTAATACAGAAAAAAAAAAAAAAAATTAAAAATAAAAAATAAAATAAAAAAATAAAAATAAAAAATAAAAAAATAAAATAAAAATAAAAATAAAAATAAAAAACAGCAGAACTATTAACAAATATAACTACAAATAGATGCTTTATACCTCCAGATCTAAACTGACATAACCTGGGCAGCTGGAAACCTTTTCGCATGAAACGAAAGGCCTTACTCGCTATAATAGACGCTCCAGACACAACCAAGCAATTCTCCAAGCCTAAAAATATTCAGAAATAGTAGATCTACAAAACGGCATTCGCATGCAGTCAAACCGGCTTCGGATTTTGATCAACAATGGACGCGGCCCTCAAAATAGCTCTGATACCATGTAGGAATTTACAGGGTAAGTTCTGTAGATCAAGAACCAAAGGTCACCGCTCACAAACAGATCACAAATCAATACACCATTATAATCACGTGGTTAAAACCCTCAAAGAGGGAAACAGTCCACGCCCTGAGCCAATGCGGCCACTTCAGGGAATTTATTAATATAAAAGAAAAGTTACATTTGTTTCTCTCATAAACGGTTACCGGAAAAATGACCCTCCATGCTCTTTAAATAGAGATCATGGACAAATCGAGTGTTAAGCCACGGATCAAGTGTCGTTAATACCGAGGTGAGAGATAACCGTCGGATCACTACAAAACGTGACCATCAGATTATAAGTTACAAATGTACATGGTAAAGAAACACACTTTACCTAACTCTACACTAGACTAAGTTATTCTTAACTATTTCCTATGTGTCGGAATATCCTAACATTGCAAAAAGTAATCATGAAGTACGATAAGTAACATCTATCGATTTCCAAGAAATCATAAGCAAATGTTTTTGGACTAATATTGTAAATCCATTCAACCATTCTCCCATAAGATAGGTGATAGGGATGCCTACAATCACAATTTTTTATAGCTTGATATCTACTACAAGAAGAGAAATACATGAAATTATTGGAACTGAGATCAAGAGATAAATACAAAAGAGGGATTAAAGCCTCTGGGTTGGGCCCAAAGCCAAGGGTTTCAACCCTCTAAAACTGGCTCAGATGTATCTCAATAAAAAAATTCTCATTAGCAAAAAATAGTAATCTCATACATTGCATGAAAGTTAACAATAACAATGTCAAGCCCTGGGATCAATAGCTACTCCTAGCTTAATCAAAAATTTGAATCCTAATGAGCCTTTCAGTTGGTTTATGTATACAAAAAAATAGTTAATATCAACTCCCTTGGAAATAGGAGTGATTCCCTCCTTGATCTCAAAAATTGTGGATTTGGTCCTTCCTGAGCTTCACTTACACTTGGATTTACTCGATTGTCAGTGAATTCGAGCTTGTGAGTGAGGATTTAGTGATATCAAGTTGAGTTAGAGAGTTAAGGAGGTGGAAAATCCTCCCTATATTCTCTCTTGGTTATCTCCATCAAGCCCCTGCATAGTAAATGCCTCAAAAATGCTTCTTTGTCCTGAAATTTAATCACATTATGCCATATACTATGACAAACACCTTTTACTCTTCTTACTAGGCATATTATAACCAAAAATGTGAATTAATGTGAGAAAAGGGTAGTTTTAAGGCTTGAGGATAGCATAATGAACTTTAATATATACCTATTGATGGGACTCATCAGTTTCATAATACAGTTTTCAAAAATTTCAGCACCATTGTATGCATTATCTAGACATGTGAAATTTTAGTGGAATGATAAATGTGATATTTCTTTTGCAAATCTGAAAAAGTTGGTTTCAACATCTATTGTGTTGCAGGGACCAAATTGGAGTCTACCATTCCATATACCATCAAATGCATCAGATACAAATATAGGAGCATTTCTTGTAAAAGAAGAGGATAATGTGAATTAAACACAAACCTGCTCAATTAAACCTGCAGAATTAAACTATAATGTGACCAAAAAATAGTTTATGGCCATTGTTTACTCTATAAATAAATTTCACCATTATATAACAAGATATTCAGTTTTTTTGTACACTAATCATTCTTATATTCACTATTTAACTAATAAACATGTTACCAATGGCATACTAACTCACTAGTTATTGTTATTTCAGGAGTTCTATATTAGTATAAAGGATTGGCTAAGAAAAGAGAACTCTATCACAAATTTCTTATCAATAATTCCATTTGTGGTTGACCCTCTACTAGCGGAAGACCAATTCTTGGACGAACATCTGTTTATTGTGATCGTCAAGACGTCGTGGTATGTTGATGTTGTCAATTACATGGCAGTTGAAAAACTTCCATCACATTTATCATCACGAGAAAATAAGCTTATTATCCAACGCAACGCACAATTTTCATGGATAGACGATTACCTCTTCCATACAAGGGTCGATCTTCAAATTCGAAAATGAATTAGAGAAGAAGAAATCTATGAAATTATCAGGGCTTATCATGTTTAACTCTATGGAGGTCATTTTATCGATTAAAGGACTGGACACAAAGTATTACAGATGGGCTATTTCGAGCCCACAATATTTAAATACGTAAAAAAATATGTGCAAAGTTGCGATAATTGTCAAAAGATGGGTCATCCCATCAAATTTTATAAAATTCCCCTTCAACCATAGATTGTATTGGAACTGTTTGAAACGATGGACAATTGAATTTGTAGGTCCCTTTAATCCCCCTTCAAATCATAATACATACATTTTAGTTTGTACAAACTATGTAACCAAATGGGTGGAAGCGGTATCACTCTCAAGGGCCACAGAAGAATCAGTTATAAATTTTCTATTTGAATTTTTCATTCGATATGGGTTACCTCGAGGTCTTGTAGTTGATGGGGGATCGCATTTTACTACACATAAAATTTCTGCCACTTTGCAAAAATACCATATCAAACACATAGCTACCTCTCCTTACCATCAACAAGAAAATGTGCAGGTGGAAAATACAAATAAAGTATTGCAGGAAATTTTAACTAAGACAGTATCTACAAACTGCTAATATTGGGCCTCCAAGCTGATGAGCCTTGGTATTGCACCAAGGATGTTGCAACTCCCAAGGGATTCTCAAATTAAATTATCAACCTGGGGTTTGTACAAACTTAGAGGTGACATTATTATATGCACAACAGGTTAGGTTCTACTCATGTCACCCTTAGTCATCAGATTAGATCAAGGTGTTTAGAGACCACTCCTTCAGCTAACTACAAAGAGAAAATAATGTCATAATTTCAGGGAGATGAACATGATTCTAAATACAAAAGTGAAAATGCCATTCATTCAATGCAAATGCTGAATTGAAATTGCATGAAGGAAAAAAGGGCTAGTCTAGTTGCAGAAGTAAACCATGTTAGTATATTTTCATACTTAATCAAATTAAAATCCTACCTTCATTAGTTGTTTATCTATTTGCAACTTTCTTGAAAATGAGAAATTCAACCTTCAACACAATTGAAAAAAAAAAAAAATCCAATTCTATTTGTTGTCCCATGGTTGCATTGAGGAAAGGATGGGGTTGGAGTGGTTTTAGAGTCTCCCCTCATCATTAAATCAAATCCTGGGAATAATTATTCAACTTAAATATGCTAGGGTCAAAATTTGGAGTGAATATGGTTGAAGAAAACAATGCTATAGGTATTCTACAGGAAGTGCTACAAGAGGCTTTGTATTGCTACAAGAGGCCATATTTTGCTACACGAGGGAGTTTCGAGATAATTTTGAGGATAGGAATGGTGTATTGAAGGTATAAGAATGTGGTTAAAGGTATAATTAGGTGAGTTAATGGTGTGGGAGCCCCCCATCCAAGCCTAGTACCCCTCAAAGTTATATCTTGCACCAAATTTTGTGCCCACAATGTCCTCCATCTATCTTAAGAGAGTGGTCTCGGTGGCAGAGTTTGGAAGAAATGTGAGGTGTATAGAAGGGAGATGGAGTGGCCTAGGTGGATGTAGAAAGGTGTGCCCACCCCTACAGGTCAACACAATCCCAACAAAAAAAATCAAACACATGCTTCAAATGAATTACAGCAAGGTAAATTAACATCGAAAATATGAGTTGAATTTTATTGAAATATACTCTAACCTACAACACAACTCTAATCACCAAACCAATGCTACTATATTCTAAGTTGCATAAACTAAACATGCAAAAGGATTGTAGTCCAATACTTAAAAATTTCCAAGAGATCATAAACAAATTGTTTTGTGTTGTTATTGTAGATCTTCCAATAACTATTTTCACAAGAGAGGTGATCGGAAAACCTGCAACTAGAAATTTTGTAATATACCACCTACTAAAAAATTAAAAGCAATGAAATAAATTGAGCATGCATAAGGAATAAATACAAGAGAGGGACTAAATCCTTTGGTTTGGGCCCAAACCCAAGGGTTTTTTTCCCTCCAAAACTACTTCAAATGTAGACCAATAGTGAGCTTCCCATTAATAGAAACTAAGAGTCACATACATCATATGAAAGATGAGAATAAAAATTTCAAGCATGAGTTTCTCAGTAGATACTCCTATCTAGAAAAATAAATCGAATCCTAATGAGAATTCTGGATAGTTTTGTTTATAAAAAAAATAGTTGAGGGAATCTCCCTTGAAAAATGGAGTGATTCCCTCCAAAACCTCGAGATTTGTGGATATCATTCTCTTTGATATTCACATTTACTTGGAGTCCCTTGGGTGCTAGTGAATTCGATATGTTGGTGAGGATTATGTGATCTCAAGCTGAGTTGGAGATTTAATGAGGTGGACAAGCCTCCTATATCATCTCTAGTTATCTCCATCAAGCCCCTACATAGTAACACTACAAGGAAAAGACCCTCTAGCGGAGGTTATAAAGGAGGTTTTTAGTGTTATAAAATTGGCCAAAATTGTCAAAAAAACATATGCTACCACATCCTTTTCTGGTAACGGAGGTTTTTGTGGAGCTTTTAATGGAAATTCAACACAACTAAAAAAAATGGGCGGCCGGAGGTTATTACGGATGTTTTTTCATCAGTGCTCTTATCAAGTTTTAACGCACCGGTGCATATCGGTAGATAGCGCACTAGGGCGATCGAAGGAGAATGCACCAAGCTGTTAAGGAAAACAACAGCACTGGGCCTGGTGTTGGTGATACAACACATGGGGTCGTTCTAATTGGTCTTGGGATTTGAGCGGTGCCCATAGGTCATATAAGCGCACCAGTGCGTGTATCTTTATGAGGCACCGGTGCTCTGTATCACAGAAAGGAACCGAGCTTTATAATTGGTATCGGTATTCGTGCGGTGCACATGGCATCTACAAATACACCGGTGCTTATAGATACATAAACACCCTGGTGCGCAGTATCACACAAACGCACCAATATTTATAACTAGAATCGGTATTAGTGCAGTGCCCATAGAATCATAAATGCATCGGTGCATATAGACACATAAACACACCAGTTTTCATTTTGTTTTTCTTAGAAACATCCACCTCTCACAGTACAATTATAGTGATTGTTTTAAATTCATTATTCATCAAAAATCGACACATCTTATAACAATATTCATATTAATTACATTTTTATTAATGCATTTGAATGTGATGTTTGGATTAATTTGTTATATCATATCAGAATTATTGTGGTTTTTTTAAATTCATTATTCATCAAAATTCGACACACATATATAATCTTATAACAATATTCATATGAATTAAATTTTTATTAGTGCATTTGAGAATGAAAATGGAGAACGCAATAGAATAAATTAAAACATATTTTATGATTATATATATATATATATGAATAAGACAGTCTTTATCATACAAAATGGGACAATTATTCATATCCCTTTGTCTTTCAATTGGGACACTATGTCCATTACATTAAACAAAATGTCTGATTTCACAGACATATTTCAAAAAATAAAACGCCTTGATTTGATATCCAAATTACATAGTGATCATCATTCTTCGCTTGACCTGCTGTCACTACTAGAGCTACTTCCATGACTTGGGTTATTTTCAAGAATGTTGTGTTCACGGCGTTGATTGTTTTCTTCTTCTTCACTTTCCATCTACAAACATAAAAATAAACTGAAATGAGTGTATATACATTGGTGAGAATAATGAAAATTCCAATATTAAATAATATACATCAATGTAAATCGAAAAGAAAAATGACGTACCATAGCAACAATTAACTCATAAACTATACACATTCTTTCAAAACCCTGTACCATGCCATCTTTCAAAATTTCATCTGTTGGCGCAGTTCCATACTTTGTTTCCTGCAAGTTTTATACCCCATAACAAATCATATATTTAATATAAAATATGTTTTTGTTATATTAATTATAGACAGATCTAATTAAAAAAAGATCGATAGATGCTTACAAATTCCACAACTAAATTCTGATATGCCAACATATACTCACAACCCATATTTAACCCAATTTCAATCAATTCGTCTGATGGTTCTTCTTTGTATGTTAGCACCTGTTTGAAGACATTCAATGATGATTTTTGTAAAACAACTTAAAAAATACAAAAATGAAATCTAGTTAAGTTGCTATAAGGAAGTAACAATTACTCACAAACTTAGAGATTAACCATTTTCTTCCTTGTCGTCCTGTTTTATGTGCTGAATGGGTTCCATTTTCTTTTCTTTTATGCAAGAAAATTCTTGAAAATTAATATTTAATGCTAAATTGTTTATTTATTGTACCTAATGATCGAAAAATTCAATGATTACATATTACATTTGAAGCACGTTGTTGTATTCGTTCCACTAGATCCCTCAAACTTTTGTAAAAGTTTTTCCCCCTTTCGTTAACTTCCAGCACCACTCTAGATGAGCCAAGGAGAAATTCATTTTCATCTGCATGTTCTATTTTTTTTTCTTTTCTTAGAACAACATTCCTTTTCTGAGTTGTTGGTCCCTGTAGAACATTAAACAGATGTGAATTAGTAGACTGTTTGACACATGTTATCTAATAATTTTAAGTATATTATTAATGATAATTAAAAAAAGAAACTCATATTGGATCGATAGTATTGTTTCATTCACCTGATTCATCTTTTTGCAATTTTTCCATTGAACTTTTACACTCTTCTGGTCGTAGATCAGAAACAATCATATCGAGCTTCGTCATTTTGTGGCTCTGCATGATACATAGTAAACAATACATATTAGTTAAAGTTACATATAGTTCAAAAATAATATTTTCTATAAAGAATTTACAAAGAACTTGCCTTTTTTGCTTTTCTTGATGTGTTAACAGTATTTTTGTTACTTGATATCTTGTCAGTCATTTCTTTATCAATCTGAAACCTGTAGCATATCATTCATTAATATATTTATAAATAAATTCTCAACTTTTCAGGTAGAAAATAAATCTCGAGACACCAGTACGCCTTTCATGAAATCTGCACCGCCACCGGTGTGTGGATATATTAACAACGCACCGCAAAACAGTATAATACACCGTATGGTGTGTTCGGTATTATAAATGTACCCCAAAATAGTGTAATAGACCTAATGGTGTGTGGGGTATTATAAACGCACTGTAAAAACGGTGTAATACACCGTACGGTGCTTTCCTAGTTAAAGAGATCATCAGTGCCCTATTTCAGATTTGGCGCATGGATTTAAAAAAAATGTTTTCAATTTTTTACGACACATAACTTGCACGGTGCGTTGTAATAATACAGAGCACTGATGCGGTGGCGTACGCAGGGTGCACCGATAAAGAAAAATCCATTTTTTCAAAAATTCACGCAATGGCCGAATGGATTGGGATTTGACTATGCAAGTTGTCCCGTGGGTTGGATTTCAATCTAAAATGAAAAACCCTAATTCTAAAATCACAGAAACAGGGAGAAGAAAGGGAAAAAACAAAAAAAAAATGAAGGGTTTAGGGTTAAAATGGATAAAACTGCAGGAAAAAATAAAAAACTGCAGAAAAAAAGTAAAAAAAAGAATTAAATTTAATCATGAAATGATTTGAAATTCTATGATAAAGGGCTTGAATCACCAGAGTTTTGGTTTCTAATTGTCTTAATACTTATTTTCGAACGTATTTCGCCATCCACAGTTCCCTCGTGCTCTCTTGCTCCAGGTCTGTCTCCTGCAAAAATTTGACTGAAAATTTTTAGCAAAAATAGTGAAATAATGAATAGTGTTTAGTATTTAAAGAATTATTTTATCAAATTAGATTTTCGAAAATATTTTGCTGCCCATTTTTCAAATTGCCGCTTTTTTTTAATTTAAACAAAACATAGTTGCATTTTTTATTTTTTTTTAATTTGTGTTTATTCGTTTTCGGTGCGCGGAAATGTGATGCACCGGTGCGTTGTATTAACACGACGCACTGGGGCCTGTTAGGATGATAAGCGCACCGGACTTTTTAAAAAATTTTATTTTTTTTTTGTATGTAAGATCATAATAAAATAATGATAATTATAAATTACATGAATTTATTTTCATTATTTTCTGAACTTTATATAAGTAAGATCATAATAAAATAATGATAATTATAAAGTACATGAATTTATTTTCATTATTTTCTAAACTTTATGTTACAAAAATTCGTATTATTCTAGATTTGTTTTTTTTTCACAAAGAAAAAATTCGTAATTTTATTTATGATAAAACAAAATTACATGTTGCATGAGCTGATAATTGTCCAAAGACATTCAAGTTGCCGCAAATAAAAATGAAAAGGAGAAATAGTTAGGATTTTCTCCCCTTTTTCTTTTCAACCTTACACCAAGCACCTTGTGTTGGCATGGTCTCGTTAAGGACAAGCTGATTTTCTTCCGCTTGTGCTCCATTATCCTTATTAGAGTCTGATGTGTCTGATTTATGTGTTCTTTTATATCCCCCACTGTCTAGTGCTCCAGGTACCATATCCTGTTGAGTCTTTGTGGTGGTGTCGAGAGGATCTTGCATTTCCTGTTCTTGTGTGCCCAAGGAGGTATCTGTTTGTTGATTCTCATGTGGTGCTGGTTCCTCCTCTTCTTCCTGTAGATCTGGCCCTTCAGAGGGAAATTGCCAACCTTTAGCAGCTTTGCCTATTTTCTTCTTTTTTATGTTATCCCTTTTGGCTGTCGGGCATGAGTTTTGTAAGTGTCCTGTGCACCTGCATATCCGGCATCTGAAGGCTGTGTTCTCATAATCTAAATGTTGTGTCCATCTCTGTTGTTTATTATTCAGCATAATGCACTCTGGGAGTCCTTTGCTCAAATCAACCTCCACACAGATTCGTGCGAAGGTGAAAATGCGCTCCTCCAGGCATTGAGTATCTGTTTTAATGTATCTACCAAGGGTGTTTCCAATGCAGCCAAGAACATTTTCATTCCAAAAATGTAGCGGGAGATTGTAGAGCCTAACCCAGACCGGGATTCTAGTCACCTCCATAATGTTGGCATCGAAATTTGGGAACCATGGTGTAATGAAGAGTCCCGTGGAGCCCCAGAACCATGGTCTCTGGCTAAGAATGGAATCTCTAACCTCAGTAGATGAAAATTTTACAATGAAGAACCCCTTAGAACATAGGTGTATTTCACATTCCATGGTCCAGTTTGTGAAAATCCAATGGAACAGCTCCATTGGTTTGGGCCAGAAGTAGTTGAATCTGCCTATAATTGCTTGGGATTCGTAGGCATTTATATGCACATCAATATCTAGACTGTCTATATTTATTTCAGGCACACTGTCCTGCTATTCCACAATGTATGGCTTGGGGGAGCTTTCTGCAGGGGCATCAGGTACTGTAGTTTTGTTTTTGTCCCCCTGTAAGACATTTCTGTATGTACCTTTTGTGTTTACCGTTTTGGATGCACTTGCTCCCATGGAGGATCCATGTGCTCTGTTTTGACCCAACATTCCACCCCGCAGTCTGAGGTTGAGGCAGATAGAAGACCCAGTAACAATGGCATAATCTTTAAGAGTGCAATAATCAGCTAATGTTTTCCCCCCAAAAATCAATGACTGTAAATGAAATGGGTACCCCGCAACAGCCTGGATTTCTTCCTTCAGATATAGTATCGAGTCTGTTGTTCGAATCCATATAATAATGCTATTACCTACAGGAGGGTTAATGAAAATTTGATATGGTTCCGAGCCTACCTGACGGTCGATATTGCAGATATGTTGGCTGCCTCTTTTGCCCTTTGGTACATCAATCATGGTGTGGGTCTGTGCATGGCTTGGAAAGCCTGAGGATTGCCATATTGTTAGCTTTAGGTCGTTAATCCCATTATCCGTTGCATTGGTGTAGGTAGCAGGCCCTTGCTGTTTCAGGTCTAACTGCATCTGTGGTGGCCACAAGGCAGATAACCCAATGCAGAGATGTCAAAAAGCCCAATAGCAACCCACCATCAAGGCCTAGGGTGTGGAAGAGAAATTTGGCCAGCAAAAGCAATAGTCAACCGGATTCCGCTCCCAATAGCAGTAAATGAATGTAGTCCCAGTGCGAGCCACCAGCAAAATAAACAGAGTATAGCGCCCACAGGCACCATGAGCGGTGCCGCAGAGCACATACCCCGGCGATGGTTCATCCCCATGTCCACCAAAAATCAATAAGCGTTCTCTGGATCTTATTCCACGCACCGCGTTTGCATTCGATAGAAAGGTCAGGTAACAGAGCCCATTCCTGTTGGTTCTGCAGGGTATCCGAGTATCTGTCTCAGCAGGATAATAAAATCGCCTAAACGCGAATGGTATCCCATCCCATACAAAGACGCGAGGAGCAGCAGGGGTAACACTGTGACCCATACCATGATAGCACCTCCATTGCATCGATCTCCAACAGGCGGCGGCAGCGAAGGAGGTCTATAACCCTAGTTCGAGAGAAATTTTTCCCGCGCGCTCCATTCCTCTATTCTAGATTTGTTATTTACAATTATTTTCAAATTTACAAATTTAAATATTTCAATAAAATCATTTCACATTAATACAATTAAAATTTTCACATTAATAGAATTAAAATTTTACAAATTAATATTTTACATACAATCACATTAATTAAAATTACAATTACAATTACAATTTTACATTAATTTCACATACATGAATTATGATTAGAATTACAATTACAATTTTAATTTTACATACAATTACATTTACAATTTTACATTTAATTACATTTACAATTACAATTACAATTTTACAAATATTTTATAGACAATTCAATTAAAATTACAGTTACAAATACAATTACATTTACAGTTTTACATAGAATTACATTTAGAATTACAATTACAATTTTACAAATATTTTACATACAATTCAATTAAAATTACAATTACAATTTGTGAAATTTACATACAATTAGAATTACAATTACAATTTTACAATTTTTCATATATGCAATTACAATCATTTCAGAATAAATTAAATATTACAATTACAATTAAAATTTTACATTAATAAATATTTTACATACAATTACACTTAAAATTACAATTAGTACAAATACAAATACAATTTTACAATTTTACATAATTAAAATTTAAATTACAATTACATTCACGACATGATATTTAATAAATATCATGGTCATTTAATAATATTAAATTAATTAATAAACATCATCACGATCATGATAACCATCGTACAAACATCATATTCGACTAATAAACACATTCAATTAACATCTAATTAACATTATATATTAACATCATCACAACACAAACATCAAATATACATCTCAATATAATGTCAAATAACTCATGCGCCTATCACATATACACATCTATCTGCAAGCTAAACATTAAATGAACATATCTAACATGACTAACAATATGTGCCACATCATGATGATCATCAACATGAAAATTAAGTACAACTGCAACATGAACATAAAATACATGGACCATATATATATATAACTGAATAATGTTAAAAGTATGCAACTGTAATATAATGTCATGGATCAGGTGCTGGTGGTTGTATAACAACATCAATAACACTAGTACAAGTGGATGCGGCCTGCTCAGTAAAGCTGGGTGCAGCCTCGACAGTTGATGGTCGACTAGCCTGCTCATGATCATGATGATCACTAGTACTGATGGATGCATCCGCTGGTGGTAGTACAACATGATCGATATGAGACGCAGTAGTAGTGGAGGCCTGCTCAGTCAATAGTTCTACAACCTCGGTGGTCAATGGTCTAGCCTGCTCATGATGATCGTGACTAGTACTCATGATGGATGTTGCAGGCTATTGACTGGACATCGCCGATGGTCCAACCTCATCTCCATGATGACTAGTGTCAGATGCTGCCAATGGAGCCTCATGCTGATCATCAGGTGCGCCGCAAGGTGAACGATCATGAGATGCATTTGAGTCACTGCTGGCGGACTATCCATCACGTGTCACAGCTCGACTACACCTATTGCTACGGACAATACTCCTCAATCGCGTAACAGCTGTCGTAGCTCCTACGACATGCCGCATCAGGCCATACATGTCATGCGGCATGCCTCTCCACATCCGTAACAGTCTATCATCGCCCTGTATCTCTCTGTAATGAGCGGGCCTGATGCCCGCATCTGAAATCAATCCACAGAGTTGGCTGTCCAACTCCATCTGGTATCTGGTCTTAGGTCGACCATGCCTAGAAAAAGGCGGTACCGGTGCACCATGAGGCGCAGGATCAGCACGTCTCTCTGCTGTGCCACCGGCCTCATCCTCCAGCGCATCATCCATCTCCTAATCGTAATCATCAGGATCGACACCTGGATCATGTGGTGGATCTGACATCTCATCGCCATCAAAAGAGCCAATGTATGCAAAATATATACAAGTACACAACAATAATTAGACAATTTCATTACACAATTTAATAAAAACAAGTTAAAGAACATGTTAGAATAAATATAAATAAAACAGTAATATTACCTCTATCATCTGGCGGCTCATCAGGAATGAAGAGGATGTTGGGACACCCTCGCCAATCTAGTCCAGCATAAGGACATGGGACCATAATGAAGGGATGCAGCCCCCCAACACTGGCTAGTAAGTCTAACGAATCATGTGATATCCTCGCTGGAAACATAGTGTCTCCCCTCTTGGGCATCATCTGCCCCCACATGCGCATCTAGGCCTCGAACATCGGCCTACGAGGCTATCAAACAAAACTAGGTCTCATCTCTGGAAACCTCTCAAAAAATAAACAAAACAGCTTTGAAGCAAAAGGGAAGTTGACCCTCCCTTGTGCATGAGCACGACATCTATCTAAGGCCATACAAAACTGTTGCAAAAAAATGGCAGACCACCTGACAAGTGGTGGCTGTTGTACTAAAGAATCAACGTAATATAAAAGTGAGAAACTAATGCGTTGCCCGTCACTAGTGTTGTGTGAAATGATCGAAGCGATAATAGAGAGGCATTGCATGTCCTGTCTACCAAAAGCACCTATATGTAATTGACCTCTAGGTACCTAAAACTCTGAAGGAGACAGTACATGTGCTCTAATGTATCTCTGGGAGTAAACTAACTGACTCCCTGCTACACAACTAGCTGGCACGTCTGGGAATGAGGGAAAATCCACCCCTCTCCTCGATAGTCCTATAATAAAATAAATTTCCTCCTCAGTGGGTGTGTACCACTAGTCAAGACCAACCTGAAAAGCCTGTTGGTGGGCATTTCACCTGCCGATAAGATGTCTCAAAAGCACACTATGGGCCTTTAGGCCGAAAATAGCCTCCTCATAGAACTTAAGGAGGCCTACCTGCATAAGGATCTCCTGGGTATCTGCAATAATAGGGTGAGGGCATCCATCTCTCTCACTCTCTCTCACCTTCCATTGGAAAATAATGTCATATTGTTCTACTTGTTGTTGCTGTTGTTGCTCCTGTTCTCTCTGAATCATTGCCATATTAAATAATTTTTTTTTATTAAAACAGAAATGTATTAATAAATATACATATATAATTTTTTTTGAAAAAAAAAAAACATACAAGTTGGTGCTCTATAAAAACAGTCACGCACTGGTGCCGATGCGTCCTAATATTTTAGCGCACCGTCCCCGGGGCCCCTAATGAAACAGACCGCACCGGATTCAGTGCAGACGTCTATTGTTCAAGCACCGTGGACTGTCTATAATTCAGAATAGAGATGCGCTGACTGAAATATATGCCCCGACGCGTATAGTCGTGTCAGCGCACTGACTTCATGACAATGACAAAGTTGACGGTGCGGTCTTTTACCCGGCTGCACCGTTGACCCTCTCGGAATGCAAAATGTGGTGCGCTGACATAAACCAGGGCGACAAATGAAGTCAACGCACCGCACTGTGATTTCCCAGGTTAAAGGTGTGCCTGGATAAATGAGCGCACTGCCTTTTTTATTTTTTATTTTTAGTTTAAAATTATTTGGGGCACCTTCCGGCACTGCCCCAGAAATGGTGCGGTTACCGTTAGCACCGGTAGCAGTGTTGCCTGTAAATTTTACAAGTAGCACTGCTATTCGGTGCCAGCCGAACAGCTCGAGCGTACCGCGCGACAAATTTTTTTTTCTTTTTTAATGGTTATTTTTAAGTTTATTTCAATTTATAATCCGCTAAAAGGCTTAATTATAGAAAAACTAGAAAAATACCTGTACATTTCGCCATCAAGGAGGCATATTGGCTGTAAAATTTGGAAAATAAAATTTTCCCACTGTTTTTTAAAATGCAAGCTGGAGATTGGTGGCCAATGCAGAGCAGCAGTGCGTGCAATGGGTGCAATGAGAGCACCGATGTTAGGGCAGCTCAGAAATAAGGAAATAGCACCGGGGCTTGAGAGCTCTGGAGCACTGAGGAAAGTGAATAATGAAGGTTTTTAGCCGTAATTTTTTTTTTTAATCAACCCTGTTTCGGTGCGCGAGGTTTTATAAGCGCACCGATGCGGTTAAATAAAACCGCACCGAGCGATATCAATTTTGGCATGTTGTTTATAATGCACCGAGGCATTTCCCTAACCACGCACCAAGATGTTTCAGTTTTGGTGCGAAAATTTGATGATGCACCGAGGCGGCGTAATGGTAAAGCACCGGTGCGTAATAGTCGCAAAGCACCGGTTTTTTGGCATTGATTTTTTTTATATATATAACGTTATTCCAGTGCGTGTGGTTTCTAGTGCACCGGTGCTCTTAGAGAAGAACGCACCAGCTCGTTTCTGTTTTGGCGCGGTGTTTTATGATGCACCGATGTGGAAGAGTATTGACGCCCTGGTTTGTTAGAGTAATTGGACGCCCCGGCGATGTGTGTAATTTGCGCACGCTGTCCGGTGTGCCAATGTTCGGTGCAAACCAATGCGTTCTATGGTATCATGCGCACCGGTAATTGATAGCTCAGGAGCACTAGAAAACTAAAAAATCCAGGTTTTTTGTCGTAAATATTTTTTTTAATTAAACCCTTTACCGGTGCGTGTTGTTTATAGGTGCACCGGTACTATTTGCTACAAACGCATTGGTCGGTTTTTGTTTTGGGGCATTTTTTATGATGCACCGGTGTGGTTTCTGTCTACCACATCGAGTGGTTTCAGTGTTGGCATTGTGTTTTATAATGCACCGGCGCGGACGAGTTGTGAGGCACCGGTGCTCTATTATATTATGACGCACTGGGCTGGTGTGTACGGAGTGCACGGTGTCCGGTGTGCCAATGATTTTGTCCGCACCAGTGCTTTCTTTTTTTGAGAGCATCGGGGCGAGTTTTAACGATAAGAGCACCGACAGGAAAACATCCGCAAAACCCTCTGCCCGCCAACCTCCTCTAGTAACCTCCGCTAGAAACGGATGTATGGGGTATTTTTCTATGTGGCTCCTCAAAAACATCTTCTAGAGGGTATTTTCCTTGTAGTGTAAATACCTCAAAAAATTCATCTTTTTCCTTCATATTAATCACATTGTGCCATGCAATATTACAAACACCCTTTAGTCTTCTTACTAAGCATATTATTGCTAAAAATTTGAATTAATGTGAGAAAATGAGAGTTTTAAGAGCTGGAGGATAGCACAATGAACCTTAAAATAAACCTATTAATGCGGCCCATCATCACCCCCCTACTAAAGGTTTTGCTCACCCTATGAGAAAATTGGTCACTGATATGAAGCTCATTCATGGCCCAGGTGGCCTCTCTGACATCGCAAGGCACCCTAAATGGTGTGCCTTCCTATGGATAGAAACTTGTGTTTTCCTATATGTTTGTCCATTCCTTTTGTTATTTTGTGTGGTTATTCTCTCTTGTATACCCAACAGTAACTGAGGACTAATTTTGATTCTTATCCACTTGATCTTCTGCCTCTGCATGATTCTTTTGTATAGTGGGGTTCTCTCCAAGGCATTCCTTAATATTTATGTAGAGTGATAATCTCTTATTTTTAAACTTTGAGGTGTATCATGCCGTATTATTTGTAAAGCCCAAAAACTTGTTATCCCTAACATTCTAAAGGTGTCCTCAAAATGTAGGATGGATTTTTCTTGGGTTTCCATTTACCTAGGTGCCAATTCAGGATCATAGGAGATGAGATTTTGGTTGTTGATGACAGCCTTGGGGCTCACTAATTCTTCCTTGAGGTAAAAGGGGTCCTTTTTTTCATTTTCCATCACCCTTTTCACTTCTTCAACCCTTGTTTCCTCATGGGTCAACCAAGAGGCTAATTCCATCAGTTGCATGTCTCCCAATATTGAGTTGGGGTCACATAAATTATTGTCTGTGAGGATTATATTGTGCATGTAAAACTCAACAAGTTTGGATATGTCCTCAATAATTTCCTTTATGAAAAATTTAATGAACTTTATGTAGTATTGAAAAGGTAAGGAGCCATATTGTGCTAGTTTCTTTGTCTGGAATTTCATCCAATTCTCTTTGAGAAAAATGACATAGGATTTGGATGGTTTCCTATATTGTAGGGATTCCATAAATAAAATTTCCATAGTGGAAAGTTGTGTCTCTTTTTCTTGCAGCCTCTCTCTTAGTCTTTTGTTTTATTCATGTCGATTCTCCCTCTTGATTGACTCTGTTAGTCTTAAGTCATTCAATTACTTGCCCATTTCATTGAATTTATCCTCCATGATGCCCACATCTTCTAACTTTTTGGATTTTTTATTTTTCATCCATATATGTGTTCTGCCTCTTTCCTTCTCCAACTCAAAGAAGAGGGGGATAGAAAACATCTAAGGTATAATCCTACCTCCCTCAATAAAATTGTAGTAGGAGGCTAGGTTGGCTTGTGGATTAGGAACTTGGAGTTCTTGGGAGCCTTTTTCCTCTTCTTTTGGAATGGATGCCTCTTCCTGTAGCACCTTTCGTTTCTCCTGTATCAGCCCTTGTTGCTCCTATAGCAACACATGTTTCTCCTGTAGCAGCCCCTATTTATCTTGCAACTCTTTTGTTTCTTCTTGTAATAGGTAAGCTTGTGTCTTGAGCCTTTTATATGTGATTTCTCTAGTGGTGGGCCTCCCCATGGGTATCATAGGTTTCTTAGTCTTGGCCTTAGGAGCAATAAGTTCCTCAATATTTCCCTCACTAAGTCCCACTTCTTCCTTATTGCTTGTTGATTCATCAATGATGATCAGGATTTTTCAACGAGGTTGAGGCTTCCCTTGCCTTATCCTGGTGCTCTTAATTTTTTATAATATAAGGGTAATTTCCTTGGCTTCTTTCTTTTGGGATTGACAGGTATGCCAAGCGTGGCCAATGTGGTACCTACTTCTTGCTATGTGTTTCCTGGTGAGAAGCTTATCTGTTTTCCTTGTCTTTCTATATCTTGAGGTTTGGTGGTCTCCTCAAGGCTCCCTCCCTTTGTTCTTTTTTTCTCTTCCTCTCTTTCCTCGGTTTCTTCTACCTCCTTCTCTTCCTTGGTTTTTGCTTCCTCCTTCTCTTCCTTACCCCCAATACTAGAGGTTTTTATTCCTTCTTGTTGTGTGGAGGTAATGAGTTGTGTTTCAACAAAAAAATTATTTTCCATGTCTATAAAGTCAGTCCATAGCAAAGGGTTCTTTAGGTGGCTCAAGGCATCCATAATAATCAGCTTAATGAGGCCATGGTGGGAAATGTGTTGGTGTTTCCCTTCCCTCACTTTTTGGCTCATTTCAATGATAGATTGCAAGGGTAAATGTGGAACATTAAATCTCTGTGAAGTGGGTAATTATGATTCGAACCTTATCTCTTGGAGCAGCCTAAAATGATAGGCATACATAATGCTCAGCCTACCCTCACAAGATATGTATTTGAGGATGTGATAGGCCACTTCATCTGAGGGGTAAGGTATGCTCTCTCTTCTTGATCCATTTTTATCTTCTACAGGATTTTCTCTATGAATGAATAATTTATTCTTGGTTGTAACACTTACTGCTTTATCCTCCTTTCTCCATCGAACTCCTAAGAGTAGGGTATTCACTCTACTTATGAGTTCAGAATTTAAAGATATGGAAAGTCCTCTAACAAAAGTAGTGGCATTATTTTCTCCCTGAGAATTTAATGCCATGGAAAACTCTTGAGTTATCTGCTATAGGGTAAAATGCTTGGGTGGTGGTTGATGAATATCCCTCTCAGGGATTTCCTATGCCTGAGGCAAACTGTAATATTAGCTGTAAAGTTATAAAGATACTACATACATGTTCGTACTAATATATAATTGACAAAGAAATATTTGGAATGATTACCTCTTTGTGGATAGCAAATCCTATGGAGAACACTAAGTGGTGGGGTAGAAGTCCTTGCTCACCGACTCCAAATCTAGATCCTGCAACAAAGAAAATCACTCGTGTAATCCTTACAACAGTATAGCTTTCTAGAAATTAAACAAGTATATAATCGACATTAAATTGTGCAAATATAAGCCATTCATATCACGCTACATAGACAAATGAACAACAAATGTGACACTGAATTTTCGAATGGACAAAACAGATACAGTTCTATTGATTTATAAAAAGGAGGATTACAACCTTTGGTTGTACCAAGTCCTCATCTGTCTCTCAATTCCTCTCTCTCTTTCTCTATCTCCGAGTGTGATGATGCTTGAGCCAAGAGTCCTCAATTAACCTCGCTGATCTTCAAGCCTCACACTTCAACAATGAAATTATTCTCTAGATATGATCAAACCTTTGACCTTAGACAAAGAGCCCAAACCTCCAATTTATAGGAAATGAAGAGGACAAACCTTTCCAATCCTTTCAACTAGTTCAAATCGCGAAAGATCTAGATGTTTCCTAGCTATTTTGCCTTCCATAGGAGTTCAGTTGTGTTTGGAAATATCTAATAAAATATTTGTGCCATAAGTTTCTATTTTTGAACTGACTCTTTCTGAGAAAAAGGTAGAGATGTCTATTTGTTTCCGCGATATATTTCCCTTTTCAAATTCAAACACGGATAACGCTGCCCCTTAGGAAAGACAGAGCGTTACCCTAGGCACTAACGCTCCCTTTTCATGGCTAGGGTGTGTTATAACTCTGCCTAGCTATCTCAGGGGGTGCGTTATAACTCTGCCTAGCTATCTCAGGGGGTGTGTTACCTTGGAAAAATGGGCCTTTCTCTGGTTCATTTTCTTCCTTCCATGCTACCTTCTCCTCTAAGCTGATGAGGAGGTCATTTTCCCTGTAACAGATGCCCCCTAAAGTGTGAGGTTAGAGGCGAAGACGATGGCCGAAATAATTTATAATATATAGTAGAGCGAGAGGAGTTTGGAAGACTGAGGAGAACCTGAAACAACAACAACATATGTCATAAATATAAGTATATGTCCTCAGTCAGGCATTCCCTTGCCCAGTAGTTGTAACAAAATTATTTCTCTAAAATAAATATATGACCCGTGTGTCCACCAATAAACACAATGTGGAAGCTTCTGTCATGACAGGATTAATCTGATAAGATGTCTCCGAAAACAATATCGAAACTTGGGAGAGGAAACACAGCTGAAATGATGTAAGCCTCAACCTTGAGGTCTTGGTCTCTGCTTCCCTAAACTACATATTTCCACACATGTGAATGAAGGAGTTGTAGTCTAACATGTGGGAAATTGTCTGATTACCAATCAATAATGAAAATTGTTAATGGACGCGAGGGTGGCCACCGATAATGATGATGGTCCCCAAGATGCACAGTACAATCTAGCGAGTGTGAATAAAAGGATTTGATGTCGAACACTCGTAGAATCATTCGATCAGGAGCCAATAATGTGAACCCCCAATCAAACACAAGGTAACCTGCCAATGATGTCTGCAAGCACCCAGGTACTGATGTGTTTCTGGGTCAACTTCCTAGATAAGATGTTCAAGTCGATACGAAGAGATATTTCTAAAGGTAGGCACTGAGGCGTCCTACATCAGTCGACACGAAACAGGAAAATATTATTTTGTTTTGAAGATAGTCAAAGAAAATGGGAGTAGCTGACGAAAAATAATTTATGGTATATGATGGCTCGACTGATATGGGAAGCAGTAGATAGCGGGATCCCCTTGAAAAATATAAGGAACAGTTACAGGGTACCAAGCAGCTTAGGCTTAATGAACACCAAAGAGTGTCAGGATTCACCAATGCAAGGGTATTGGTATACGAAGGATAAACTCATAGACGTTAGGGTTCAGCTACCTGCGAGTGAATTTTCTGGGATGTGCCATGTTCAAGATTTTATGTTGCCAAATCACCCTTTAGAGTATAACAAATTTAAGTATCCACTTTTTCCAAAAAAAATCCCTGTCTGTTTAAGTTTAACGAGTCCAAACAGGTAAAATCGATGATATCTTCATTTTTTAGAGAGTCTAAAAAACATCGTAAAAGACAACTCTAGGGGGTACCTTTGTCATGTTTGAAAACCGAGCACGACGAAGGGAGAATAGTAAGACACACAATTAATTTTCTGTAAGTTAGCCCATTGAATCTGGATAAGGTGATAAACCTATGTTCAATGGACGTCTACCTCATTTTTTCATGAGTACGAGGAGACAAAGTAAACTCAATATTCTTCGTGAAATTTTAATGAGTCCGACGAAGAAAAATCGATGCTCTCTGTGAATTTTTAACGAGTCCAACGGAGAAAAACTCAGTTACTTTTTCGTTTTTTTAACGAGCTACAAAAAGATGGAAAAGAATGGCTCATATTTCTTCGTCGTAGTAGTTTAACGAGCCTGACGAAGGTAACTTGGGGTTTTTTCAGTTTTACGAGCTATAAAAAGTCCCTAAAAAGAAAGATTGTTGCTTCTTCGTGTAATTTTAACGAGCCCGAAGAAGAGAACTCGAGGTTTTTTGGTTTTAACGAGTGAGAAAAATACCATAAAAATAATTCTTGTTGATTCTGTGTGTAAGTTTAACGAGCCTGAAGAAGAGAACTCAAGGTTTTTTGGTTTAATGAGCCAGAAAAATACCATAAAAATAACGCTCGAAATTTCTTGATCTCTTTCTCATCAATAGAAGGATCTATGCTGGGAATTTTATCATAATACCAAGTGAAATCATCGCGTAAATCCTTAAAAAGGGATGTGAAGCATGCAATTTCCTCGGGATTTCAATTGGCTCCAATCTGAATATTTTCCACGATACCCGTTTTGACCAAGATATCGATGAGCATAGTCTTGGAAAAATTGCCCATGTTCCCTTCTACATTAATAGTTTGAACAGTCGTGTAAGCGGAGGGAATGATCTCAGGTGGGTCAAAATACGAGATTTGAATGGTGGTCGCATCTGAATCAAACATCGAAGCGCAATGGTCAAACTCTCCCCAAGGTCGTTCCTCTAGAGACATGATCTCTCGAATAGCTTCATCCGTAGGTAGGACTTCATCAAGGATATCCTTAGAAGGAACTGTGATGGGTGAGAGGGTGGTACCATTGGTCAAAACCAAATAAATGGAGGGTTAATATGCTAATTGGATGGCTTGATAATCCAACTCAGCCGGTGATAGCGACATCTGATCTCCATAGGAATCAAGGTCTGAAGGCATCGGTAGGATCCATGGATCGATACAGACATTCGAAACAGTGGATATCATTGCAATCGTGTGTGGAACCTTAGGCGGTAGGAGAGGAAAACAACCCATCAGGGAAGAGGCCTTTAGGAGACCGGTACCAACATTGACGTAAGAGTCAGTAACGCCTCCTACTAGGGGTATGTGCTAATTGGTAACGTGGAATAATCGGGGGTTCAAAAGGATAACTGATCCATTATGACTATCTTCCCATCCAATGGAAAAAGGATGAGTCGAAAAACCAAAGAGACAATGGAAGTCATTACGTAAGACCAACTGCGACCCTACAAAATATTATAGTCAAGGTGACGATCTACGACTTCTATGTCCACCGCCATCGTTTTCCCACTAAGTGAAATGGGAAAGATAGCAAGGTAGCCTTTTGGGAGGAAAGTGTGGTCGTCGAAAGCTTTGAGGGAATTCAACGGCAGAGATAAAGTGGGAGAACCCAAAGCAATCCAGCACGCAGTTGACATAACGTAGGTCGAAGCACCTTTGTCTATGATAGTGCGATGGATTGGTCTCCCTTTCGACACAACTTGTGCCTTGAAATCAAGCTGGTGTGAAAGGCGAGGCTTGGAGTTTTCCATGTCGAAGATGGCTAGCGTAGAATCCTGGGGGTCAATTCCACCAATGGCTGAAAGCAGAGCTTTCCTTTGCACTGGGAAGGATTACAATACTTCAAGTGCATACATGGTTGACAGTGCTTGTGCCAAATCTTCTACAATGTTGTAGTTTTGGGCAGCACGTGCAGAGGTATTATGAGTCGAGTGTCGAAATGTCCCTTTGGGGGGACGAATTGCGGGGTCAACAACAGACCTTTCGATATGAAAATCGTTGGGTGGAGGTGGATTCGAACTTGTACCAGGTCCTTGAGCCTCAATGACTGGATTTCCATAGATTTTAGCTCAGGTTTGGAGTTCAACACTCTCTACGCCATAAATGGCAGATTATCCTTCACCGGAAGGATGAGTACCACCGTTGCCCTTTTGGGGGGGTTGTGGCAGGTTTGCAACCATGTGTTGTTGTTGCTATTGTGGATTAGGGAAGGGATTATGAAGGACGATGGGTGTCCTTCCAAAGTCCTTGTTTGTAATAAAATATGTGCATTCCTGCACCCGAGGACATTTGTATGTCAAGTGGTCCTCCGCAAAAATTCTGCAAGGGAATCTCATTGGTTTTTCCTTTCCTTTTTCGTTCTTAGCAGTGTTTTTATAATTGGGATTATTCTGAGTATTGGACTACTCTTTAGAAGGAGAGGTATTTTTCTTATTCTTTGTGTTCTTTCCACTAGGTTTTTGTATTGCGTTTTACTAAGAAAACCAGACCAGTAGCTTTTCATAACTCTAGATAAGACTTGAAATAACTAAGTCATAAATTAATACGAGAAAAGTGCACTTGCTCTTATTATACGATGCATTCTTCGTACTGGGAACGCCTGAAATTGGTTATTCAAGCCCGAGGAAGAAAGAGGATAAACGCACTAATTCTTTTTATACAACTGCCCAAGGTTGGAGGAAGGTGAACTAAAGCCAGGTAGAGGCAGGTCATTGTCAGGCTCGACCCATTCAATCAGTTGGACAATGAACCATAGGAGAATATGTCTATCCCTGTAACATACTAAGGTCAGGAAACACTCTATCCTGGTCAAACTGTTATATCATATCTAGGAATATTACTAAGGTAAGATCAGAATATAGAAATGCTGCATATATTTTACCTCAGTGGTGGGAAGAGTAGTCGATTGGTTAGGGGCGATGGCAGCCGAAGATGGCTGGGAATTTTTCCCACTAAGTTGTTTTATGGCTACACCGAAGGTTTCACCAATGAATCCATCGACGTGCGCTCTAGGTAATTGAGTAGCGGGAGAATTTGGATTGCCAGGGGCATGGGGGAGTAAGTCATACAGCGTGCCAGATTATGAATAGATGAGATCTAGATGTTGTGCACGATGGATGGATTGGTCTTCCATGACCGCACCAAAAAAGAAAACATCTTTAGCTAGGGGTGGTAAGAGTGACTTAAAAAACCAGCTGGATAAGAGATGATCCAGGATTGGTGCTTTGAATAGCCTCCACCTACATCTCCATTCATGAATGTGATCGGAGATGTGGGTGGCGGTGTCTTGGCACAACGAGGTTAAGAGTTTCGTGTTGGTTTCGTATCGAATAGGTAATTGGAAGTTCTTAAGAAATTTCATAGCTAAGGCACCAAAATTATTGACGGCCCCACGTGGTAACTCAATGTACCATTTGGCAGCGTTGCCCGTGAGAGTGCGGGGGAAAATTCTGAGCGTAGCCAGATCATCCCCTTGTTTCCCTTCGAATTTAGGGATGTCAGACGGAATCTTGTGTGGTACTGGAGCCCAAAGTGGGTTGTGGTTGATGGGATCATTGGTCAATCTGTAGAGGTCGAGGATGTCTAGAGCTACCAAGAATGGAAATTGCGTTTTTTCCCCTAGATCTAGCCAAGGAAGTGTTGGTTGACCATTCGGACCATAAGGTTTTCCCATCAATGTATTACCAACGGGATAAGTAGGAATTTGTTGATAAAATTTCCCAGTGATTGGGGGTGTACGGGTGTATGGTTTGTGTCTGTAGGGTATATTGTAATGGGGGGAAAACTGTTGGTTGCCCCCGGTGTAATAGTTGCCCCCTTGCCCAAATTAACTTTGGGGTTAGTTCGCCCATATGGACGTGATAGAGTTAGCTAGGGGCATAGTGCTATTCGCATAGTTAACCATGGACATAGGCCCTACACCGGAAGTTGGAGCACTCAAAGGAACAACGTTAACAATTGGTTATCCTGTTTTTCCTAGTGAATGTAGGGGTACCGAAGTACCCTTCGCATATATGTATTTTTGACACTGCCCCCTAGAATAATAGCCAAGGAGTTTGAACTCAGCAATGGGTTCCAAATAAAAGGGTTGCTAAAAGAAACCAAAGTAGCCCCGCTAGCTTGAGTGGAAACCATGGGTCCCGGGGCAGTCACAATAGGAGCAGATCCCGAAGGGTTCGGAGGTCCACTTACAGTTGTGGTGATCGAATTGCTGGGACCGGGTATAGCCTGGATACTGGGGTTTCCAATCATTGGCGTAGAACTGACAACTAGCGAGGAAGACGGTGGTGGAACCAAGTTGGCCACCGACGGCATCGACCACATGGGCACTGGTTGTGAAATGGATGTAGGTGAAGCTAAAGACATAACTTGCCCTGGAGTAACTTGAACTAAAAATGGCCCCAATGGGTTAGTGAGAGAAGGATTGTAAGGACGTATGACTCCTTCCGTGAACAAATCCTCTGGAAACTCCGTATGATATGGAGCTATATGAAAGTTAGGGGTTATCACTGGAGACTGCTCTTCCGGAGAAGGCACTGGCTCACCGAGACTCGACTCCTCCCCTGGTGTTAACAATGGGAGACCTTACTACCATCTAGAAAGACGACGAGGGTCAAAGGATGCCAGGGTGACCTATTTACTTTTATCAAATTTTTATTATTATGATGTATTATAAAGTCTCAATGATAGTAACCACACACCTGGAAAAAAAAAAAAAAGGACTTCTAAAATCAATAAATCAAGTAGCCAGAATGGGTATGACCCTATCTGAGTATTATCGTTTGCTAGAGATGAAACCCAGTATCACAAAAGTATACAAAGAGATTTAGTCAAATATACAGTTACGGTTACTCTAGAGCTTCACCCGAACCTTAGACAATAGGTGTAAGCACTCTTGTGAAGATGAGTACCCTCCCAAAGACCAAAGACAGAGTAGGTCTGCATGTTTTAGGTACCAGGGCAGGCCGCCCCAGTCACCTTGTGTAAGTCCATAAAAATTTTGGAAACTAAAGATACCTCAAATCACATACACTGTCAAGGGGGTCACGGTCGTAGAAAACATGCTATATGGGAAGAACACCTAGATCCCCAATCTAGTTTCAACATCCCCGAGGGGAACCCCAATATATAGCATGCCAACTAAATGCACTCGAAGGTGGGATACCTTTTTATGCACCCTGGTGTTGTCTCGCGCTTAACTCCGGTGGTAGTGGAGTCGTACCGATAGTATGATTGCATTAGTATTTCACTTTTTAATGACTCTAGTTTCAATTTTTGAGACCTTCGGTGATTTTCTCACTTCTCCTACCCCAAGATCCTAGACTGAACTACTGTTGGTGTGAGCTCAAAAAAAGTTATATGATTAATTTTATTATTGATTGATTCTTAGTTTACTTGGTTATTAGTCTTGCGGAGGGGGAGTGGACGTACGAAATGTGATGAGACTCTGACTCAAAAACCATGCAGAAACATGCTCTAAATATTAAATTCAATGAAGATTTTATCTTACAGGGAGAGATCTTTCAAACATCCATGTACCAAACATTAAAATAACACAATTCAACCTTAAAAGATTTAGACATCTATCTATCCTCTCTAACAGCTTTTTAACCAAAAAAATTTAGAATGAATTCATCTATGTTCAGAAAACTATAAAAAAAAAAAAAAAAAATCCTTCTTCAAAAAGTAGATGTTACTAACACTAACTTTTTAAACAAGAAAACTAAACATGCTAGCTAGTAATCAAGCACAATTGTCCAAGAAAAGAAGCTAATCCGGTAGCCAATAACTCCACAGCCAAAGGGAAACACAACAGGGGTGTAAACAATAGATTTTGGTTGGGTAATGCTGGCAAGCAAAGGCTACAAAGCATTAATGATGGACTAACACACTGTATACGAGAATAAGCAGCGTTATAACACACTAAAACACTCTCAAAGGGAGCGTTACTCAGGGTAAAGTTGTACATATGGCTAGGCAGGGTCTATTCTAGACTCTGTGAGCTACTGAGATGGTTACTGAGCATGAAAACTGATCAGAAGGGTATGTGAACATAGGAAAAGAGGTAAAGTCTTTAGGAAAAATCCGTAAACTTGGGGTTAACTCCCCAGCGGAGTCGCCATTTCTGCTATAGGGTAAAATTCTTGGGTGGTGGTTGATGAATATCCCTCTCAGGGCTTTCCGGTGCCTGAGGCAGACTGTATTATTAGTTGTAAAGTTCCAAAGATACTGCATACATGTTCATACTAATATATAATTGGCAAAGCGGTATTTGGAATGATTACCTCTTTGTGGATAGCAGATCCTATGGAGAACGCTAAGCGGCGGGGTATAATTCCTTCCTCACTAGCTCCAAATCCAGATCCTACAACAAAGCAAAGCACATGTGTAATCCTTAAAACAGTATAGCTTTCTAGCAATTAAACAAGTATATAATAGACATTAAATTATGCAAATCTAAGCCATTCATATCATGCCACATAGACAAATGTGACACTGAAGCATCAAATGGACAAAACGGATACAGTTCTATTGATTTATAAAAAGGAGGATTACAACTGTTGGATGTACCAAGCCCTCCTATATCTCCCAATTCCTCTCTCTCTTTCTCTATCTCCGAGTTTGATGATGCTTGAGCCAAGAGTCCTCAATGAACCTCGTTGATCTTCACGCCTCACACTTCAACAATGAAATTCTGCTCTACATATGATCAAACCTTTGACCTTAGACCAAGAGTCCAAACCTCTAATTTATAGGAAATGGAGAGGAAAGACCTTGCCAATCCTTTCAACCAATTCAAATCAGGGAAGATCTAGATGTTTCGTATATTTTCTTTTCTTTTTCCTTCCATAGGAGTTCACTTGTGTTTGGAAATATCTAATAAAATGTTTATGCCATAAGTTTCTATTTTTGAGCTAACTCTTTCTGAGAAAAAGTTGGAAATGCCAATCAGCTTCCGCTAGATATTTCCCTTTTCACATTTAAACACGGATAACGTTTCCCCTTAGGCAAGACAGAGTGTTACCCTAGGCACTAACGCTCCCTTTGCATGGCTAGGGTGCTATAACTTTGCCTAGTTATCTCTAGGGGTACGTTAGCTTGGAAAAATGGTCCTTTGTCTGGGTCATTTTCTTCCTTCCATGTTACCTTCTCCTCTGAGCTAATGAGGAGGTCATTTGCCCTATAACATTATCTCATGATCATACCCCTTTAATTTCTCGAAGAACCCCATCCACTGATGTCTCGGGAAAATTTCCAGAACAAGGGGATGTTGATGGATTATTTTTGTGTTTGTGGGTTCTCTCCAATTAAAACCTCCCCCCATTGCTCCTGCTACTCCTTCTCAGGGTTATTTTGGGTTAATTTCAATTTTTGTCTCAAATGAGTATCGTTTGCAGAGATGGAATAAAATTTTCCTTCTTATCAGAGGAGTAGAAGGATGATAATTTTTTATCATAAAAAATAAACTCTTCTTTGTCCTTATCTTACCTTCTCATCAAATAACTACACAATTGTTTGCTACAAGATACCTATTTCAAACATAATTCTTCATTCAGGTGTATGGGAATTTAGAGAGGGAGGATGACACTTCCTCATTCCAAAGTGATTTTCTTGTGTGCATGAGGGTTTGAGGACAATCTCTGGTGGTTTTGGCTCTCTTTCCCTTTCAATTATCCCCTGTGGATTCCTTTATCTGATCCTGTAACAGTTCATACCCTCCTGAAGGAGTCCAGACCCTCCTGTAGCACCTCCTATAGCACCTACAAACACAGTGTGTGGAACCTTGGTGGAACCCTAGGTAGTCTCTAGTAGCATCTAGCTCGTCCTTCTCCAACTATTTTCTAGAAATGAGTGGTTATTTCAATGGAGTCGAGCCTTGTACATTTTTATTCATTTTTTGGTAAAGGCTCAGAGTGCTATGGTGACTTGGCATCTGCACGAGTTTCATTTTTGAATCGTTTTCCCCACTCCTCGTACTCATCAACCCAATTAACTTTAATTTTCCACGTTGCATGGTGGTTGAATAAACTATAGTTAACTTATCAAAGGTGGCCAAGTTTATTGGGCACACCCAGCCCATGAAAAAATCCCTTCTCGATCATTGAACACATTTTTTCATTATATGCATAGGGAAGAGGTGAGGAGTGTCATACTTGAGCCTACCTAATACCGAATTTTTGGATATGCCTGGATTTTTCTACTGAGCTTCATATCATGATGAATTTGAAGGTGTTAATTTAATTTGTTATCTTTGGCACAAGTCTTCATAACTTTTTTTATTTATTGATAAAATATGTTTCCCTTTTTTTTGGTGCATACATCTTCTCAATGATAATTTTACTATTGTTTTTATGGATGGATAATCTATCTTATGCTCTATAGGGATGGTGTGTGCCTTATCAACTTCAGTAATGTATTCATTATGCCTCAGGGTTGTTGGATCCTCTACTCTGGGGTTGTATAACAAATTGATTCAAAATTGTGTTGTCATTGTGCAGTTTGCTAGAGGAGGGATCCCCTTCTTGTAGCAATCACTTCATCTCTCCTCAATACCTCATATTTCATTCAAGAACCCAAAAAATCATAGGAGGTATGTGTACAGGATTAGGATCATCAAAGGGTGTTGTATGTGGTGAAAAATTTGAAGACAAGGTTTTTTTTTGGGGTTTTGTTTTCCTTTATGTATGGCAGAGTGGATTCTTGAGAATGAATTTTGGCTAAATGGAGTGGATGAGTGATGGATGGATTTTGGTGGACATTTCCCAACATTTCCTAAGGAAAACATGACCTTTTGACTCATTTTCCTATTGGATATGCCTCCTATATAAATTTAGGTTGTTAATGTAGCAACTCAAGTTGCTCCTATAGTGATTCAGGACAATCATGTAGCACTTAAAAAATGAGGAAAAACATTGTCCAATTGTTGGCTAAATGATGGAGAGAGGTAGGGAGGTGAATGAAGAGGGTGAAAATTCAATGGATAGCTAGGAAAAATAGAGAAATGAATCTGTAGAACCCGTTTTGTAGTCATTTCTCTTTTGACTGCCTAGAGTCCTGCAAAAGAGAGATGTTAGCAAAATTGGTCTAAGGACTCCTTCCTCATGTCTTATTTTTCTTTTTTTTTATGTTATTTTATTTTATTTTATTTTTTAGACATGCATACCTCCTCTATAGAGGTTTTCTAACTACATGCCTGCCCTAGGGACCTTAGAGGAGGTTTTCACTCGGGGGTCTTTTCATATTTTTTTTTCTTTTATTTTTTTTATTTTTTATCTTTAGCTGCTTCAGAGAGGTTTTCAACCCTAGAATTTGCCTTAGATGCCTCATATAGGTTTTCATCTAGGCTCTTTATTTATTTTTATTTTCTTAGAAGTTGTGTGAATTGAGGGTTGTGAACCTCCTAATCACATTCAATTCTTTGTCGATTGAACTAATACACCCTTCCTTGGACAAATATATTTTATACAACTTCAACCTATAACCATTAAGAAGTAATAAAATCCCTTCCTCATCAATTTTTCTGATATGGACAAGCCCATTCTCATGACATCTCTCTACTAGATAGGGACCCAACCATCTTGTCATTAACTTTCCCTTGAAATCCTTGAATATAGAATCATACAACAGGGCCCAATATCCTTCTTGAAAAGTCTTCTCATTAATGTGTTTTTCATGTCAAATATTTTAGTTGAATTACCTCAGTGCACAAGAGAGATTGTAGGCTAAATTAATCTAAACCATTGAGGTTGAGAAACCACTCTTGTTATGTTGTATTGAGGTCCAAGTCGAATTGAGTTTCCATCCTTAAGGTGTTTTATTCAAATTAAATGGACAACAAGGCCTTCTTCCCATAGACTAGTTCAAATGGAGTAAATCCAGTGGTGGTATTTCAAGTTCTGTTGTAGGACCAAGTGGCTTCTACAATTCTATCTGCCCAATATTTTATAATGTTGCTAACAACCCTGGTTATAATGTTCTCTAATGCTTAGTTTGTGACCTCCACTTTCCCATTTTCCTGAGGGTGATATGAATTTAATATCTTGTGCTTGATGTGGTGTTGCCTCATGAGATCTTCAATCAGGTTTGATGTGAATTATTCTCATTTATCAGTGACTAATTATCTTGGAAAACCAAACTTGTAGAAAATTTTCTCCCTCAGAAACTTGACCACTTTTTTCTTAGTTGTTTCCTTTACTTCCTTTCTTTTATCCCATTTAGTTAGGTAATAAGTGCACACAATGATATAATTCTTATGTCCTGATGAGGAATCAGTAGGTCCAATGAGATCCATGCCCCATTTATCAAATGGCTCCAGAGTCACTTTTAGTTTTAAGGGAATTCCATCCTTATGTGTGGGCTTACCTGTCCTTTGGCACTGATCACACTTGGTCATGTACCTATTTGCATCTTGATGTAAAGTGAGTCAATAGTAACCTTCTTGTAGAACTTTGAAGGTTGTCCTCTTAGCAGAAAAGTGTCCCTCACAAGGTCCATCATGGCATTCTGAGAGGATGAAAAAGACTGCTAATCCCTCACACATCTCCTCAGGATCTAATCTAGCCCCAATCTAAAATATTTTCCCCAATCGAAGTAAATGGGGCTCTTTTCCTAACAAATTTTCTTTTCTCCCAGGAGGATAGATTAGGAGGGAACCTCCCAACAACCAAGTAGTTACCTATATCAACAATCCAAGGAGAAAACATTGAGATGGTAAATGGATGTTCATCTGGAAGTTGATCATCTACCATTTCTTTTTTTCTGCAGGTAAGGTTATTCTTGAAAAGAAATATGCAACCACATTCTCTTTCCCTGGTTTTTCAATAATGGTCAAATCAAATTGTTGCAATAATAAAAATCATATAATTATCCTAGCATTAACATCAATTTTATTCATTAAATACTTAATGGTTGCATGATCAATGTGAAAAAAAGTTTGATAACCGGTGATGTAATTCTTAAACTTGTTCAAGGAGTGTACCACAACCAAGAGTTCCTTTTGATAGATAGTATAATTTAACTCAGTTGTAGAAAGGCTCTTACTGCTGAAATAGGTTGCATAAGGAAATTTCTCTTCCACTTTTCCTTAGGATTCCCTGCATCTCTATTTGAGGAATTTGAGTGTATGTGGAAAGGTAGTGCCTAGTTGGGACCTCTACAGATGGGTGCAATGGTCAACTTCTCTTTTACTACTTCGAAGTATTCTTGACATTTGTTTGTCCAACAAAAATATGAATATTTAGTGAGTATTCCAAACAAGCATGAAGCCAATTTACTAAAGTATTTAATGAACCTTCTATAATACACATCTAATCCAAGGAATCTCTTGGCATCTCTTTGTTTTTTAAGGATAGGGACCATTTTAATGATGTAAATTTTGTTTGGCTCAAACTATATCCCTCTGATTCATCAAAATTTTGGATTTATCAGGACTCATTGAATGATTCATTTCAATTCATTTCTTTAATACTTTTCACATATTAGAAAGATATTCCTGGAAGTCATATCCATAAGGAGTGAAATCATCCATGTATATATCAACAGTGTCATGAATACATTCAACAAATACACTTAGAATTTCCCTCTGGAAGGTAGCAGGGGCATTGCACTCACCGAATGGAAGGACTCTATAGGAAAATTTGCCCTAAGGACATGTGAATGTGGTCTTGTCTTGGTCATCAGGGTTGATCTATATTTTCTTGTATCCACTAAATCCATCCAAGAAGGAGAATAATTTATTTCTTGCAAGGACATATAGGACTTGGTTAATGAAGGGAAAACTAAAATGGTCCTTCTTTGTAGCCTTGTTAATCACTCGATAATCAACATAGATCCTCCACTTCCAATTTTTCTTGGGGACTGAAACAAGAGGAGACACCCACTCACTATTGTAGAAAATCCACATAGATTCAAACTACTAATTGTATTATGCTAAAAAAATAGACTTGAATCTACTCTACCAATTGCGAAAACCAGTTATAATCATCAAATCACAAAGCATACAAGAGAAATAATTCCAATCACACGTTACACAATGATTTCCCGGGAAAAGCCTCGGCTAAAAACCCCGCTATCTATATATTGCATTAGTCAGAAAATATGAGAATATTAAAATACTTTTATCAACTAGAGAAACCTTTGCACTATCTCTATATGTCTCACTACTTCCTAGACAAGCCTATGCCAATACTTAACCAATTTTCTGCCTACCATAATCCCTATTTACTTATGTTGTTTCCTCGGTTAATTAGCCCCTATTAATTAGGGAAATTTGCATCCACAAATACATAATTCATCTAACGACTTCCTTTGATTGTTTAAACCACGTGTACAATTTGGATGATTATACAACTGATAGTACACTTCCCTTGAACTCCAATCTCAACTAGTTATTTTTTTTATCTGATATGTATGAGTTATTTATAGTTGATTTATCAGATAACTAATTTGTTAAACACACACATGGTGTATGAGGAAAGATAAAACGCACACATAGAAATATAAGCATGAGATACCCATATTATTCACCATAGATGTACATTTATAATACAATGGTGTGACTCTTGGATTCATCTTCCAAGGTCACTTGGACTCCTTTGTGACTCTTCGCCTTCCACACCTACCCATGGAGGATTAGGTGTTCAACATTCCCCCCTTAATTCGAAGGGGTATGTGTGAGTCCAAGAAGAGAGTTGTAATACAAATCTGAAAAATATGCATGGCAGCACTTAGGCTGAATCAGCTCTCTAAAATTTTTGCATAAAGAGGTGGTTTAAGGATGACCACCAACACTAGAACGCAACGCTTATTGCAGTTCCCGAAACTCTTCCAAAACTGGCAAGAAGCTAAGGGCTTCTGCTAGAGGAATTGTCCCTCATATTTAAAGGAGGACCTTCAACCTAAAAGAAGGGAAGTCTACAACCTGTGATGTTTTAAGGATGACCACCAACTCTGGAATGCTTGATGAATTTCCTGGAACTCAACCAAAACTGGCAAGAAGTTGAAGTCTTCTGCTAGAGGAAGTGTTCTGAAAGAGGAAGAATATCAACCTCACATGGATGGTTTAAGGCTATCCATCAACCAAAGGCATGCTCATGGGCATCCATGTCTCTCACTACAACTCTGAATCTGGAATGATGAATTGTGGCTCAGGCTCGCTTGAACTGCTATGTCTCTGGCTACAACTCTGAATATGGAATGAGAGATTGTGGCTCAAGCTCGCTTGATCTGACTTTGAAGCTTGTAGATGACCACCATTTTCCCCCCTATCAGGTACAAGGTGAGATAATGGGGAAAAATCAACTGCAAGATTGTTTAATATTCGAGAACAAGTTCTAACATGCAACTTAAACATCTTCTTGGCTATCGATTCCCATTGCCAAGAAGCGATCCATCCAAGATGAATATTTGTTCTTGCAGGAGGCTGGTTTCTGAAGCATCTGTGTGAATAATGGGTGTGCCGACCACAATGCTTGCATGGATGAAGATCAAAACAGTGATCTTTCATATGGCCAACTCGATCATAGTGTTGGCATTTTACAATCTGTTGTTGTTGTTGTGGAAGTGGAGCAGGATCTGGAACAGCTGCAGGTGAACTGTCATAAATAAATCCGGCACTCTGAAATTTGATGGGCTTGGAGTAGTCCGGAATATGAAAGGACACATCCTTTTCATATCCAAGACTAATTATGTGCTTGTTGTGGACAAGCTCTTCCCAAGGTCTGATGATGGGCTTGGGAAGTGCAGACTGAGTTGTTGCATCTGCATGTAAATATGCTCGTGTACAAGGAACTGAATGTGAAACGACTGCAACTTTATATTCTTGCTTCTGATGAGAGTCCTTCTCAATTTTCTGAACAGAAACAGGTTCAGAATGATGACTCTTTTGTTGAAGTTCATCTTGCTGAAGCTGAGACTCCAATTGCAAAAACTCAATCTTGTCTTGTGCATCTTGCAAGCAAGTTTGAATATTAAAAAGAGAATTCTTGCTCATTTTTACCATATCATGAACAGTGGAATGAATGAGGTTATTCAACAACTTTAATGCATCATTTATTTTAGCCATTTTTCAACAACTCAGGCTCAAGAAATAAAAGGTGTCGACTTCAACCGATAATGCACTCGTTTACAATGTGATTCAACTTATTTTCAAAAGAATACCAGTGACTTCAAAGACCCTTTTCTTTCATGAACTTCAAACTCTGCTACTCAAATTATAGAGGACCTCAAGGTGTAAACTTGGTCGTTTGATCAGCAAGAAACAATGACTCACATCATAGAAGTGTTCAACAATTTCTCAACAACTCAAAGTTATACTTCAAACACTGATTGCAACTATGAACTAAGAAGCAATATCCACTCTCAATGTTAGTGCAATACAATGTCACTGCAAATATTTTGTAAATGTGCAGCAAAAACCATTGTGCAATAACCCTTTAAGGCAGATGATTTTTCTCTTCTTCAGAGAATTGTTTTACACCAACAACTCTAATTCAACAAAAAGATATTCACAAGCTTGGATGCTTCACTATAGATGAGCAGATGGTCTTGAGCTTGTTGTATTACCTCACAATAAAGACGAGGGCAAAAATATGAGAGAATTTATGATGCCACTGCTATTTTGAAAATGATGACCAATTTTCAACATTTTCCTTCACATTGTCATGCCACACATCTTGGTCACGTTTTCATAATAGAGAAATATACAGCAAAAACTTCACTTTTTACTATATAGACAATCCATTTATCCATTTACCATCTCCTCTCTCTCTGCTACTTTTTTTTTTTTTTTTTTTTTTTAGAGAAAAAAAACAGATATTTTAACTGGGGGAGGATTTATCTAGGGGAGGTGAAATCTGGGGGAGGCAACTACTGGGGGAGGCAACTACTGGGGGAGATTTTAACTGGGGGAGGTGATTCTGGGAAAGGTGAAACTGGGGAAGGTATTTCTGTAAAATATATATATTTATATATATATATGGGAAGGTGAAACTGGGGAAGGTATTTCTGTACAATATATATATATATGTGTGTGTGTGTGTGTGTGTGTGTGTGTGTGTGTGTGTGAAAAGACCAAATAAAAAATTAAAACAAAGAAACGTCGTGAGAGGGGTTGGGTGGGGCGTGGAGGGGCCGAGTGGGGAAATGTAAGGGGGCGGGTGGGAAGAGGAGAGGGCGAACGTGAGGGGGAGTGAGTTGGGGAGGGAGTGATGGGGTGAGTGGAGGGTGGGAGTATTGAGCGGAGAGTGAGGGCAAGGTCGAAGGCCGAGGGAGGGGAGCGTGAGAGGGGTTAGGGAGCGTGGTTGGGGGAGGGGAGGGTGTAATTCGTGATGGGGAGTGGGTTAAGGGGTAAGGGGAGGGTGTAAGTCGTGATGGGGAGTGGGTTAAGGGGTAAGGGGAGAGCGTAGGGAGAGCATAGGGTCGTGAGGGCTGTGGGATGGGAGAGGGGTGAGGGGTTAAGGGGTAAGGGGGTATGGGTGGGGGTATGGAAAAAGGGAAAGCTAAAGGTGAGGGGGTAGGGCCAAGAGGCCGAGAGGCGAGTGAGAGGGATGAGGGGTCGGGTGAGGGGGAAGTGAGGGTGAGAGTTGGGGAGTGAGTAGGGTGCGAGTGTGGGAGAAAGGTTGAGAGTGTTGAGGAGTGAGGGAAGGCCGTGAGGGCCAAGGAGGGCCGTGAGCAGAGGGTGAGTTTGCAGATGGGGAGCGTGGGTTACAACAATTTTTTTTTTTTCTACAAAGAGAAGGAAGGAGTAGGTGTGAGATTATGTGCAAAAATAGTAGAATTGCAGAAGTTGTAGAAATTTGCAAAAATTTCACATTAACAGAAATTTGCAGAAATTTGTAGAATTGTCAGTAAAACTCAGAATTTTTCAGAGACCCACTTTAGACAGTAGCAGACAATATTTTTCCAACATCTCTCCAACTCAATCCTTTTCCAAAATTCAGAGATTGCACAGTAAAAAGTAGGCAGAAAGTGCAGAAAAATTTCAGAATTTGTAGTAAAAACTGAATGCAGCAGGGAGCAGTGAGAGAAAACCTGCAGACTTCTGAATGAACCCAACAGAATAATTTCTGAATGCTGCAAAAATTGATTCTTGAATGCAGCAGAAAATTTCTGAATGCTGCAAAAATGACCAGAATTTTTGCAGATTTACACAGGCCATAAAAACAAATGGCTCACTCAATGTTGAGTTGGTTATGAACGTATCAGCTCCGATACCATGTTAAACACACACATGGTGTATTAGGAAAGATAAAACACACACATAGAAAGATAAGCATGAGATACCCATATTATTCACCATAGATGTACATTTATAATACAATGGTGTGACTCTTGGATTCATCTTCCAAGGTCACTTGGACTCCTTTGTGACTCTTCACCTTCCACACCTACCCATGGAGGATTAGTTGTTCAACATAATTTATCACTGCATGTGGTTCAAGTATAAATTCTACACTTTGACCTATCAATAGTTCCTGCAACAATTGGAACTAGTTAAACTGATTTTAACTTAGATAAGCTGAGTAAATTAATTACAACTCAAAATAAACTTAACAAGGGCTCCTATTTTGTAGGAGCCACTCTACATGACTCAATTTAAAACCTCAAATCAAATTAACGGAACCAAATAATTCAAACTAACTTAGTTAACTCGTACAAGTTTTTTCTAATTTAATTCAAGGGAAAATTAAATTAGAATCCTTTTTGGTGCCATTTTCAAAACTCCCTCTTAGCAAGAAAGGGATTATTAGATACCCCAACCTTGCCTCTATGGAACTCAAATTTTCCTCTTGATAGTGCCTTCGTCAAGATGTCTACATCTTGTTCCTTTATAAGATTGTACTCTGGTATCATGATCTGCCTCTGCACACCATCTCTAAGATGGCGGTACCGGATGTCAATATGCTTGGACCTATCATGAAAAACTATATTAACCCAGAGTTTTATGCAAATATTGTTATCACAATAAATCATTGTAGGATCTATCTGTTGACCAAAAAACCCAACAAGGATCTTCTTCATCTAGATAGCCTCACAATTTTTTTGAATAACAGCCACGTACTCTACTTATGCTTAACTGAGTGCAACTAATCTATGCTTCCTATTATACCAAGAAAGTGTTGTTGACCCAATACTGAAGATTCTTCCTGAGGTGCTCTTCCTATCAGATGGACTCCCTGCCTAATATGCATATGTAAAGCCTTGCATCTTCACTCCCTCTTTCTGTTTGTACCAAAGCCCAAAATGAGTCGTGCCTCTGAGGTATCTCAATAAGCTGCCTTCTAATATATCTTGGTTGTCTTAACCATTGCTTGATTAAGTTGTTTAACTGCATAACACAAGTCCGTTCGTGTGCTCACCAAGTACATAAGTGAACTCACAAGCTACCTGTAAATGGTAGATTCTACCACTTCACCTGAAGTAGCATCTTCCTTTTGCTAATTCGCTACTAGAGGAGTCTCCATGGGTTTGTTGCTCTCCATGTGAATCTTCTTTAATATATTGATGGAATACTTTCTGCGAGAGACAAATAGTTCCCCATCTATTTTCCAAATTTCCAAACCATGGAAATAATTCAAGAGCCCCATGTCTTTCATCTCAAATTATCTTTCCAAATATTTTTTGCAATATTTTATCATCTTCTCAGCACATGTTAGAATTAAATCATTGACATATAATACTATAAACAATAATTTACCTTAAATCACAAAATGGTAAAGCTTTTCATCTTATTCACTTTTGGTGAAGCCCAACCCATTGAAATAGTTGTCGGTCCTAGTTTACCAAGCATAGGGTGCTTGTTTCAATCCATACAATGCTCACTTCAGTCTGCACACATTCGGCTCTCTATCGAGGGTCTTAAATCCTTATGGCTTATCTATGTACATCTCTTCCTCAATCACTCCATTGAGGAAATATATCTTTACATCCATCTGATGTATCTCCATCCCATCTGCACTGAAAGTGCCAGAATAGATCTGACTAAAGAGTACCTTGCTACTGGAGAAAATGTCTCCTTGTAATATATTCCCTCCAACTAAGAGAACCCCTTGGCCACAAATATTTCCTTATTTTTATGTTGAGGCCTCGGAATTCCATTTCCAAAACATGGGGAAAACCACCCAATCTAGACCTTAAAGCAGCTCCTTTTCCGTTTGGTATAGTGGCTCCGACTGGGGATAATGGGACCAGTTTCCCAATAAAGATGATTTTGAGGGTGTTGTGAATATAGCGAGGGTGTTGTGAATATAGCATGCAAATGGATAATGATTTTAATCTATATGCATCTATCTAAATTATTAATCTAATATATACCCAGGGTGTTTTTCCTTTATGCGATCTAAAATGATATCTTTCAACTATCAGTAATATAGATCATTTAACAGTCAAAAGAAATGAAAATTATGTAAAATGATTCTTCTAACAAATTAGTTTTCATAGAAGAATTGTGAAAGAAATATTGCATTCATAAGTGTGATTACATATTCAATAAGAAACCATAGCTAAATATTAGAACAGAAGTGCATGTAATATTTATATATGATAACGTTTCAAATATATAATGCAATAAAAAGATAACTGTCAATCTATGAAGTAAGACTTATTACAAGTGAATATAAGTACCATATGTACAAAGTTATACTCATGTAAACTGACAGCAATGAATCTTCTCCTTCTCACTTTCAAGTAATTTAAAGAGTACAGTAGTGCAACATCAGTTAAACAACTTTAATTGTTAAAAGATAACAGAATGTGTTCCATTAATTCATCAAAGCACTCACAAACTTATAATAGTGCATTCTTTGCAAATGTTTTTGACAAATTTCTGGACCCTTCTCTAAATGCATGAGAAGGGTTTAAATACTAAACTAACTATGAACTAAAATAGATTATTACAAAAATATAGAGGAGGCTTCAAACAACCTTCCTCAAAAATCTAACTTAAACTACAATCTAGGAAATTAAACTAACATTTCTGATTTTATGAGTCTTGCCCTTCTTTCTGAATGTAGTCACGAAGTTGGAAAATATTTAACATTGCTTTGAGCTGAGCTGGCTACGATATCCTTGATCGGATCTGTCCCTTGAAAATAGCATTTGAGATTGCTGACTGGGATATTTTTGCTGCATCTATAAGAGACTGCAGAGTTTGATGCTGATGGTAAGGTTTGATCAGAAAATTCCAGTAATTTTCCTAATCAAACTTATTTACCTTTTTAATCATTTTATCCTATGTATCTACTCTCTACTTCCACTGTGTTTCTACCTGTCTTGTTTTTGAAAACACATCAGACGTGTTTTCCTTAAGAAGTTCTGCTTTAGACAGTTGCTCACACATAGATTCAATAATCTCACTTGATATTTTGGATGTCTTTGCCGCTGATTTCTCTTCCTGTTTGATTTGCACTTCCCATTCTGTGAATAGAATTTCTTTGTGAAGCTTATCTACTTGAGGTAGATCAGCTTGCTTTCCTAAATCTGAAACTTGCCATTGAATGTGCTCTTCAATTTTCTTCTCAAGTCTTTCACATTCAAGTTTCTAAATTTCTATCTGTTGGATCATTATTTTACTTGAATCACAATAAGAATCAATCATAGAATCTTGATGACAAAACACTTCTTGTTCTTTCTTTAACTTAGTGTTTAAATCAAGTGCTTATTTGATAAATTTATCTAATCGTGGTTGACTCTGTAACTTAGTCATTGCTATTTCCACCTGTGCTTGTTTTTCATTAATCTTTGTCTGATGCTACAATTTGAGGCTTTAAATATCTTTATGAAATTGGGTTGTGTTTAATTTGACTTGTTCACTGCAATTGGATTTCTCTTCATTCAACAACTTCTCTAATTCTTGTACTCTGGCTTCCTTTTGTTTTAACAACACTCTAACCTCAGTAGCTTTATCAACAGTAGCAGTAGCATATGCCCCTGCATGCTGTGATAATTTGGTTAGATGTTCAGTAGGATCATCTGAGCAATCTTTGCATAATATATCAAATGATTCATCTGTAGGCTTTGGAGTTGTTTGATAAATTCTTCTTCTTTTGTTTCTTTTAACTACAGCCTTGTAACTAGGAATGTAGAAAATCACTAATGAAGGAATATCTTCAATCTGTAGAACTATCTGATCTGTAGGGTAAGCTGGTATGATTTCTTTATCATGCATTACTGGAACTCTTTGTAGTGGATTAATAGTTTCCACTATCTTCTGTGAGTTTTCAGGTGTCTGGAAACTTTTTGCTTGATCAGTATTGGGATTTTCTTTGGTAGTTTTTATTGCTTTAGAAAACTCCTCCCATTCATTTATAAGATCTTTTGCTTGTGGTAAACTGGACTGATCTAGCATGTTGTGACTGTGCTAAACTACTTGAGAATTTAATTATGTCCCATTATTTCTTGTTTCCTCCAGTATCTCTATCTCATGAATGACTCGGTCAATTATATTTTCTGGGTTTTCCTTTTTAGATTCAGATTCATTTTCAGAGTGATCTGAATTATCAAATTGCTGCTGCGACTAACCTGATTCATCTTCAGACATATATTTTATTTCATCATCCACGCTAACACTTGGAGTGTGTTTGTTGTTATCTTCAATAGTTAACAAATTTAGAGGGACTTTCTCTAGTCTCTTATTTATGTATGCTTGAAAAGCTTCAACATCCTCTTGACTTAGTTGAATAGATACATACTTGATAAAATCTGAAAAAATTTCCATGCCCTGGAAGAGATCATCAAATCCATCTTCCTCCTTTACAAAAGGCTTCATCTTAAGCTCTGTGATGTAATTTTTAATTACATAATTTGGATCATATAATATTTTCGGCATTACTGCCAATATTAATAAATAAATTTTGGAAACTTCCTTGTAAGTATGGCCGATGTTAGACAATGCAAAGGTACCACATTGTACAAGGAAATTAGGCCAAATAGCCTTTTTAGCATCCTTCAACTATTTCGTAACACCATTAACAAGCTGGTGGGATATTTCTTTTGCAAGTAACTTATCAGGAACATAATAGGGTAAAACATGGGGAGAAGCATAACTCCCGAATACTCTAATATATGTAAAATTCTATTCGGCAAACCATCTAACTACTGGAAGAATGTCTGCATTGGCTTCTTCAGAAACCCTAGGAGCCCTTTTGTTAAAAATCATCTGATGTATAGGAAATATGACTCCATAACAGATTTTATAGAAGTGTAAGTGGAAATCTGAATCCCAAAGTTCTTTGTGGTAAATTTGAATTGGGGTAGGGTCCTTGTTGGTCCATTTCCATCCCATGGTGGGAAAACTGGAAGTAAAACATATAACATCCATGACATAGGCAGACATATAAAAGGGAGGTATTTATTTGAATGAAATAATTCCTTTATTCCTATATCTGGTTATGTGCTTGGATAGGTTATTAGATAAGATGTCTGCCCAATTCAAAATAGATGAATTGACGATTTCGTCAATCAGGGGAACCCAGTATTTTGAGAATCTAGTGCTATCCAGTTTGGCAAATAATCTTCATAACATACCAGCAGCATAACATTAAGGATTAGGATTTGGGAAATTGGGTACGTATCATACTTATCTTGCTTCAATTTCCCCTGATTATCCTTCCATTCTTGGATGACTTTGATAAGGTCTGGATGTTCTCCTCTAGAATTCTGCAAATAGTCTTTGTCATATTTCTGTTGCGGGGGTGGTAGATGGTACATTGCTATTAAATCTTCTGCCCTAAAAGAACCCATAGTTTCTCCCTTCGAATTCTTGAACATTCTATCTTTAATGTTTAAGTGGTCAATTACCCACTTAACCATGTCTGTATAAGGAAGAATCTTTCGTATTGCAGCTATCCTGTGAATGTATGAGCATGCAACATCAAAAAGAGTTGTGTCGAAGGTAGAAGCACTGCCTGTCAAAGAAAATTTGTTTATCACCCTTGGTCCTTCAATTTCAAAAAGTTTATACATTGCCTCCCATGTCGAACTGCCACAATATTTATTGCAGACGGTATTTGAAAATAATGGAGACATATCTGTGTCTTCAGTGGACAACATCTGAGAAATTTCTTTACCCTTTTTTCACATGTTTCTCTTCTTCAATCCGTTAACTGGTTTCCTAAAAGTAGAGAAAAATTTTACAAGTATGGAGTATCAAAGAGACAAATCTATCATTTATTTCAAACACACACAAGAAGATATCAATCTTATTAAAATATAACATCAATCATCAATCATAATATTTGAATTAATATTTCATATATCTCCACACGTAAGATCTATCAATCGCTCTGAAGTCGTTAAGATCTTAAATTTCATTTTGACATGACACAAGTTGTTTTACATGCTTGATCTATTAAATGGTGTCGGTGCGCATATCGCAAATTATAACTTATAACCATTCGTAATACTTACCCTTAAAGGTTGCGAAATGTGATCTGCGCAAATTGCAAATCGCAACTTTTATAGGATAACGATTTAGCGTATGTTATAAGTTGAGCAAAAAGTGAATTGCACTTTTTATAAAACTGAAGTGACCGCAATGGCCGAAGGTTTTATATCCATTTGTCCATTTTCTTGTCGGATCCGCGGAGTCGCAACTTATGTCATTTTGCTTTTAATGTTTTTTTATTGATTAAGTGAAGTGAGGTGCGATAAAATAAATATAACAGTGATTGAAGCTTTTTGCAAAGTTTAAATCATATCTTTGGAGAAGTTTGAGCGCAAATTGCAGTTTGCATATTTTAAGTTTTATGAGTCTTTTGAAATTCATAAGATATGTGATTTGCGATGAGCTGAAAAAAGAATAAGGTGGAAAAAGAAAATATTTATTTTCTAATTTTTTGTTTTAGGAAAATTTTTAAAAAAAATTTCCTATTTATTTCTAAAGGGTCCCTATTTATAAAAATAAATGGGGGTTGTTTTATAGCACAACAATTGGCAATTCACTTGGGTGAACCAGATATCTGTGATAAAAGTTTTTGGCATTTCTAAGATTTTTGAAAATAAAATAGTTATAGGAATGAAATTTCAAATAAATAATATCTTACTAAGCAATGAAATTTTCTCTTATTCACTATTCATAAGAATTCCTCTTTTAAAGATATAAGTATGAAAATCTATATCAGTCCTTACTTAGTTTAAAATGATAAATTAGGTGGCATTTACAGATCAACTTTATAAAAAATTACTCTTTTATCACAGATAGAGCCTTTGTTCCAATAGGCAATTTAAGTTTTTGGTAGGGTTAACTTTTATCCAGCAATGATTCATTGTCCCACCTAGTATTTCTTATCATTTTCAGAAGTAAATTCTGATCTCTGAAAATTTCCTTTTATATATTATTGTATTCACTTAAAAGCCATTGTCTTGGCTTGGTAACCAAATGATGACAATGCCACTCACTAGTAGTATTTAAGCTGATCAAGCTGGCTCTTGATGAGACCCCTTGTCTTTTTGATATAATCTTGAGCCATTACCTTGTTTTGGTAGACAGTAATGGTAATGTTAGTTTAACTATTTCCTTATGAACATGGTAAACAAGCTCGTGATGAGACTTATTATCTTTTAAGTTTTTTTTCTAATCATATGTTTTTTTTTTTCATTTGAATTCCCTTTGAAAATTTATAATATTTTTCGGATGGGATGAATCATTGCTCTTTTTAAGATTCTGGATGATAATGTCGAGTTTCATATTTCTCTTCTATAAACAGGTCTTTACTATGTTAAAGTTTCTTTTCTTGACAGATAAATAGAATATTCATGCTATATAAAGATGAGAGTTCATCAAATAATAATTGATTTCAGTGAAATTCCATTTTTCAGAAAGATAAAATCAATTTGTCTTTTTAAATATTTTGATTTTTCTTCCTTAAACATTTTTCATTTTTTATAAGAGAAAAGAAAAATAAAAAATAAAATCATCTGAGATTAGATTTGAAAAGCCAAATATTAATACTAAGCAACTTTTATTTTAAAAGAGAAAAGCAAAAGACACTAATATACAAGGATAGAAGGGGTTACCTCCTATGAGAAATATTTTTTTTAATTTTTCCCATTAACAGGCAAAGAATCCTTTTTGCCTAATAAATCTTGTAATAGAAATGTTGATGGACTTATTTCTTCAATTATTTTAAATGGACCTAGCCAGAGTTTTTGAAACTTCGTGTGTTTACCTTTTTCCTCATGCGCTTTGTCCCATTTCAATACCAAATCACCAATTTGAAAATTCTTTGGAATGGCAGAAGTTGAATCAAATGAGGATTTTATTATTTGTTGATGATGAGCATGAGTTTGTTTAGCTTTTTCTCTTTCTTCTTCTAACTTCAGAATTTGACCTTGTCTAAGTTGTGAAGAAGAAGTAGGAGTTTCATCAATGAATTGAACTAAGGAAAGGGATGGAATAACTACACTGGTGGGAAGTACAACTTCTTTTCCATATACAAGATTGAATGGAGAAGTACCAATACAAGCTTTTTGAGTTATTCGATCTGCCAAAAGAGAAAAAATTAATGACTTATGCCAATTTCTTTGATTCTGATCAACAGTGCTTTTGATTATTCTAATTAGATTTTTGTTTGTAGATTTTGCTAAACCATTTCCTTGTGGATAATAATTTGCAGAATATTTTAGTTTAAAACCTCTTTTAATCGCAAAATCTATCATAGTAGTTCCAGAGAAATAATATGCATTATCAAACATCAAAGCAGTAGGTAAGCCAAACCTGGTTATGATATTTTGGTCAATGAAATCAATGATATTTTTGAATTGTCTACTCTTAATGGAATTGCTTCCACCCATTTGGTAAAATAATCTGTAGCTGTGAGAATATATCTATGTTGTTTGGAGGAGTTAGGAACAATCTCACCAGTTATATCTAATCCCCATTGCTCAAATGGTTGTTCAATATTGACCAGCTGTAATGGGAATGTTGGTTTTCTTTGTTTTCCAGATGTACTTTGGCATACTTTACATCTTCTTGAATATTCATGGGCCTATTTGAAAAGTGTAGGCCAATAGTGACCTACATGCAGGATCTTATGTGTTGTTGTATTTCCTCCAAAATGTCCTCCAACTAGTCCATGATGGAGTTCCTACAAGACCTTCTCTGCTTCAAATTTTTCTAAGCATCTTAGAAGTACAGAATCGAAATTTCTTCTAAATAAAACATCATTGACTAACTCATATTGTTTAGATTTTAATCTAAGAGCTCGTTTTGTTTTATAACTGAGATGATTTGGAGCATATCCATTTTTTAAATAAAATATAAGATCAACATATTTTGAATCTGAATCATTGAGGCTTACCTCTGATATTTTCACATTACCTGAATCTTCTTCTGCTGGCAAATGTGATGCTCCTTCAAGCATCCTGCAAAAACCTTGACCTCTAATGATTTTAGAGGGTTTTATTTCTACATCATACTCTTGTAATGCAGTTACCCAGTTAGCTCTTTTTTCTCCTAATTCTTTCTGCATCAAAGTCTTACTGCAGAAAATGGAAATATGATTTTCGTATGAGACTTTAGGAAAAAAGGTCTAAAATGTTTCATGGCTTTAAAAAAAACAAATGCTTGTTTTTCAACAGATGTGTAATTCAGTTCTGTACCTTGTAAATTTGAACTAAAGAATGATATTGATGCTTCTATTTGTTGGTCATTCAACTATGTTAAAACAACTGCATATGATGTATCCGATGAAAAAGTGCATAATGTAAATGGATTAAGAAAATTGGGGGTGGTCAAGAACGAAGCATTGACAATTGACTGTTTAATCAATTCAAATGCTTCTCTTTCATTATGTCCCCATTTGAAGACAGATTTTTTCTTAATCATGTTCTGCAATAGTAAAACTATTTGAGAAAAATCAGGGACAAATATCTTAACAAAATTAATTTGCCCAAGGAAAGATTGCATAGTTCTCTAGTTATGAGGGAAATACATTCGTTTAATTTCACCAACTCTTTCAGGATCAATATATATACCATTTTTTGACACAATGAATCCTAAAAAATTTCCTTCATCTAAAGAAAAAAATGATTTCTTTGGATTTAATGAAATTCCATACCTTTTGCATCGTTCAAAGACTTGCTTTAGGTCATTCACATGATGATTTTCCTATTTAGAGAAGACAATAATGTCATATAAATAGATAACTACTGTTTTATTTATAAGTCCTCTAAAATTTGTGTCTATGGCTCTGTGGAAAGTGGCACCTGCATTAATTAATCCAAAAGGCATTTTCTGATAAGCATAAGTTCCCCAATTAGTTTTGAACGTAGTTTTCAATCTATCATATGGATGAACGAGGATTTGATTGTAACCTGAAAATCCATCTAGAAAAGACATGAGCTCAGAACCAGCTACCTTTTTCAATACTTGTTCCATGGTTGGTAGTGGAAAATTTTCCTTCTAGCAAGCTTTGTTTAAATTTCTAAAATCAATGCAAATTCTAATATCACCATTTTTCTTCCTAACAGGTACCAAATTTGATACCTATTTTGAATGTTTGACTGGAAAGATAATTTTTTCCTTGAGAAGTTTATTCAATTCAGTTTTAATTTGATTTTCCAAATTTGGATGAATGTTTCTCAATTTCTATTGTATGGGCTTTTCCTTTGAGATCATAGGAATCTTATGTTGAATTACAGAAGTATCATATGTTTTAAGATCAGAATAATCCGAAGCAAAGACACTTTTGTACATCCTAAACAATCTGATGAATGATAATCTTTCTTTGGAAGACAAACCAAGACCTAGATTTCCATTTTGAGGTTTTTCTTCACTTCCTAGATTAACTAACTCAAATCTTAAGGTAGAACTTTGTATTTTTGAGTTACTTACTCTTTTAAATCTATCCTTTAGATCATATAAGTCTTCTAACAGATTTTGTAATAGGATTTTCATCTTGTTCTCTCTTAATCTGAGTGTCATGTTCGTTTTCATCCATGATTTGATTATCATAAGATTCTTCAGATGTTAAAAAATCTATGATATCTGAGTCATTATTGAATACTCTCCAATTAGTGATATTATCAGCAATAGATGGTCTAAAAATCAATTCAATAGAAAATCTATCGGGACTAAATTCTTGGGATGGGATTAATTTTGATGCTACATTAGCGAGTAAATCTGCACTAGCATTCTGTATTCGAGGTATAGAAGAAATGTTGAAGGCTAAGAAATGAGTAGTTAATTCTTGGACTAATGATTGATATTGTTTTAAATGTCGAGAATTACAATGGGTAGTATCTCTTACTTGCCTAACTATGATTTCTAAATCTCCTAAAACCTTCAGATGTCTGATATTTAGATCAATATCTTTTAATAGTCCTTGAACTAATGCTTCATACTCAGCTACATTTTTGGTACAATCAAATTCTAATCGGCAGGTTAACATAGCCTTTTCGCCTTCTGGTTTTATTAAAATGAAACCCGCACCTGCACCATATTCAAATTTAGAACTGTCAAAATAAAGGGTCCAAAACAAAGAATTAACTATTTTTCTATCTAAAAAATTAATACATCTAGAATTATACGACTGGGAAAAATTCTCAATCTGAGATACAACCACATTATCAAAGAAAGGGGATGGTTGAGCATTAAATTTTCCTAAAAATGACTGTGTAGAGTAGTTTCCAATAATGTTGTTATTGAAGGCTACTGGCTCATTAAGCTCTTCAAGATCAGTCACTGTGTGTTTCATAAACTTTTCATGGTCAATTCGAATTTGGTTTGCCTTTCCATTATGTGGTAACCACATATGTGACCAGTTTGTTGAAAAATAGCCATGAAGTTTCTCAGACCAATCACGACTTAAAATTAAACCTTAAAATTTGGGAATGTCTGCCACCAAAATATCAATTATCTGAACAACTTTGGGATTTTATGATAATCTGATAGAAACATATTTTAATTCCCCTACCACTTATACTCTAGTTCTATCAAGTTGTATTATATGAACTAGAGAACTCTGAGGAGTAATGTTCAATTTAGCACAAACTGATTTCGGCATTATATTCGAAGAAGCCCCTGAGTCTATTAAACAATTATGAACAATTTTATTATATATCTCGCAGGTTAAGATAAATGGGGGAGTATGAGAGATGGATCGATCACCTATCATAATTAAATCTGAGGCATCTGTTTTTACTGAAGGAGAATGTGGCTTACCCATTTCATTAGCAGCTTGAATTATGACTGGAGCATGTAAGTTTGAAGTAGGAACAACCTTTAATTCTCTAAGTAAGATTTGTTGTTGTTGCTTCAATTTGGTAAGCTCATGAATTGAAATATTTGCCCTAGTCTTCTTCATGTCTTCAACTATATTATACTCAATGGTATCTGAGATAACTATTGTTTTAGATATAGGTGGAGAGTCTGATGTAACAGGACTTGTTTGCGTAGCCTTTGAATTATAATTTTTGCTTATTGATTTGTCTTTAGCAGGAGTGGAATTTTTTTGTTGTTGACTAGGTTGTGTTGCTTCAGTAATATTTTTGCTACGTGTGCTGAAAGGCAAAGCTTCAAGTTGTTCTTCATTTGATAGGATGAAATCCCACATTCCATTAATTTCAACTTCTTCTTCTTCTTCTTCATCTTCCTCTTCCTCTGTTTTTTCTTCCTCCTCTTCTTGATCTGATTCAATATTAGATATAATATTTGGAGGTTGAGAATTAGAGGTTTGTTTCCGCTTGAAATTCCTAAAACTCTTTTTCGAATTTGAATTTTCGGCGACTTGTTTCTTGATATCTGCCATCTCATTGGTCATGGTTTTCAAAAAAAATTGAAGACCTTCTACATCAAATGGATCCTTTGGCATCTTCTTCTTAGAGTCATCTTTCAAAGATGTCTTCTTTGATTTTTTATCTTCCTTAGAATTCTTCTTCTCAAGTGCAGTTATTCATTTTTCTATAGATAGAGATTCTTTCATATTCTCTGCAAGTGTTGCTAATTTTGCTCTATCAACAAAAATAGCTATATTAGATGGAAGGGATGAAATATACCACTCAATTTGAACTTCTGCACCAGGAACTGTTGTAACAAGAAATTTATTGAGTAGTTTATTAAATCTTGAATTAAAATCTTTTATCTTCTCAACTGTTTTAGCTTTAAGATTTGAAAGATCATTGATGAGAGTAGCAGTAGTTCTGTCATCTCCAAACTTAGTCAGAAATTGTTCTTCAAACATATTCCAGTTAGTTATGGAGCGAGCAGGTAATGAAAAATACCAGGATCCTGCAGATCCTTTTAAATTATATGGAAATAATCGTACAACGCAATCCTCTTCAACTAATGCATTCAAGTTGACAGCTAACATATAATTATGAATATGTTCTTATGCAAGAAGACCATCATCGGGATTAAATTTTGGTAGCCATATTTCGGGATTTTTAGGCAAAGCATGAAGAGGAGCAGACATGGTTACAGCCCCTGGATTACTCCATGGGTTTACATTCGGTGGAGGGACTTGACCTGCCATTGGATTTTGAATGGGTTGATTGTGAATTTTTGATGAGTCAGGTCGAGTACTAGGACCAGTGTTTTGAGTATTGGAACTAGTAAAAGTGATACCGACTGTTGGAATGAAATTTATGGAAGTGAGTGGAGGTAACAAGGGTGAGTGGGATAAGATATCGCTAGTGATTGACTCTCATTGAGTCCTCTTTAACTTATTCCGAGTACTACTGATAGGAAATTCAAAAGGGAGAATCCATGTTTTTTGACTTTCTGATCGAGTTAATAGCCTTTGAGGTTGTAAAGAAGATGAAATACTAAGATCCGATAATTGAGAAGTTTTAGGCTTTTCAGCAGAAATAGATACTTTCTCTAAATTTTCTATCAAAGACTAAACTTTTGTGGAATGTTGGTGAAACTCGGGAAATAATATAGTTTGAGTATTGCTAGGAGACTTAGGGGAAAGATGATAAACTTCAGATTTTATAGATGAGGATCTAGATAAGTTTCTAGAGGTTGATGGCGATCTAGAGAGAAAGAGATTTTTTGATTGACCTTTAGATTGATCAGACCTTTGTTCCATATACTTGGCCCTCCTTCTAGCGCCAATATGTTGAGGCCTCGGAATTTCATTGCCAAAACATGGGGAAAACCACCCGGTTTAGACTTTAAAGCAGCTCCTTTTCCGTTTGGTATAGTGGCTCCGACTGGGGATAATGGGACCAGTTTCCCAATAAGGATGATTTTGAGGGTGTTTTGAATATAGCATGCAAATGGATAATGATTTTAATATATATGCATCTATCTAAATTATTAATCTAATATATACCCGGGGTGTTTTTCCTTTATGCAATCTAAAATGATATCTTTCAACTATCAGTAATATAGATCATTTAACAGTCGAAAGAGATGAAAATTCTGTAAAATTATTCTTCTAACAAAGTAGTTTGCATAGAATAATTTTGAAAGAAATATCGCATTTATCACTGTGATTACATATTCAATAAGAAACCATAGCTAAATTTTAGAACATAAGTGCATGTAATATTTACATATGATAACATTTCAAATATATAATGCAATAAAAATATAATTGTCAATCTATGAAGTAAGACTTAATACAAGTGAATAGAAGTACCATATGTATGAAGTTCTACTCATGTAAACTGACAGTAATGAATCTGCTCCTTCTCACTTTCAAGCAATTTAAAGAGTACAGTAGTGCAACATCAGTTAAACAGCTTTAATTATTAAAAGATAACAGAATGTGTTCCATTAATTCATCAAAGCACTCACAAACTTATAATAGTGCATTCTTTCCAAATGTTTTTGACAAATTTTTGGACCCTTCTCTAAATGCACGAGAAGGGTTTAAATACTAAACTAACTATGAACTAAAATAGATTATTACAAAAATATAGAGGAGGTTTCAAACAACCTTCCTCAAAAAGCTAATTTAAACTACAATCTAGGAAATTAAACTAACATTTCTGATTTTATGAGTCTTTCCCTTATTTCTGAATGTGGTCACGAAGTTGGAAAATATCTAACATTTCTTTGAGCTGAGCTGGCTGCGATATCCTTGATCGGATCTGTCCCTTGAAAATAGCATTTGAGATTGATGACTAGGATCTTTTTGCTGAATATGTAAGAGACTGCAGAGTTTGATGCTGATGGTAAGGTTTGATCAGAAAATTCTAGTAATTTTCCTGATCAAAATTATTTACCTTTTTATCATTTCCTCCTGTATATCTTCTCTCTGCTTCCACTGAGTTTCTACCTCTCTTGTTTCTGAAAACACATCAGACGTGTTTTCCTTAATAAGTTCTGCTATAGATAGTTGCTCACACATAGATTCAATAATATCACTTGATATTTTGGATGTCTTTGTCGCTGCTTTCTTTGTCTGTTTCATTTGTGATTCCCATTTTGTGAATAGAATTTATTTGTGAAGCTTATCTACTTGAGGTAGATTAGCTTGCTTTCCTGAATCTGAAACTTGTCATTGAATGTGCTCTTCAATTTTCTTCTCAAGTCTTTCACATTCAAGTTTCTGAATTGCTATCTGCTGGATCATTATTTTACTTGAATCACAATAAGAATCAATCATAGAAGCTTGATGACAAAACACTTCTTGTTCTTTCTTTAACTTAGCGTTTAAATCAAGTGCTTCTTTGATAAATTGCTCTAATTGTGGTTGACTTTGTAACTTAGTCATTGCTATTTCCAGCTATGCTTGTTTTTCATTAATCTATGTCTGATGCTGCAATTTGAGGCTTTCAATATCTTTATGAAGTTGGGTTGTGTTTACTTTGACTTGCTCACTGGAATTGGATTACTCTTCATTCAACAACTTCTCTAATTCTTGTACCCTGGCTTCCTTTTGTTTTAACAACACTCTAACCTCGGTAGCTTTATCAACAGTAGCAGTAGCATATGCCCCTGCATACTGTGATAATTTGGTTAAATGTTCAGTAGGATCATCTGGGGAATCTTTCCATAACACATCAACTGATTCATCTGTAGGCTTTGGAGTTGTTTGATCAATTCTTCTTCTTTTGTTTCTTTTAACTACAGCCTTGTAACTAGGACTGTAGAAAATATCTAATGAAGGAATATCTTCAATCTATAGAACTATTTGATCTTCCAGTATGATTTCTTTATCGTGCATTGTTGGAACTCTTTGTAGTGGATTAATATTTTCCACTATCTTCTGTGAGTGTTCAAGTGTCTGGAAACTTGTTGCTTGATCAATATTGGGATTTTCTTTGGGAGTTTTTATTGCTTTAGAAAAATCTTCCCATTCATTTATAAGATCTTTTTCTTGTGGTAAACTGGACTGATCTAGCATGTTGTGACTGTGTTGAACTGCTTGAGAATTTAATTATATCCCATTATTTCTTGTTTCCTCCAGTATCTCTATCTCATGAATGACTCGGTCAATTGTCGTTTCTGAGTTTTCATTTTTAGATTCGGATTCATTTTCAGAGTGATCCAAATTATCAGATTGATGCTACCACTGACCTATTTCATATTTAGACATATCTTTTATTTCATCATCCAGGCTGACACTTGGAGTGTGTTTGTTGTCATCTTCAATAGTTGACAAATTTACAGGGACTTTCTCTAGTCTCTTATTTCTGTATGCTTGAAAAGCTTCAACATCCTCTTGACTTAGTTGACTAGATACATACTTGATAATATCTAAAAAAAATTCCATGCCCTAGAAGAGAGCATCAAATCCATCTTCCTCCTTTACAAAAGGCTTCATCTTAAGCTCTATGATGTAATTTTTAATTACATAATTTGTATCTTATAATCTTTTCGACATTACTGCCAATCTTAATAAATGAATTTTGGAAACTTCCTTGTAAGTATGGCCGATGTTAGACAATGAAAAGGTGCCACATTGTACAGGGAAATTAGGCAAAATAGCCTTTTTAGCATCCTTCAGCTGTTTCGTAACACCATTAACAAGCTAATAGGCTATTTCTTTTGCAAGTAACTTATCAGGAACATAATAGGGTAAAACATGGGGAGAAGCATAACTCCCGAATACTCTAATATATGTAAAATTCTCTTCAGCAAACCATCTAGCTACTGGAATAATGTCTGCATTGGCTTCTTCAGAAACCCTAGGAGCCCTTTTGTTAAAAATCATCTGATATATAGGAAATATGACCCCATAACAGATTTTATAGAAGTGTAAGTGGAAATCTGAATCCCAGAGTTCTATGTGGTAAATGTGAATTGGGGTAGAGTCCTTTGTAGTCCATTTCCATCCCATGGTGGGAAAACTGGAAGTAAAACAGATAGGATCCATGACATAGGCAGACATATAAAAGGGAGGTATTTCCCTGAATGAAATACTTCTTTTATTCCTATATTCGGTTATGTGCTTGGCTAGGTTATTAGATAAGATGTCTGCCCAATTCAAAATGGATGAATTGACGATTGCGTCAATCAGGGGAACCCAGTCTCTTGAGAATCTAGTGCTATCGGGTTTGGAAAATAATCTTCATAACATACCAGAAGCATAACATTAAGGATTAGGAATTTGGGAAATTAGGTATGTACCAAACTTATCTTGCTTCAATTTCCCCTGATTATCCTTCCATTCTTGGATGATTTTGATAAGGTCTGGATGTTCTCCTCTAAAATTCTGCAAATAGTATTTGTCATATTTCTGCTGCGAGGGTGGTAGATGATACATTGTTGTTAAATATTCTGCCCTAAAAGAACCCATAGTTTCTCCCTTCAAATTCTTGAACATTATATCTTCAATGTTTAAGTGGTCAATTTCCCACTTAACCATGTCTATATAAGGAAGATTCTTTGGTCTTGCAACTATCCTATGAATGTATGAGCATGCAACGTCAAAAAGAGTTGTGTCGGAGGTAGAAGCAGTGCCTGTCTAAGAAACTTTGTTTATCACCCTTGGTCCTTCACTTTCAAAAATTTTATACATTGCCTCCCATTTCGAATTGCCGCAATATTTATTGTAGACGGTATCTAAAAATAATGGAGACATATCTGTGTCTTCAGTGGATGACGTCTGATAAATTTATTTACCCTTTTTGCTCATTTTTCTCTTCTTCAATCCGTTAACTGGGTTCCTGAAAGCAGAGTGAATTTTTACAAGTATCGAGTATTAAAGAGACAAATTTATCATTTATTTCAAACACACAAAAGAAGATATCAATCTTATTAAATATAACATCAATCATCAATCATAATCTTTGAATTAATATTTCATATATCTCCACACATAAGATCTATCAATCGCTTTAAAGCTGTTAAGATCTTAAATTTCATTTTGACATGACACAAGTTGTTTTACATGCTTGATCTATTAAATGGCATTGGTGCACATATCATAAATTATAAAACATAACATTTGCAATACTTACCCTTAAAGGCTGCGAAATGCGATCTACGCAAATCGCAGATCGCAACTTTTATAGGATAACGATTTAGGGTATGTTATAAGTTTAGCGAAATGCGAATTGCGCTTTTTATAAAACTAAAGTGACCGCGATGGCCGAAATTTTTATATTCATTTGTCTATTTTCTTATCAGGTCCGTGGAGTCGCAACTTATATCATTTTGCTTTTAATGTTTTTTGATTGATTAAGTGAAGTGCGGTGTGATAAAGTAAATATAACGATGATTGAAGCTTTTTTTAAAGTTTAAATCATATCTTCGGAGAAGTTTGAGCTCATATCGCAGTTCGCATATTTTAAGTTTTATGAGTCTTTTGAAATTCATAAGATATGTGATTTGCGAAGCGCTCAAAAAAGAATAAGGTGGAAAAATAAAATATTTATTTTCTAAGTTTTTTGTTTTAGGAAATTTTTTTAAAAGAATTTCTTATTTATTTCTAAAGGGTCCCTATTTATAAAAATAAATGGGGGTTGTTGTATAGCACAACAGTTTCTCTACACTCCCATTTGTTTCTTTCGTCACCTTGTAGATCCACCTGGATCCTACAATTGACTTGTATTGCGGTCTTGGGACAACTTCCCATGCATTGTTCCTGATAAAGGAGTCATACTCCTCTACCATGGCATCAACCCATACTGGTTTTTGTATTTCTCCCTTGAATGAAAATTTCTCTCTCTCTACACTCTCACTCATAAGATCCATGTAACCAATGTACCAATCTGGGGACCTTCTCTGCCTGCGTTATGATGTGGGTGCTCCCACATTCTCAATAGCATCATGCATCAACCTACCAACCTCTCTTGTATGCTTCCTTCCATCTATGAATGTCTTTGTATGAGTGGGTTCTTCCACACTTTTCTCCTTTCCTTGTAGCTGCTCCACATATTGATATTCTTCTTTTGGAGGCAAAATATCCTCATCTACATGCAATTGAAGCCCCTTGTCAAGGAAAATTTGCAAGGCCTTGCCTTCATTTAATTTCACATCTCTACGAACCAATGTCATCCTGTGAGATTTCAGGTACACCTGATAGTTGTGAAATGTATCAGTGTACCCAAAAAATATGCCCAACTCAGTTGTTGTTTCTATATTTTTCCGTGCATCCTTGGAAACATGATAATAAATTGATGAAACAAATATTCTAAAGTGTGCCACATATAGTTTCTTACCTAAAAAATCGTCCTCTGGTGTACTCATCCTAAGAAGCAGATGAGGACTCCTATTCTGCACATATATAGTTGTGTTGCATGCTTAATCCCAAAGATGAAATGATAGGCCCTGATCATGCAACATCGCCTATGTCGCTACCATAATGCTTATGTTCTTCCTTTATACAACCCCATTTTGCTGTGGGTTATGAGGTGCTATCAATTCCCGTCGAATTCCTTCTGAAGCATATAATTTCTTGAATTAATTTGACACATATTTTCCACCGTTTTCACTCTTGAGAGCCTACACTTCCATGCTTGTGTCTTTTTCAACAAGTTCTTTGAAATCTCAAAATTTTTGGGAACGTCTGGTGTTCTTTCTGCATGCAGAATATCAAATAATTGCGTGAAAAATAATCTATAAAAATCACATAATACCTGTGCTTGGCCATGGAGGTTGTTGAGAATGGTCCACACACATCTGAGTGAACTCCTTCAAGGATTTATTAAGCTCGAGTGTCCTTATCATGAAAGGTGGCTTTGGTGTACTTCCCCATTATACACCCTCTGAATGTATCACGCTACTCAAGTGCACCCTTAGGAAGTCCTATATAAATATATTGCATGATCTTAAAATATCTGTGGTGTAGATGGCCCAATATTCTATGCCATATCTCATTGATGTCTCGGCTCTGCACCTTATCTTCTTTCATGCTCAAAGCATCAAAATCTTCTGCATCCAATTAATAGAGGGTCTTTACCCAAACCCTAATATTCTTCACTTTTCCCTTGGCTATGTGACGAAGGAACACCTTTCCTTTTCTAAACACCACATCGTAGCCACGATATTCCAACATAGTAATTGAAACCAAATTCTTCTTCAAACCAGGAACATACATGAAATACTTTAATGTGAGAGGAGAACCGTACTCCCTTTTAAAGGTAACAATACCAATGTCGATCGCTCTATACCTTCCATCATCTTGTTGCAATCATGATTGCCATTAGACCAAAACCTGCAGGTGTTAGTCTCCGCTACAATCACCAAAGTTAGGATCCACAAGAGGTGGTTAGTCAAAACACACGGGGAGCATTGAACCCAATGTCCAACAATCTCTCCCCCAACGTGAGCCAAGTGAGTTTCAAACTCGAGACCTGTCGCTCTGATACCACTTGTTGGAATCACGATTTCCGTTAGACCAAAACCCGCAAGCGTTAGGCTCCGCTACAATCGCTAGAGTTAGGATCCACGAGAGGCAGTTATTCCATGTCGTGAAACACACGGGGATCGTTGAACCCAATGTCCAACACGTCTCCCATCTCAATGTGCATATGGAGGTCCTTCTCCTCTGATTCATTGAAGAACTCTTTATTTCCATTCATATGGAATGAGGCTACATTATTTAGGTACCACACATTACCGATTACCGATAACACCATGCATGCAATGAGGGTAACATAAAACTTCAATTGTGCAGCAAGAGCTTCACCTCCTGCTCCTCTTGAGGGCTACTTGTCAGCCTTCTTGTGCGGACACTTCGTGGAATAGTGTCCTAACTCATGACAATGAAAACATTTAATCTTTGACAAGTCCTTATTATTTCTCGCCTAGCCAGAATTTTATTTGGAGTGGGATGACTTCCCTTTCCCTTTATTTTCCTTTCCATCCAAGCCACAATTATCCTTATCATCATGCTTTGATGAGGATCCATCTCTATTTTTCTGTCGAATCTCTTCTTGCACTAATTTGGACCACAAGTGCTCCCACCCTGGTAGTTTCTCCCTCCCATTTACCAAATCATGGTAGTTGTGCCAGCTCTTGGGAAGGCCTAGAATATTTAGGCTCACCAGATCATCTTCAGAAATGGTAACACCAAAACTTCCAAGCTCGCGTTGACATTGGATAAACTTGGTTAAGTACTTTGGTATTGTGTCACCCTTCTCCATCTTGATTTTCCTGAGTTTTTCCTTCAATTCCAACTTACTATGGTCATTATTATATTGAAATAAATACGTTAAGTACTTCCACATTTGATATGGAGCTTCCTTTCCATTGAGGTTCATGATAATAAGATCTCAAACTCCTTACAGTAGAATCATTCTAGCATTTGCTACACATTTCTTCCACTCTGCTAGGTTTTGTGCATCAGCTGGAGCTGGTTTCGGGATGTCCTTGTCAATGAACTACTTCAATCCATTTTCCTCCAAGACTAATTCCATCCAGTCTCGCCAGGAAATGTAATTCGAGCTACCCTCAAGGGCATAATTGAGCCTCAGACCATAGAAGGCTATCCTGATCATGCTGCTAGCTTTGGAGAAGAAACCTACAAAACGTGTTCCTCCTGCAATTACAAACTCATATTATTCTCTTCTATAGTGATTCCAACTATGATACCTAGTATAAAATCCATGTAGATGCAAATTAATAATTGCAATATGCTAAAACAATAGACTTTAATCTACTCAACCAATTGTGGAAACCAATTACAATCGCGAAATCACAAAGAATACAAGAGAAATAAAAAGCCTCAGCTAAAAGACCCACTATGTGTATATTGCATTAGTCAGAAAATATGACAATATTACGATGATTTTCTCAAACCAGAGAAATCTTTGCAAATCTCTATCTGTCTCACTACTCCCTATACAAGCCTAGGCCAATACTGAACCAATTTTCTGCCTGCCAGGATCCTTGTTTCCTTGTGTTGTTTCCTCAGGTAAATTTCCCCTATTAATTAGGTAGATTCCCATCCAAAAATACACAATTCGTCTAAGGCCTTCCTCTGAATGCATGCACCACTTGTACGATTTGGATGAATATACAAATGATAGTACACTGCCCTTGAATTCCAATTTCAACTAGGTCTTTCTTTGATCTGACATGCATGAGTTATTTAGGGTTGATATATCAGTTATATGATTGATCACCGAAAGTGGTTAAATTTCAAGTTCCACACTTTGACCTCTCACTAGTTCCACCAACAGTTGGAACTAGTTAAACTGGCTTTAACTCAGATAAACTGAGTTAATTAATTACAACTCAATAAAATCAACTAGGGCTCCTATTTTGTAGGATCCACTCTACATGACTCAAGTTAGACACTCAACTCGAATTATTTTAACTAACTAATTCAAACTAACTTACTTAACTCGTACAAGTTTTCATGAGATGTGGAATTACAATTTTATTCTAATTTAATTCAAGGGAAAATTAAATTAGAATATTTCTTGGTTCCATTTTCAACAACTATCTGAAATGGGATATATGAACCCTGCATACAGTAGATTTTGTAATTCCTCTTTCACAATGTTCTTAAGATTTGGGTTCATCCTTCTCTGGGGTTGTGTTGAAGCCCCAGAATTCTGTTGCAACAACATGGGGGATAATCACCCGGTCTGGACCTTAAAGAAACTCCTTTTATATTTGGTATAGTGCCTCCAACTGGGGATAACAAGACCATTTTCCAAGCAAATAAATTGATATGATGATGATGGGTTTGATACAAGTTGAAATGAATAATGACTTTAAACTAATGGAAATAATCTATCTAATTAACAAACACATCCATCTATTTAATCAAATTTTTTATCTTAATCTATAACCTGGGTAGAATTACCATCAATGCAATCTAACAATATATCTTGCAGTAAAAGGTAATAAAGATCATTCAATTACTTAAAGGGATGAAAATTATGTAATATATTATTTTGACTAAATAGTTAGTCAAATTAATAATGAAAAATACATCACATATATCGATTGTTCTATGTATTTGGTAAGGAATTACAGATGAAACATTGTACAAAAGTGCATGAATGATAAAATGTAAATAAAACTGCATAAATATCACAATATAAAGAGAAATTACTGTAAATTCATAATCAAGACCTAATCATAAAGATAATAGTACCAGATATGATAAGTTCTACTCATGAAATCCACAATATTTCTTGCTTCTTCTCAATCCAAATATACTTTAAGAGAAAAAAGATGCAATTTCAATAAAGCATACTCCAATTTTCCAAAAAGTAGATCTTGTTCCATATATTTTATCAAAAGAATTCACAGAAGTACATGAGTGAAATCTTTCGCAAATTGTTTTTTGACAAAATTCTGGACCCTTCTCTAAATGCATGAGAGGGGTTTAAATACTAAACTAAATGAGTCAAAAATATATTATTACACAAAAATTTGAGGAGGTTTCAAACAACCTTTCTCTTAATAAGTAAATTAAACTACAATATAGAAATTAAAAATGACAAGACTAATTAGTTGGGTTCATTTCCTTTTGTCACTTGGTCTTTGAGCTGGAAAATATCCATCATTGGCTTTATTTGAGTTAGCTGAGTAATCCCGGATCTCACTTGTCCTTTGAACACGACATTTGAAAGTGCTAGAAATGCCTTTCTTGTGGAATCGGTTAAGGATTGCAGAGTCATGCACTGGTTATGTGGTCTGATCAAGAAATTCCAGTAATTTTCTTGAACCAATTTATCTATCTGTTTAACTGATTATGCTTGTTTCTCAGTGCTTTTCTTACATTTCTTTTTTAATAGCTTGACCTCTGGAATTGCTTCAGTTGTACATACTTCAATATTTTTTGCATTCTGAAGTTGTTCATTGATAAACTCAATGATTTTTCTTGTTACGTTGGTTGCCTTTGATTCCACTTTCTCTACTTGTTTTAATTGCATCTCCCAATCTTTGAATGAAATATCCTTATGATATTTTTCAATATTTGGGAGATCAAACTTCTTCCCTTCCTCAAATTATTGCCAGGAAATAAACTCAAAAATTTTCTTGTCAACCCTTTCACATTCCCACTTTCTGTTTGTCACATGTTGAGTCAATATGTTTCTTATTTCACAGTATGAGTTAGTAGCAGATATTTGTTGGTAGAAACTCTCTTTCTATTGTTTCAAATATGAATTCAATTCAAGTGCTTATTTAATGAATTGTTCTATTTGAGGTTGACTCTTGAGCTTATCCATTTTTTCTTCTATCTGTGCATCTTTCCCAAACATTTCCACTTGATGCTACAATTTCAACCTTTCAAATTCTTCCTAGAACCATGCCATTTTCATTTTAGCTTGCTTATTGGCATTATGTTTCTCTTGTTCTAGTTGTTTTTCTAGCACTTGGACTCTTTCTTCTCTTTGTCTAAGAAAAATTTGCACTTCTACTGCTTTATCAACTGTAGCATTTGCATATGCCCCTGCAAGCTGTGAAAGTTTAGTAAAGCGTTTAGTTGGATTAACAAGAGTGTCTTTCCAAATAATATCTACTGACTCATTACTGAGGGTTGTCATTTTTTCATCAATTCTTCTTCTTTTTCTCCTCTTTACTACATCTTTATGATTTTCACTACAGAAAACATCCAATGGAGTTATCTCTTCAATATTTAAAACAATTTCTTCAGTAGGGAATGTCAGGATGATTTCCTGATCTTCAACACCTAGAGTTTGTTGAATTTTTATTTCTATTTCTAGTAACTTCTGAGTATGTTCAGGAGTATGAAAGCTTGATGATCCTTCATGATTAGAATTAGGTGGAATCTAAAGTTTTTCAGTAAACTTCTGCCATTCTTTGCCTAAATGATCCACTTGGGGTTTTTCTGTTTGCTCAAGTGTAGATTAAACTTATTAAAGTTCTTTTGAAGATGCATTTTATAATCTAGCTTCATCAGTTCTTTCCTCAGCATGTCAATCAATTCCTTTAATTACATCTTCAATTATTTGATCAAGGATTTCATATTTATTTTCAGATTCATTTTCAGAATGATCTGAATCTTGGGATTCATGTTTGGAATGTTCTTAATCCTGAACTGATTTCTCCTAGGATTCATCTTCAGACATATATTTTGGATCATCATCTAGGCTGATACTAGGAGTTAGCTCACTAATTTCTTCCATTTGCAACAGGTCCAATGGGATTGTTTCCAATATTTTATTTTTATATTCACAGAAAATTTTGATATCTGCTACACTGAGTTTGTTGGATGCCATGTTTAATACATCTGAAAAAATTTATGTTCCTTCAAACAAATCATCAAAAAGATCTTTCTCATGCATGAATGGTCTGATTTTAAGAGCAGCAGTAAAATTTTGGACTACATTGTTGGGGTCATACCGTCTCCTAGCATAAAATCCAGATTCAATGAGGTAATATTTGGGATATCTTTGGTTGTATGACCTATATAAAAAAGAGTAAAGGTACCACACTGTACTGGAAATGACAGCCAAATAGACTTGTTTTATTCTTTGAGATGCTTGGTTATACCATCTCCCAATGTTTGGTATGCAATCTCCCTGGCCAAAAGTTTGTCTAGGACATAATAGGGAAAAACATGGGGAAATGCAATACTCCCGAAAAATCTGATATAAGTAAAACTTTCTTCTCCAAACCATCTGGCTACAGGCATAATATCTGCATTGGCCTCTTCAGAAATCTCGGGGGATTTCTCATTAAAAATAATTTGGTGGATAGGCAGCATGAATCCATGGAAAATTTTATAAAAAGAAGAACGAAATTAAAATTCCCACAAGGCTTTGTGATAGACATGAATAGGACTAGGGTCTTGACCGATCGATTTCCAACCCATAATAGGAAAAATTGAATAGAAACATATGGTGGCCATAATGTATGCACTCATGTAAAAAGGAGGGATTGTTCTGGTAGAAAAGATCATATTTGTTTAGTATTCTCTAATAGTATTGGCCAAATTATTAGATAAGATATTGACCCAATTCATAATGGTAGAATTGGCGGCAGCGTCTATTAGGGGAACCCATTCAATAGAAAATTTGGTGGTATCATGTTTTGAAAATAACCTACACATCATTGCTTCTACAAAACAGTAGGGTGTTGGTAATTGTGAAATTGGATACATACCAAGTTTATCACCCTTAAATTTGCTTCGATCAGCCTTCCATTCTTTCATTACCTTCATCGGGTCTTCATTTTCCTTGGCAAAATTTTCAAGAAAAGCTTTATCATAAACCTTTTGTGGCATTGGCAGATGGTACATAGCACGCAAATCTTCAGGGGTAAATGAACCCATGTCTTCTTGTCTTGAGTTCTTGAAAGTTTTGTCTGCAACATTGACATTGTCAATGAACCATCTCACCATGTTTGTGTATGGTAAAATCTTTCTTCTTGCAGCTATCCTGTGTAAAAAGGAACATGAAACCTCAAAATAGGAAGCTTCAGATGAGTCAGGTACATCCAATGTTGCTACTTTCTTCAATTCCATTTGTTTCTCTCCTTCATGAAAATTGTAAATTACTTCCCAAGAAGTGGTTCCACTGTCCTTATTGCAAGTAGTATCTGAGAAGAGCGGAGGCATATCCATGACTTCAGACGTAGATGCTTGGGCAACTGATTTTTCTTTATTCATCATTCCTGTTGATATCGCTTTCTTGGGTGATTTCCTGAATTCAGGCAAATAGGGAAATCAGAGTAGAGATGAAGAGTAGAGAGAACAAAGTTTAATTACCATTAATCATAAACCTGATGCTTTTATTTGAAACATGCCATAGAAATATATTGATCTTTTAGAGTCCTGAAACCATTGAATTCCATTAATATCTCCTTAAACACTTATCAAATATTTTACGTGTTTTACCATATATGTCCAATCAAAATATTTATATCGTGAGATATTTTAACGAATAAATTTATTAGACATCATTTCTAGCGCTTTGCGATAAATGATATATCGCAAATCGCACATCGTACAACTATTGATACTATGTGTCTTAACCACAAGTGTTTGCGAAATTCGATCTGCGCAAATCGCATATCGCACTATATTGAAGCGGACATGACTTTTCATTTAACTTGACATTGCGGGATGCGATAAGCGATATATCTTCAATTAGTACGCCTTATCGGATTCCTTGACGTCTTTAAACTTTTTTATTGTTCTATCAGGTCTGACATTATCACATTTCATCTCTTGAATGATATTTCTTATTGTTTCATTTTTAGAAAGGCATGATGCGATTAATGGTTATAAGGGTTTTTTAACCTTTTTAATAGGAATTTTTCATTTGACTCGAAAAGGGTCTTAGTTCTATCACAATTCGCAAGTTGTACATGTGTTCTAACATTGTTACCTTAGCAATTTGTGATTTGCGCTGAGCGGAATAAGATGAAAGAAAATAAATATCCATGCCTTTTATTTCTAAATTTTTTTAAGACTTAAACAAAAGCGAAGTAATACATCCTAAGCTTTATTTGTTTGTTATTTTTAAAGGGTCCCAATTTATTATTCACAACTTTTAATCGATGTGAATAATAAATGGGGGGGGTTGTTTCATAGTACAACAATTGGCGATTCACTGGGAGAACCATTTATCTCTAATAATTTTAAAAAATCTATCTTTTTAAAAATAAAAATAGTTCACGAAATGGAAATAACATGAAATTTAAAATAAGTAATATTTATCTGAATCATAAAAATAAAATCACTTCATTACTATTCACTTGATATCCTCTTAAAAATGAAAATTATTTTGTCTAAATCAGTCGTTACTGGGTTAAAAGATAAAGTTGCAGATTAGTTTAAAATATCCTCATTTGTCACAGGTAGAGCCTTTGCTGCAATTAGGTATTAATAACCTTAACAGGGTTACATTTTAACTAATCAATGGTTCAGTATCCCATCCAAATAAGAATTCAATTTTTAAATATAAATCCTAGGTCATATACTTATTTATCTTTCCTCTTTTTTATTTATTTTTGCTACTTAAAAGTCATTATCTTGGTTTGGTGACCAAATAATGAAAATGTCATTCATTGGTTGTAACTTAGTTGAACAAGTTGGCTCGTGATGAGACCCCTTGTCTTTTGATTAAAATAATCTCAAGCCATTACCTTGTTTTGATATGCAGTTTTGGTAATGTCAGTTATTTATTCCCCTATGAATATGGTAAGCAGGGTCGTGATGAGACCCCATATCTTTTAAGATTTTTGGAAAATCTATTTCATAAGATTAAACCTTAAAAAGAGAAAATTTTATTGGATGGGGAGAATCATTGACTCCTTAAGGGTTTCTAGATGACAATTTTAGAGTTAAAATTGCATATCTGCAAAGAGACTTTTACTTGGTTAAAGATACTTTTCTTGAAGAATAATAGATCAAAAGTATTTTATAAAGTTGCAGGCTTCTCAAAGAAGAAATAACTTTGTGAAAAACAAGAAATTTTTCAGAGAGCCAAAACCCTTTTATTTTTCAAATGTTATAAATATTTCTTTAACAATCACTATTTCTAAAAGTGGAAATAATAAAATATTCAAAGAAAATTTATTGTGAAGACAATAGCTATACTATTTCAACTTTATTTTCCTATGAAAATTAAACAACAATATTGTACAAGGGATAGAAGAGGTTATCTTCTATGAAAAGTATTTTTTCAAAATATGCCCATTTATAGGCAAGGTTTCTTTCCTGCTTGGTAAATCTTGCAATAAAAATTTTGACACGCCGATAAGCTTAGCAATCTTAAATTGTCCAAGCCACATTATTTCGAATTTAGTATGCTTACCTTTTTCCTCATGCGCTTAGTCCCACTTCAATACTAGGTCTCCTATTTGAAACGATTTTGGGCTAAAAGAATGTGCATCAAAGGAATTATTTACTAACTGTTGATGGTGAGCATGTGTGATTTTGGATTTATCTCTGTCTTCTTCAAGTTTGAGGATTTGTGCTTGTCTCAATTGCAAGGAAGAATAAGGAGTTTCTTCGATAAACTGGACGAGGGCTAGAGAAGGAATAGCTACATTTGTGGGAATAACATCTTCTTTCCCATAAACTAGACTAAATGGAGATGTGCCTATTGAAGCTTTTTGTGTAATCTAATCTACCCATAAATAAAATTTCAAAGATTTTTGCCAATTCTTCTGATTTTGATCGACAGCTCATTTTATAATTCTATTGAGATTTTTTTTGGTTGATTCTACTAGACCATTTCCCTGAGGATAATAGTTGGTAGAATATTTAAGTTTGAAACCTCTTTTAAGAGCAAATTCTGTCATTGAATTGTCTGATAAATAAGATGCATTATCAAACATTAAGGAATTTGATAAACCAAACCTGGTAATAATAAATTGGTCAATGAATTCTTTTATGTTATCATAATTAGTTACCATTAGCAGAATTGCTTCCACCCATTTAGTGAAATAATATGTTGTTGTAATAATATATCTATGTTTCTTTGAAGAATGAGGAACGATCTCACCTATTATGTCCATCCCCATTGTTCGAATGGTTGTTCAATGTTGACTAGATGTAATGGTAGGGTAGGTTTCCTTTGTCTTCCAGCAGCAGTTTGAGAGATTTTACATTTTCTTATGTATTGATGTGAATCTTTAAACAAAGTTGGTGAGTAATAGCTAGAATGTATAATTTTGTGCGCCATTGCGTCTCCTCCAAAATGTCCACCAACTAGGCTGTCATGGAGTTCCTGCAAAACCTTTTCTGACTCAGATTTTTCTAGACATCTTAATAGGATAGAGTCATAATTTTTTCTGAATAAGACATCATTGATGATCTAATATTGTTTTTCTTTTAATCTCAAGGATATTTTCTTTTTATAATTGAGCTGCAGAGGAGCATATCCATTTTTTAAGTAAAATATGAGATCAACATATTGATATTCACTATTGTTGTGTAGGTAAATCCCCTCTGTGGACAAAGGTGATCCCTCTAGCCCTAGGGTGGGTCTAGCAGCAATAGGACATGCTAATGTTTCGGTTCCTAGTTAATGAACGAAATGAGTTGGGATAGTTTGTCTTACCTGTGATCTAACACGATTGTCGTAACCATAGCAGCGGTCTCCTGATCCTCGTCTTGACACGTCATGATCCTTTAGCAATGGTACTAGGGTGCCCGCATAAAGATCAAAGGACAAAAGCAGCATATAAAACAATAATTGCATTCATAACTAGCTAATTGGTCAGGGAGAATAAAACGTATTGCGTAAGATAAATAACAGCAATACAAGATGGGAACCAAAACATCAGTTATGTATATATTAAGAGAAAGAAAGAGATTACAACCGGAGCCTTGACGTCGCAGATTCCTTCAGCGGGTCCAGTAAAAACGCATCTCGAGTATTCGTTGGGGAATTTAGACGTGGTGAGGCAAAATACCTAAGCTCTCTCTCGACAGGGGTCTCTCTCTTTGCTCTATCTCACACCAGCTATATTAGACTGCTTCAGTAAAATGTTCAACAATTCCTCTTCAGCTAGCTGCATCTATGTGAGAGAGGTGTATTTATAGAAGGAAAGGAGGAGGTTGGGATCCCTCAAATGGTCGAAGGGAGGCCTTATCCTTTGGGAGGTTGCCCCAAAAGGAGGAAACGAGAAGCCAAAGGAAGGTGCTCGATGTTATGCAGTCGAACAACCCAAGATGACTCGCTCATGAAGTAGTTAGCTTGGAAAATTCGCTTCTATATTTAAAAAACTTTCTAAAAATAGCTCGACGTAGGCAGCTCACTGAGACAAAGCACCAATGGGAATGAGGGCCAGTTTTAATTTCCTTTATCAGCATGAGGCCATAACTGTCTGCCAGCGCCAACCTAAAATCATGTGGTTTTTATGGTATGTTCTAGGAAAAGTCAACAGAGGAATTGTTCTCCTCATGGATAGGGATGTAATGAAAATTTTTTCAAGGCATGAAACTTCATATAAGTCCCAGAAATGGTCCTCCAATGTGCGGGATGGGGATTGCAGGGACAGTGACAAAATGTTGTGTAACAGATGCCCCTAAAGAATGAGGTCCGAGAGAGAGGTAGGAGTGAAATGCTTTACCCGAACACGTTCGAATCAAACACCACTGTCGGAAGCCCTGCAAGTACAAATACAACTGATATCTCTTATACATGAACATGTGGCATGGGCGCATCCATCCATAATAGAGTACATAAAAACTGAGATCCGAGGTATAGACGCAACCATCCAGCAATAAGGATCAACGAATAGAATCAGGTATGGTTGCATCCATCCAATCAAAAGAGTCATGCATATAGTCATGATAAACCAAAATATGCCATGACCTGGATCTTATCAGATAAAACCCAGGGTCTTGCGCTCCATCTCGACTGTAATATCCCAAAATAGGGATTACACAGCAAGCTTACTCAAATATTGCACTTCTGAGAATTCAGTGCACTGAAATGAGTTTACAGCTCCTAGATCCCTTAGATCAACTTGTCTAAGATCTAAATCCAAGAGAGGAGCAAAAAAAAATCAAACTACGTGGGCTAAACAGATCTCCCACAACCTAGTCTAGCTGAAAATCACCCAAAGAGAGGGGCTGCAGCTATGTGAAAAGACTGCTACAGAAAATAATGCAGTTCCACTGAAGCAAAGAAATAGGCTGATATGGAGGTTCAAAGATCAGATGTATATCAGCAAATCATATTTACGTTATAGCCCATACATTGTACAAGAGAAAGAATAAGACTATACAGGAGAAATCCTCAAAAATGAGGGGCTACATCCATAGGAAAAGTTTGCATAAACTCAACAGCGTTATTTTATTGGGGCTGAAGCAGCAATATATTATATCTCAGAACTAGAGAATATATGTACATAAAAATATAGATCTAATACATATCTGTGTACAAGAAGAGCTCATATATACATTCCCCTTGGGGTTTTGTGCAAATCATGAAGCACAGAGAGTAGATATGAGATCTAGAGTTGAAGATCTGCAGAAATATTCAAAAATCACTAAATCATATAATAGAACAGTAGATCAGATCTGAAACAAACATGGATTGTTTGGCCAATCCATAGATCACCACAGTGAGAGGGAAGATCCTAACACTGGAGATCTCTCCTCCAATATGCAGACAAAACACCCTGCAACTGCAACCTTGCAAATAACGCAGTCCAGGGAGAGAAATTGTGTTTTAGGCCCTGAGAATGATTTGGCCTGATGCCAAATTTTGGATTTGAAGCTCAATCAGCCAATGCACTCTTCCATGAGGTTAAAAGACACACTCACTGAGAAGAGGCACTAATCCCATCTATATCTGAGCAGATCTAGTACTTCCACTTGCTGCAACTCACAAGGACAACCCAAACCTCAATAGGATCAACGTTGTAGGTGTAAGGTGAACCTTGGCCCAAGCCTGATAGTGGAGAAGACAAACAAGGCTCCTCCAAGAGCTGCTCAAGGAAGGAGGTGGGAATCCTAAACAGGAAAACCCAAAGAGGAGTATCTAAACAGACAATGCCTTCAAAAAATAATATCTTCAACAACCTTTTCTTGAGCCTTCCCCTTCCTTTTATAAGATGAGAGCTTGAGAAACCTTAAACCACCTTCAAAAATTTAGCTCCTTTCACATGAATATCCTCCATCTAAAACTACGCTGATCAATAAGGAGGTTCAATGCATCTAGACAGTGTTGTGATTTGGGCCTATTGACCCAGTCAATCTGCCTCATCCCTTTCACACTCAAGTGCAATAAATCCAGCTCACAAATTTCTGCCTATGCTGAGTCTTGTTCACATTGAACTGGTTTTGTCGATGATCTCTTCTTCTTCATGCATGCATGTTGACTTAGTCAAACTTGACTATGTCCTCATCCATTTTCCCTTGTTCACACCCATAAGTGTAAAATCTAGCTACTGTGATGATCCCCTTTCACATTATAAGGGTATTTTATTGAGACAGCCCTGATTTTCCTCTGTTCACATTGGGCATTGATTTATTTTCGATTTCCTTAGGAGTTTACATGTGCTCCTTCACATTTTATTCATCAATTAAGAAAATTAACACAAAATGAAATATTCCTATTAGCTTGGGCTAGTTAGGAATATTACAGTCCTCCCCTCCAAAAATGTTGCTTGTCCTCAAGCAACTGCAAGGTTAGAATTGAAATGGATGGGGAAAGCATCTTATCCCAAGCAATCACCCATACAAAATGAGTCACCTCCCAACATGGTAACTCCAGAAAATCCTCCTCCACCTTAGGTTCCTGCAAAGAAGGTGGGCTGAAAAACTGAACATAGTGGACAAAATTTCCTACCCCATGTTGTCCTCCTCTCCACTTAAGATAAGTGTAGAGTTCTTGTTGATATTGGGTTGCAATGATATTGCCCTCAAGTGGAAACATGAAGTTTAGATCTGTAAAGATCCTTACTCCAACACTATAAAACCAGTTGGCCCAAAAAATTCCACATGTGATGGATAGGAGAGCATCATCATATGGCATCCCATCACACATTTGGCCCACCTCCAAGAGAAACAAATATTTGGCTATGGTGGCCACAAATCCTCCCATGTTCCCCTTAGAACATGTACTGCAGAAAATGTGGGAATCTCCTTCCCAAAAGGACACATTCAAACCATGTGCCTCACTCAACATCATGTCTCCCATCAAGATAAAAACAACACCAGTAAGTGGGATCATGATTGGAATCACCACAGGGGAATTACTGATGGTTTCATAAAGTTCTGGAAGGTACCAACAGTCTCCCAAGTGGTAACAGCGCATTCTTTCAAACTGTTGCTGTAGAAAAATACATGGTAAATTTTTTCTTGATACATGTCTAATCATATGCATCAACTAAACATACACGCAATCAAAAAACATCTACCCAAGGCCACATAAGAGATGGTTGTCTCCATCATATAGTTTGGCCCAACATTGGTCATGGAGCAAAACCAAGAGCTTGCTTACTTTTGGAGCAATGCACTGCCAAGAGATGGTAAGAGCATGCAAATATTGTGTTGCACAAACAAAGCTCTCACCATATGTTGGAAGTAAGAAGACACATGGATCCATGAATATATCCTCCATAGTAGTTTGGCACACTTCCATGAAGAGAAATGAACCAAGTGCTGCCTGCATATCCTCTCCCTCATGCTTGGAAATCCAAGACAAGAAGAGTACATCATAGTAATAGATGTCCTCATCTACTACTTCATCTTCCTTACCTCCTCTTTGCCCATCAAGTGCATCAAGTGTGAAATGATCCTGGGGATACTCCATCAATAAACCCCTGCTCCAAAGTGGCAACGCTATTGGCCTATGCAAATAGGCTCCCTCCAACTCATAGCTCCAATCTTTGACATGCAGAATGTCAAAGGCATCTCCATAATGCTGCTACACATAAGGAGTCTCTCCCATGGGGAAAGTATCTCTTGAACATATAAGGCCAAGGAGTAGCCCCTTTGCACTATGATAGTGCCATCTTCTACTCCTGCAACATCATGAAAACTGTGAGAGCAAATCTGCCCTTGCTCTCCCAAGAACATCCCAAGCAACAAAATCTTTTGCTGCCTCCTCAAACTTCCATCATCCAGATCATGTAGTGAAAACATGGTGATTTACATGAATAATGTTATTTCAACACAATGTTTCCATACTCCTTGATGCCCCATGATGCAAGTATCCTGCCACATACCCTTGGAAAGAGGATTATGACCAAACTCTTTCAAGAGTAACCAACGCAACCAAGCCTCCTGCTGCCCAGTATCATAGATTTGCATGTAGCTTTCCAGCTTCTTGCTCATCATCCACACCCATCCATCCACATGTGGGTGCCTTCCATCTTGTCCTTCCTTAGCACTCTCCCAAGGAAAACTGTCATTCTCCCAAATCAGATTACTGCTCTTGCATTTCATGGGATGTTGAAATGCAGTCTTCTCAAGGGTCAATTTGACCCCATAAGGATCCAAATAGGTGGTAGGAATAAACCTCCCATAATGATGTGTATGGCTCAAGAAGTGTCCAACACAAAGATGAGATATGTTATCCATCTGAATATGTCCTCCATCATCTGTTTGTTCCTCCTTGAATCCATGAATATCCAAGGGTGAGAAGGAAAGAGCCTACTCAAACTGTTGAAAAACTTGGCACTCCATGAAATGTTGAAGTGCACCTTTCATGGGATCTCTTGATGAGACCTCCTTCTCATGCATGGTCTTCCAAAACTAGTGGGGTCTTAGATCTACTGCAGGTAAAATTTCCTCTTTGAGCTGCAGAGTGCTCATTGAGAAAGTGTCATCTAGAAAGGAGAAAGGGTTTCTCACTTCAAGATATCTACTATCTACCATTTCTTCCTCCTCTGCTTTATGAATTAAGCTGTCATGTGAATTCTCCCATAAGGCATGTGTCCCATTTTCTTCATCACTTCCTTTGCACAGCGCAGTGCAACTCTGTTGCTCTAGGTCAGCAACATGCAAAGATGTAGATCCCTTCAGATGGTCTGATGAAATGACAAGAGATGGAAGTTCAAGCATACCTTGGTGATATGTAGAAGCAAGAGCTCCTTTCTCAAATATGTTGTCTTCCTCCACTGGTTAACATGAAGGCTACTCCTCCAAGGCTGTGACAGCGCCGGTAGATGCTTCCTCAAGTGGTGGTGAGGATCTCTCTTCCTCTAGCTGAATAAACTGAGGTAAAGCTAGAGTCTCCTTGGAGGCTCTAGATTTAGCTTTGTATTCACTTAGAATCTCAGATTCCAAGTGTCCTCTATGTCTCTTGTCTTCTCCTCTTTGATAATAGGAATTGCATGGCTCTTCCTCTTCTTGAAACCCTCTAGGAGTTTCACTGCAACTCGTCATCTCCTTAACCTCTTGGGGGAGGTCCTTTCTAGATCTGAAAAATGATGAGAGTAATCTCATGTTATTCATCATTTTGATCTTCTTCTATCTTCTTGGGCTGACACTCACAGGCTGAGCCAAGAAAGGTGCTCTGATACCACTGTAATATCCCAAAATAGGGATTACACAGCAAGCCTGCTCAAATAACGCACTTCTGAGAATTCAGTGCACCGAAATGAGTTTGTAGCTCCTGGATCCCTTATATCAGCTTTTATAAGATCTGAATCCAAGAGAGGAGCAAAAATAAATCAAACTAGGTGGGTTAAACAGATCTCCCACAACCTAGTCTAGCTGAAAATCAGCCAAAGAGAGGGGCTGCAGCTATGTGCAAAGACTGCTACAGAAAATAACGCAGTTCCACTAAAGCAAAGAAATAGGCCAATATGGAGGTTCAAAGATCATATGTATATCAGAAAATCATATTTACATTATAGCCCATACATTGTATAAGAGAAAGAATAAGGATATACAGGAGAAATCCTCAGAAATGAGGGGCTACAGCCATAGGAAAAGTCTGCATAAACTCAACAGTGTTATTTTATTGGGGCTGAAGAAGCAGTATATTATAACTCATATCTAGAGTATATTTGTACATAAAAATATAGATCTAATACAGATCTATGTACAAGAAGAGCTCATCTATACATTCCCATTGGGGTTTTGTGCAAATCATGAAGCATAGAGAGTAGATCTGAGATCTAGAGTTGCAGATCTGCAGAAATATTCAGAAATTATTGAATCATATAATAGAACAATAGATTAGATATGAAAAAAAACATGGATTGGTTGGCCAATCCATGGATCACCATAGTGAGAGGGAAAATCCTAACATCGGAGATCTCTCCTCCAATATGCAGACAAAACACCCTGCAACTGCAACCTTGCAAATAATGCAGTCTAGGGAGAGAAAATACGTTGTAGGCCTTAAGAGTGATTTGTCCTGATGCCAAAGTCTGGATCTGAAGCTCAATCAGCCAATTCACTCTTCCATGAGGTTAAAAGACACACTCACTGAGAAGAGGCACTAGTCCCATCTAGATCTGAGCAGATCTAGTATTTCCACTTGCTGCAACTCACAAGGACAACCTAACCCTCAACAGGATCAGAGCTGTAGGTGTAAATTGAAGCTTGGCCCAAGCCTGATAGTGGACAAGACAAACAAGGCTCCTCCAAGAGCTGCTCAAGGAAGGAGGTGGGAATCTTAAACAGGAAAACCTAAAGAAGAGTGTCTAAACAGACAATGCCTTCATAAAGTAATATCTTCAACAACCTTCTCTTGAGCCTTCCCCTTCCTTTTATAAGATGAGAGCTTGAGAAACCCTAAACCACCTTCAAAACTTTAGCTCCTCTCACATGAATATCCTCCATCTAAAACTGCGTTGATCAACAAGGATGTTCAATGCATCTGAACAGTGCTGTGATTTGGTCCTGTTGACCCAGTCGATTTGCCTCATCCCTTTGCACACTCAAGTGCTATCAATCCAGCTCACAAATGTTTGCCTATGTTGATCCTTGTTCACACTGAACTAGTTTTATCGATGATCTCTTCTTCTTCATGCATGCATATTGACTTAGTCAAACTTGACTATGTCCTCATCCATTTGCCCTTGTTCACACCCAAAAGTGTAAAATCCAACTACTGTGATGATCCCCTTTCACATTATAAGGGTATTTTATTGAGACAGCCCTAATTTTCCTCTGTTCACATTGGGCATTGATTTATTTTTGATGTCTTTAGGAGTTTACATGTCCTCGTTTACATTTTATTCATAAATTAAGAAAATTAACACAAAATGAAATATTCCTATTAGCTTGGGCTCATTAGGAATATTACATCGACCCAAACAAGTACAAATTCAAGAATGCGAATATGTGAGCTGAAGTCAAACATTCAATAAAATCACCTGATTACCAGCCAATGATGAAAGTTGTTAACAGGCACGAGAGAAACCACCAATAATGACAATGGCTCTCAAGGTACAACTAGTACAATCCACGGAATGTGAACAGTGATCTGGAGTCGAACACCTGAAGAATCACTCGATTGAAGGCTAATGATGTGGACCTATTGTCGAATGTGAAGAACTTGCCATTGATGCATGCAAGCTCCAAGGTACCGGAAGGGAGTCTCTAGATCAACTTCTTGGATAATGAGTTGAAGTTGAAAAGAAGTGACCCGGTTGAAGGAGGGCCATAATGTTTCCCACATCATCGACACGACACAGAGGAACATGATGATAGTGAATCAAGGACAAAAAAGAGGATCAGAGGGAGGTTGAAAACTGCAAAGGCAAACTTCTCTTGAACATATCAGCAACACGACTCCGGATTTGGCAGTATTTGATATCAAGGGATTTGAGGTCATGATGACATGGTAAAGAGTAGATGAGAGGTCAACAGAGATTACCCAAACCCATGGAGGCAAAAATGACAAAATGAGATGTCCCCAACCAGACACGCATGCAGATGAGTGTCATGTTCAAGAGTGACATACTGCCGACATGTCTGAGAACTGGTTCCATTTCCCCCACCATTGTTGTTGAGTACCCCAATTATTTTTGGAAAACAAGCTTAAAGGGGATAGCATATCCTTGTTATGTAAGTTTGGCCTTCAAAAAAATCCATCCTAGTACATTTTATGAGCCCTAGGAAGGAGGAACTTGATGACGTCATGGTGACAGTTCCCGATGTCGTTTAGGGTTTAACGAGTCTGAAAAAGGAAGAACTCGGCACCTTTTCATGATTAGAGAATTCGAAAAGAAGCGGAAAAGAAAACTCCAGCAGTCCCTTTTCGTAAGTAGTCTCACAGATCCGAAAAGGTAGAAAAATGTGTCTAAGAGAACCTCTTAGTCATGATAGGCTAAGGTATTCCTTTTTCGTAAATAATCTATCCCAACCCAAAAAATGGGTAAACGTATATTGGGTAGATATCGTTTCGTAGCCATTTAACGAGTTCAAAATGCATGAGTCTCAGCAATGTTTTCATTTTTAGAGAGGCAAAAAAGAGCTGAAAGATAACTCCAACAGTGAATTTTTCGTGTTTTTACCTAGTCCAAAAAAGTATAAAATACAACTCGTTACTTCATCGCTGTCACGTTGAAAACATATCATTGCACAAGAGACGCATGTAAAACCCATTTCTCGAAATAACATAGCGAAATAATTTAAAAATACGCTTTAAAACCTAATTCGGGTTCTGCCAAATATGATAAAAATAAATTAATTTTCACTTTTACCTCTTTTGAGCAATTTGTTACCCTTTTTCACTGTGATTTTGCGGCGTTGACAACGGGAAATCCGGAAGACCAATCTCGAATTCATCAATTCCAGGTAAGAGTTAACATCCTCCCCTGCATTTTTATTATACTTTCATAACCTGCAACCCCAAATTTTTAGATCTATGGGGGATTTTGAAAAAACTAGGGCGCGGCGGTTGGCACGGGTATTGGGCACGGACCCGTGCCAATCATCCTAAAATTTCAACTAGGGTGCGCCAATTGGCACGACTATATCTAAAATAGTCGTGCAAACCGCAACAAACATTTTTAGCATGTAATTTTAAACAAGGAGGCCCAAATTAATCATTCAAAATCTTTAGATTTGGCTAATGACAATCATATGAACATTTTTGTAGGTGTGAAAAGCCAAAATGGTGATCGAATGGAAATAATGGGAACATAGTGAAGAAGATGAGGAAGCCATGGGAAATAGAATATGCATGGAAGCTCTTAGAGATTACGGGCTCAAGAAATTATTTATGACACCATGTCTCAGAGCTCAACTGGATTCATTGCAGTACTTGATCAGTGTCTAGGACGTTGATCAGGAAAAATTCATTATTCATGATCAGGAACTTGAGATTGAAGTCTCAGATGTTTATTTCATAACCAGATTTTCGCGGAGGGGGGCAGTACCAATCCTGACTGGCACCCGTCTCTCAATGGAGAACATGAGTATGGTTATCTTCAGGGTGTGTCTAGGGGCAAGGAAAGGATCGGGAAGTGGAAAAGTGGACATCCAAACTATTCCAGATTTGGCACTAAAGGTAGTGCTGAACACCATCACACGAGCTACAGGATCGCAGGCACCGCACGAGGCCACAAAGACATAAATACTTCTTGTCGTAGATTGCATAGCACCGACCCTCTACAACTGGGTAGAGGCGGTGACAATCAACATGAAGCTTCAACTGAAAAATGCTATAAAACCAAGTTGAAGCAGTTTGATTACGCGTCCATATTGGTATCGTTCATCTTAGAACTACTACCAATATTTCAGCGTCAGGAGATGATAGTTCTAACACCATTAGCCCAGGAGCCACGGATGGCCCATTAGGAAGCTCTAATGCCAAGGTCAGGGGGCAGAAAACTGATGTCCTAGAGACCGGATTTCTTTCAGTGGCTCTGCTGATAGCTTATTTTCATTGAGGACTGGCCCTACTTTGGCACAAATTTTACTGGTGATACAGATCTCCCACTTCCAAAAGGAGAGAATTGGGATGAAGTACTGGGTAAGACTCATTTTTTATTTTGATGAGTATTATGATTTTTTTTGTTATGCATGTTCTGACATTAATCCATGTAATTGAAAATGTTGGCACAGAGGGACCTACAAGTATGTCCCTCATAGCGAGACAAATTCCTCACAATTTTGATGTAGCCCATCATGATGAGGGAGTCGAGGAGGAGGAAATCATACGCAAATTGGACGGAATCTCCCGTGGGATCGCGGACTATGTGTGATTCAATTATGTTCCTTGTGCATACCAGAGACACACTACAAGGGTGTCAAACTGTGTCCACCGCTTGCTGAGGCAGCTTGTATGGGTCGTGACGTGTTATCATGAGTGTCATGTTGAGTAGACGCCTAGGTTTTATTTTCGCATGTTTTTTGAGAGACATGATGTCTCAGGATGTAACCGAAACATACATATTTTTTGAACTTATGATGCACATGGATGAAAACACTCAATATATATATATATATATATATATATATATATATATATATACATATATTTTCTTGTATGGACCTTGTCATGTCATGATGATTTTTTACAAATTACATAAATGTCTATCTAATACAATGTTAGCTACTATATCAGTTAATGCATTCATTTGTCTAGGAATATGTTGATATGTAATGTAATCAAAATGTCTTTCCAGTAAACGAACACACAAATACAACCTTAAGAGGTGAGGGTTTCTAACAGAATAATGTCCATTAAGTTGAAGAACAACAAGCTATGAGTCTAGGTTAACAATCAATGCACGAATGTCGAGGGTAATAGCCTCAGTTAATAGTTCAATAACAACACTATATTCAACGACATTTTTTGTAGTTCGTCCTAGACAGATACCTTAAAGGTCTACCAACTCACCAGCAGGATCATAAATCACCCAGGCTGCTGAAGACAGGTTTCGGGTACTACGGGAAGTACCATTTGCGAAACCAACATAAGGGGTAATAGACATCTGCACAATAAGCAACAATCAAATAAGCAAGAAAACGCTCGCAAAGCACACCAAGCCAAAAATGTACAAAAATGAAAAGAACACCTGTGTACAGAAACATGCACAAATGAGTCATGCATAGTATTTTTTAAGATACAACCCATTTTTGGGCTGATCCAGAGGATGACCTTCATAATAAATAAGCTCATAAGCCCCAATTCACAAAACATGTTTAACAATGTAGGGTCCATGCCACATCGGTTGAAATTTTCCTGCCCCCAACTTATCGTGAGCTTGGTCATATAGGAGGACAAGGTCTCCTTCTATGAAGGAACAAGGGGAAACTGACTGGTCAAAATGAGCTTTGACCCGATTTTTTTGTGCTTCAATGACCAGAGCAGCAAAGTGGCGAGTTTCATCCAGCCTTTCTAAGTAGAGAAGATGCTCTTCTTTTGGTGAAGTATTCGGCAACAATTCAACAACTAGTTTGAGTGAAGGTATTTCACATTCAATCAGAAGGGTTGCTTACATACCGTAAACAAGATGAAATGGAGTGAATCTGTTCGCATCCTTTACTGAGGTTCGGTATGCCCAAAGAGCCAAAAATAACATGAGATTCCAGTTTGATTTGTGCATCCCAATCGTACGTTGAAGCATAGTGACGAGAACTTTGTTCACACCTTCAACCTGGCCATTGGCCTGAGGGTAGAAAGGTGTTGACCTGTCGTGACACAGACCCAACTTGGAAGTCAACTCCGCTGCCATGTAATGCCGAAAATGGGAACTGTTGTGGATCATCTACAATATCCTTTTATTTTCAATTTTGAAAAAAAAAAAAAATTAAAGCATGTTAAAGTATTAAAATTTTTATACTTTAGCATAAAAATATTTCTATTAATTGCATTAGAGTTAAAAGTGTAAATATTTTGAACTTTATGAAAGTGGGTCCTAACTTGAAGATTAAAATTCGTTTATTTTATTGAGCAGGATGCGTTGATTTCTTGAACTCCGATCAAAGGACTCAACCCGCGAGCACAAATAGCGCATGAATTAAAATGAAGGGTGCCTCTGCAGTTGACTGGGTTGACTGCAGGAGTAACATAGATGAGCGGTGGAGATTGAATGCACGGGTACAAGCCCAAATAATTTTCTGTACTCCGAGACCCCCCGCAGTGACGTAAGACACTGAGTTGTTCACAATTGTCTTCCACGTTAGGTAAACTTAACGTCTCGTTGGCGCATCATGTCAGCATTTAAGTGTAAAGCTGCGCCACCTATTTAAACGAAATTCACACTCTTTCCGAAGCAATTTGTGATTTAGTTGATATTTTTAATTGGTTCGCGCTGTGTCCTGTTCAGTTTTCCATCACCCTATCAAAAATTGGCCACCCTCTAAGTCGTCCATTGTCGTAATTTTGAAGCATGGATAAACGCTCATCTCTATCGGGTTCCACTTGTCATATCCCTCTCATGGATACCGAGAGGGATATCCAAGACACCAATTGTTATGTGGTTCATCTTCCGTTTTACCAGCAAGTTCTTCTGAATGACAAAGCTTCCCCGGTTTATACTGCCATGGCCAAGTCTGGTGTGATGTCTGCATGTATCCCTAAAACCCATCTTTTTCCTGAATTTATATATTGGTTAGTATCAGTTATGTATCCTGGGAAATGTTTTGTGATGAACTGTCAGGGAGAGAATGTTTTGCAGGTGTCTGCCCAGCTAATTTGCCAAGCCCTTTGTTACCCTGAGTCAGATTCATGTGTTCAGTTCTCCGATGATTCTTTGGTAGCATGTTATGATAGCCTTGCAAGTCAAGAGTTCAATCATTTTATTCATTTTCTGAAACCTAACACACATCAATTTCAGCCTGACAACAAATATTTTCCTATGGAAATTTTGATACTAAATTTCAACCAGTACTAAGCAGCATTGCAAATATTCTGGGAAAAGATGATGATAGTACAGTGGATAAATCAATCTTGTGGATGTTTTCCATGATGATGAAGCCAGGAATGGTGCTGGATATTCTATCCTATTGGCAGGAAGCATTCAATTCACAACTCATGAGCCTATCATTAATAGGTTCTTTCATATTTCCTTCATTAATTATTTACTTGTTCTTATATCAAAATGTGGAGGAATTCATGCATATGGGTTTGAATATTATGGACATGAATAAGAAAAGGCAATCAGTATTTTTCTAGAAAAATGTAGTAAGAAGAGAACAAAATGAAACTGGACTATTTGATTTTGCTAGTTATTTCATGCCAATTGCATATAAAGTTTTGAATGGAGTTCCTCCCCCTTATTTCTTACCCAAAGCTTAGGAATTCTTGCATTTAGGAGCAAACTGCAAATTTAGAGATTGGTTTGTTTTTTAGGATTACTCCAAAATTAGGTTGTATGGATCAAGTGTTGAGCCTTATAGACTTCTAGTGTTTGTACCTATGAGGCTATTTGCTTTGCATTTTGTTCGACAAAGTCTAAATGTTGATTAGGTTCACTTTGTGCCCATGAAAAAGGAGCATATGTTCAAACTTCCCATGACCATAGGTCCTTTCATAGTTAATATGAGAGAGACATTTGAAGAGGTTACTAGAATGATAGATGAGATGCATTTGCTGTTAGGGGAAAGCTGGGCTTATGACCCTCACAGTGTAATTTCCAATAGAGGAATTGAAAATGGGTACTCAGCTTTCATTCATGAAAGCAGGCCAGATTTAGAGAAGATAGCAAGTAAAGGTGTAATGAGTTCAACAGGTTCAAATATTTAGACTCCTATCATATCATAAAAGTCTAATAAAAGAGGTAAAGAGACAGTAGTTGATTTAGAGGATGAGGAGCAGGGAGCTGAGAAAAGGACAAAGTTTAGTGAAGAACCTGCATATAATCAACCTAGTTTTTCTTTATAGTTGGGAGAGGAAAAAAACGTTCTTGCTTCACCCAGAAGACATGAGACCTCTCATGAACAAGTACCTCTAATCAAACGGATGTTTGCTCAGATTTTAGAAAGAAACCAGAAGATGAAGGCCAGCATCGAGGCCCAAGCTAAATATCAAATTGCTCCAGACCAAACAAGAATTTTAACAACAATGGAGCTTGAGAAAGATCAATTCAGAATTTCCTATCACATCCTTCAAACATGTCAATTGGCTCTTCTAGCAATTTCAATACTATAAATGTGACTGTAGATGTGAAGAAAATCCCATTGTTGGTTAAAGTGAACTTACATATGCAAACAGGTCAGTTGATTGTAAATGACCTGACAAAGACTAATGCATTGGCATTGAAATCATAAAATATGCTTGGAAAAGTAATCAAGCAGTTAAAGTTAGAGAAAGCCAACTCTAGGGCTTCAACAATTCAGAATGAGGAACTAAAGAAAATCATAGTAAAGATTGGAGTGGACCCTAATGCTAGGACTGTTGTGCAGAAACTTCTGCAAAGTGCTGAAGCAGAGATATCTACATTGAAGGAAAAGTTAAAATTGTCTACAGGAGAGCATTCAATGGCTGCAGAGGTTGTAGAGGTAGAGAACGAGAAAGAAAAGCTTCTACAACAGTTGATGCAAAAAGAAGAAGAAATCTCCAAAATAAAGCAAACTGCAATATCATTGCAAAATCATATTGATAATCATTCTTGTACTTTTGTTTTTCCTTCAGGTAATGAAGATCCACAAGCATAGATTGCTCAGTTTAATACTGAACTGCAGATGGCAGAAAGAGATTGGAAAAAGGCCCAAGCATATTTAGAGACTGCAACAAAGATTATTCAAGCTGCAGAAAATGAAGCCGGTAAATATAAGCTGTACAGTCAAAATGCTAATGCTGAGATCAAAAGTCTCAAAGAAAAATTGAAAGGGAACATATCTTTAATTTAGGCAAAAGATATCATTTGGAATGATATCATTTCAGAAATGAAATCAATCTGGAGCTTTTGATGGTGGTTGCAGAAGAGAAAATTCTCATCAGGGAATTTGAAGAACAAGTCATGGTAGATAGACAGAAGACAATCAATAGGGCTATTTGGGTAAAAAGATTCATTGACTTCATTAATTCCAAAATATATCAAGAGTTGGAGGAAAATGAGATTAAAGATAGAATCCTATATGCAGTGGAGATTAATAAGATGATAGTCAAGAATGATCACAGGAAGGCCACAGAAAAGAAGTTGATATAAATTAAAGAAGCAGTAGTCATTTTGATAGGTCATTGGACAAGGTGACAAGAGAAGGTCTGCCTTCATGTTGGGGACTTGGAGGAGGTCTGTTGTCATGGGATTCTTATGAAAACTTACTAGTATTGACGAAAAGTAAAGTTGATAATACACATGAAAAGACTCAGGTGCTCAAGGGAGCAACAATGATCAACTTTCTTCAGAGACATTTTCAGCTGTTGTGGTTGGTAAAAACCCTATTTGCAGAAAGACCATCCTATAACCGAATTACTGCTTTCATATTGGAGTATCACAATCTAATACATTCACCCAGGACAAGAGTTGAGATATGGAAGAAGTGCAGATCTTGGAAGATAGACTTGCAAAAATATCCTTCGGTTTCGAAGAAAGACAAATCAGTTGATCCAGGAAATGTAGCAGCATCGTCGTCTATTCACATTCAGCATATAGATTAGGATGTTAATTTTTATGTTATTGTAATTATTCAAATATAATTTAAATGTAATAAGACGTTTTGAGGGTATGTAATAGATAGCTTAAAAAGTCCTCAGGATTTGAGGTAGTTAGGATCTGTTATAGCAGTTTCAAACTGCTTTTTATTGTATTTAGTGTAATAGTTCAAAAGGAGAAAGGTTCTGAGTTTTGGACCTTCAAACTATAATTCTGTACTCATAGATTTCAAAGATTAATAAATGAGAAACAAGTTTCTGGCATTTTTTTATGTCGATATGTATTCAAGTTTACATTCTGTGTTTTCTATATTTGAATAAAACGAAGTAATGAGCAACAAGTCTCTTTTTACTTATGTGAGAAAAAGTTAAAACCCTTAATTACCGCTCCTTCAGTTTAACTATTTCTTTCATATAATTCTTCTGAAGTTTGAGATGATATATTCTATGTAAAAACATATCAGTTTGGGCTTCTTTCTTTCGTTCTCTTCTGGTCATTTCATTAAACATCAACAAATGATAGCATTGTGAGCATTCATTATATTTGATATTTGAGAGTTTAATAATAAATACTTGAGTGTGATTAAACAGAAGCAAATAATTCTGTGACATAATCATATAAATGTCTTAAGCATTGATTCCTTATCAAAGCTAAGGGATTGTCTCTTAAGGTACAACAGGAACCATGATCGGTAACAATGGCTTGAGGGACACCAAACCTAGAAATGACATGATTGAATAGAAATTGTGTTGTTGTCTTACTGTCAGCCGTAAGTGTAGGCATTGCTTCGGCCCATTTGGTGAAGTAGTCAACGGATACGATGATATAAGCATGCCCCCCTGCTGAGTGAGGTTTACATGTCATAAAATCGATTCCCCACTTTGCAAAGGGACCAACAGTAATGATAGGGTGGAGATGGGAAGGCAGCGCGCACATGTTGCGCTAATAGATTTGGCAATCATGGCACTTACGGACAGCAAAAATGTAGTCTTTAAAGATAGTGGGCCAGAAATACCCAACACGAATAATTTTCTGTGCAGTAGCATAACCAGACATGTGACCGCCACAGGTGCCACTGTGACAATCATTCAAGGATTTCTCAGCCTCCTCGAGATTCAAACACTGGCGGAGAATGGAATCAACTCCAATGCGGTAGAGTGTATCTTCAACTATACGATAGGGTTGTGAGTTGCGAATGATGGCGCAAGCATCCTTCATCAACTCAGATCGGAAGGTATAAGTATGAAGATATACGATGATATCACCATACCAAGGATTGAGGGTCAAAATCAGAAAAAGTGTGTCGTCCGAAATGCGTTCCTCGGAACCAGATAGAGCGGAATTGGAAGGGAGAGAGCAGATCAAATCGGAAAAGACTAATTACTTCTTCGACTTGGTAGTAGTGAACTCCAAATCAAACTCTTGGAGGATTACAATCCACTTCGGGTACTTTCCCCCTAGCAACTGACGAGTCAATATATAGGTCATAGGATTGCAGTCAGAAGTCACAGTCACCGTACGCAACAGAATGTAGTGAGGAAAACATTGAACAGGTTGAACAGTAGCCAACACCAACTTCTCAACATGTGCATATTGTGTTTCAGTATCGATAAGGTTACGAGAAAGATCATAAATGATATGGTCATCACCATCATCATCGTCTTGTACCAAAACCATGGCAATCGTGCTAAATGCGGCGGCCAAATAGAGGAAATAATCGCAATGATAATTTGGAGGACGCAATAGAGGAGCATTGATAAGCAACATCTTCAGTGCATCGAAGGACTTTTGGGCGATCTCATCATAGAGGAATGGGACGCCTTGCTTCAGTAATCATGTAAACCCTTTAGCCACCTCGGCATAGTTAGGTATAAAATGGCATAAGAAGTTAGCTTTCCCCTACAGACTATGCAGCTCATGTAATGAGGATGGAGAGAGGAGATTAACAATAGCTTCAACTTTGAGTGGATCAAGATGAATCCCGTCTTTGGAAACGATAAACCCTAAGGGTCTACCGGAGTCAACGCAAAAGACGCACTTATGCGGATTCAATTGGAATTTATAGCGTCGACAGCGAAGAAATATCTGACGGAGACGATCAGGATGATCTTTACACTTAGCTGAATGAGCCAAAAGGTCATCCAGATAAGGTTGAACAATGTGCTTGATATCATGGAAAGCATATGACATTGCTCGTTGAAATGTAGCCCCAACATTTTTCAGACCAAAAGGGAGATTTTTATAAGCGAAAGTACCCCAAGGATAGATAAAGGTAGTCTTATTTTGATCAGTCGGAACAATGTTAATCTGGTTGTATCCAGAAAACCCATCCATAAGGGAAAAAATCTCATTCCCAGCACAGTCATCAATGATTTGATCAATAAAAGGAGTAGGATAATTATCCTTAGGGAAAGCATAGTTAATGTCATAGTAATCAACGTAGACACGAATGGTACCCTGTTTCTTATCGACAGGAACAATATTGGAAACCCATTATGTCAAGGGAATCAGATAGATAAAACTAGCTTTAAGAAGTTTTTCAACTTCTCCCTTAATAGCAGCAGCCTTTCTAGGGTGCATAAGACGAAGACGCTAGTGAACAGGCTTCGCACCAGGATAGGTAGGAATCTCATGAACCACTATACTTGGATCGATTCCAGGCTTCTCTTCGTAAGACCATGCAAAGACGTCGTGAAACTTGCAGAAAAGGCTAGTATAGACCTAAACCTCATTGGAAGAACAGGTCACCCCAATATGTATGTTCTCGACAATTCTCGGTTTGACAGAAATGTCGATAGGCATCGTTTGTGTGATATTACTCAAGTTACCATCTGTAAAAACTTCATGTGTCAGAATAGGTGTTTGAAGCAGAGGAGTAGGAACTTGAGAAGAAAACATCTCAAGACACGTAGACATGGCCCCAAGGCCGGGCATGAACAAGGAACAATGATGACCATCGGCCCAAGGAGGATCCTCAAGAGACATAGTTTCCACGATGGCTTCATTGGAGGGAAATATCTCTCTCAAGGGATCGGGCGAATCCGGATCGCGGAGCCAAGGGGATTGAGAATAAGTATCAAGAGACATGACCAAAGGATCATGATCATGAGGCGGAGGATCCAAAGCCAAAATAAGCTCTCAATATCAATCTCGATCGGACTTAACAACATCAAATATCCAAATGAATTAATATTCTCGGGCGAAGGGATGATCCACGGATCGTCAAACCTGGAGATCATATTAACCTGAACAGTGTTGGGTGGGGGAAGAGGAAAAATACCCATGAGGGCAGGATCTTTGAAGAGACCCGACCGTACGCTCTCGTAAGGTGTAGGAATTTGATCTACGTACAGAACGTTGTTCTTGGAAGAAGAAGTGAAGAATGACAATTGATAGACAGTAACGATCTTTCCTTCATGCGGAAATCACAAAACACAAAAGAGAGTGGATGGAATGCACAGCATGGCATGGGTCCAACTATGACTGAGGAGAAGATTTTAATTGAGCTTGGTGTCAACTACTTCAACCTCGACGTGGACTGTCTTCCCTTCTAGGGTAATCGGTAAACTAGCGAGAACACCAAGAGGTTTAGATTCCCTTCCATCAAATGCTTCTAGAGAATTTGGAGATGAATTCAGAGCTGGAGAACCAATATCTTTCCAGCAGGCAGATGACATGATGCACGTAGATGCACCCTCATCCACGACCACTCGATGGTTATTTAACTCATTAATTCCAACTTGTATGATGAGCACAAGATGGTGAGGGAGACGTGGGATGAAATTCTCCAAGTCAAAAGTGATAAGGCTTGAATTAACAGGATCAACCCCGCCGATGGCAGATAGTAAATCCTTCCATTGAGACAAACAACTATGAATTACTTCTAATGCAGACATCGTAGATGGTGCCTAAGCCAAATCCTCAACAATACTGTAACGTTCAGAAGCATGGGTGTTAGGATTGTAATAAGACTTACGGAGTACACCTTTGGAAGGTGGTCATACAACAAGCTCAGTACTGGGCCTTTCAATCTGAAGAGGGCCAAAAGTAGGTGGAGGAGGAGGACCATCAGCGTTCTCTTTCCCCGCTGCCAAACGCGGTTTGATATAATATTTCGATCGGGTAGCCATGGAAACGGATGAAGAACCATTCATCATGAAACCCTGAGAGCCAAATGGGGCAGAGGACTTAGGTTGCTCTACCAATTGAGTCTGCTGTGACTAAAACAGTTCTTTGAGAACATTCGGAGTCCCTTGGGTGCCTTTGACCAATCGACTCACTTCGGCCCATCGAGGATAGTCCTTGGTGTAGTGCTTTTCATCACAAATAAATCAAGGATACTTCGGTTTATGTTGTGAACCATCATCAGCACGAGATTTCTGAGAATCCTGTTTTGGGGTATCAGCTTTGGCCTTAACTTTACCCTTATTTTTACCCTTGGAAGTTTTATCCATTGGATTGGCATGAACGACATTCACTTCCGTGGTTTTACCAGAATTCAGGGTTGGTTGAGAAGTAGTATCATTGGAAGGAGTATATTTTTTCTTCCCATGATTCAAAGGAGAAGACTTCTGAGAAGTCTGAGACATGGAACCAATGATACCGTCGACGGATGGCATCGCCGGTGCTTTGGACATTCTAGGTCTAGGAGTATCAAGTAAGAGATCATACAACGTGCCAGACTGAGAGTACATAAGATCAAGGTATTGGGCACGAGCAATGGCTTATTTCTCAGTGACGCATGCCCCCATAGCAATGTCCTTAGCAATAGGACTAATGAAAGAGGTAGTAAACCAATCAGTTAGAAGCTGATCAGGAATCTCAAACTTGATCAGGCGACGACGACGCCTCCATTCATGAATATGATCTGAGATATGGGTAGCTCGATCTTGCTTCAAGGATGTGAGGAGGTGCGTCCTAGTTTCGTACCGAACCGATAACTGAAAGTGTGTGAGAAACGCTATGGCTAAAGAATTGAAATCCTAAAAGATGCCACGAGATAACTCGATGTACCACTTGGCAACGACACCAGTAAGAGGCCATTGGAAAATACAGAGTCAGATAGAATCATCAACCCAAGAGTTAGAGGAACACCAAAGATGGTGTGTCATAACATGCGCTTGGGGGTCTTCTCCAGACTTGCCCTCAAATTTGGGACAATCACGAGGGATTTTGGTTGGAACTGGAGGCCAATACGGGTTATGAAGGATTGGATCGTTTGTCAACTTTGACACACCAGGCAGTTCCAACGTAGAGAGAAACGATAATTGAGGATTAAAAGGCATTAGAGGTCATTGATAAAGACCAGTATTAGCATTCCACCCAGGTTGGGAGAAATTCTGCCCCCATATGTTTTGTCCCAGAGAATTCTGTCCATAGGGGTTATAAGCCTGATGGTTTTTCCCATACTGGGGTTGAGGACCGGGATACTGATTCTGAGCTTACCATTGAGGTCCTTGCTGAGAAACATATGGATTTTGCTGTGAAATGTAAGCGTTGCCTTGAGGTGGATTATACACCATCTGGGATTGAATTTGAGGGTAGTAAGTGTAACCTTGGGGCGCACTATATACTGCCTGAAATTGACCTTGAGGAGGGTAAGTAGTGCCTTGAGGTTGAGCAAGTTGAATGGGCTGCTGAGCAGGTTGAACAGGTTGAACTGACTATTGAGCAAGTTGAAATGTTTGGATCGGCTGCTGAGCGGGTTGAGTAGTTTGGATTGGCTGCTGAGGTTGGGCAGGTTGTCCCTGCGGAGCAGGTTGGCCTGGATATTGAGGGCCACCGGGTTGCCCTTGTGGAAGAGGTTGGCCCGATGGTTGGGATGGACCAGGTTGCCCCTCAAAATTAGGTTGACCCGGCGTAGGACCATAGGGTTGTCCTTGCTATACAAAAGCTTGGCCTTACGGAACGTAAGGTTACTGCTGTTGCACAAAAGGTTTTCCCTATGGTGGACACATTTGGCCCCCAGGAACATAAGATGCTCTTGGTTGAAACTGTGGTTGACCAGATGGACCGTAGGGTTGTCCTTGTTGGACCAAAGGTTGACCCTGTAAGGGTTGTCCTTGTAGACCGTAAGGTTGTCCCTGAGGACCAAAGGGTTGTCCCTACTGGACCAAAGGTTTTCCCTGTAAGGGTTGTCCTTGTAGACCCGAGGGTTATCCTTGTAATAATAGCCCTTGATGAGAAACGATCTGATAGGGATTAGTTGGAGGTAAATAAATAGCTTGATTAGGATCGATGGGAGGAAAATATACGGGATTACCGTAGACATCATAATGATGAGGAGGCTTGCCAGGAGCTTGTGGCTGCTGAGAATCTTGAGGTGTGGAATTCTGATACTGAGAATCCGGAGAGGGAGCATACCGTCACTGAATATCCAATAGATAGTCATGAAATGTATAAGTAGAAACCATAGGTGCAGTGCACGTAGGATGGGTTTCCACGACGCGAGGTTGCGATCCACTCACGGCAAGCCTAACAGGAAATGTGGGATGGATAAAGATAGACCTGCGAATAGCAGCAGACCTGACAACTGAGTCGTGCTAACAATCGGTGCAGATGAAGCCACACAAACGGTAGGTCAGACCGAGATAGATGTAACAGTGGTTAATGAGATGGGTTTCGACGGTGACATTCCTAATGTAGGAAAAATAAAGCTTCCAGTGGGAGCCCCTATACTGGACTGTGCCATGAATGCCACACTATAAATTATCTGACCCGAAGTACGATAACTGGGTGGAAGAGACACCGATTGAGGGGAAAGTTGACTGGAGACATACGAGAACTCTTCTGGGAAAAGCTGATATTCCCCTGTAGAAATATGTAGCTCTTCATTGGAAACAAGACTGGAATAATCCATATATGATGAGGTCGTAAGATCGTTGAAAAGACGACGAGGACTAGGGGGTAAAGCAGCGGCTAATAATGGTGATCCCAAGTGAGAGGAGGGAATTCTTCCTCGCTCCAAAAACCATACCAAGCACCCCGAGATGGTCAATTGAAATCAACCGACCCTTCAGGAGGGGACCGGGTAGCGAGATGTAAGGCACTCACGATAATAGGCTGCGAAAACTCGGCATACCTAGTGGACTGAGGTGTTTCTAAAGAAACGTCAGTAAAAGGACGACCACTAGGAGGCAGTGAAGAAGACGACGAAACTGGTGGTTCTGCCACCACTGTGAGAATATTTCAACACAAGAAGAAAAATGAGATAGTCTATTTGAGGCTTCAAGATCAAACACTAAGGAACTAAAAAAACAAGCCAAGAAAAAAACTTTTAATAGGCGTTTGATTGTAGGTAGTTAATTTTATGACATTGAAATGCAACTTTGTTGCTTCATGTTTTAAGAGTCGAGAAACAGGAAAACGATGACTCTAGTCACTTTTAGATTGAATGAGCGTGAAAGGACAAGTTCTTGATAATATTTTCACTTTTAGAGAGTCTCAAAAATATCAAAATGACTGCTCAGTTAATCTAAGCAAGAGGGTGTACCAAGTTTCCATGAACTGCCATATACACCTTGGTGATCAAATGAAAGATAAATGATCAAGGACTTGACGTATGTGCAGGTGGTCTCCCCGAATGTTGTGTTCGATGTATCATGGTTACAGGGCGGGATACTCGGCTTCCTATGGATAAAGGATTGCAACCTATGAGGGTCTCCCTTTATATACGCCATGGCACGGGGAGAACAAGTCCGTTCTAGCGTTGTCTAAAGCCAAGTGGCGAATGATAGCTACTAGGTTTAACGACGCCGAAACACGTCACTAGCCTAGACCTCTAAAATATGTATGTTAAGTTTCAATGCTTCCCTATATTGATTGAATTGATTCTAAGGTTGATCTTGAATTAATGTTTTGATTTCAAGGCCTTACCGAATGTGATCTTGAATTCCTAAATGCACACTATATGCAAAAGAACATCATTTCCGTTTGATGAACGTTGACTAAGAGAAGGATAGGGATCTTTAACAAAGTAGTAATCAATGAAAACATAAGAAGAGTTTCACTAATGCATCTAATACAACCAAACGAGAAAATGAAAATTCGTTCCCAGTTCACCAAGAGCTATTTATGCAAAAGAACTTTTCATTTTCGATTCAAACGAAAGAATGCATTTTTTTTTTGTTTTTTAGATGAATGAAGCACACAATGCACTGTTACACTAAAAATCAAAGCAAACACTAGTTTTAACCACTACGAATGTAGATATCTAAAACGAATAAATCAAATGAAATATAAAGATAAAATACACTCAAAATAAGGATGCACTCTTCCAAGCAAACAAAAGGCTTTCAAAACAATCCAATGAGCAATGTGATCTATGCTCGAAGTGACAAAATGGAAATTCAAATGAAAAACAAAACTGATCATCATACAAACCAAAGACAAAAGTAATCAGTCAATGAATTAAAATGACAAAAGTAAAAGTGACTCGAACTTAACTCAGAAGGCTCAGTGAGGAGAAGGCCGAACAAACAACACAAGACACCTAGAAACCCTAGGGATACAAACTCAACTAATAAGATAATGGAAAAACAGCTGAGAAGATCGAGGCTACAGAGTCAAAATAATCTCAAAAGACCAATTGCAAGGCAAAGAACCAATCCAGAGCCAAGAAATACTAAAAAAATATCAGAAAAGAGGTTAAATCAAATCCTACAGGATCCAGCGCAACTGTCAGGCTATAATCCGTGCCTAACAGGGATTCATGCACCTGTGACAAAAGCAACAAACACCAACTGGCATGACTATTCAAGGAAAAACCACACCAAGCAAGAAAACTATGGGAAAAGGATAAAACCACTGAGTAGAGGTCAGACTTGACACTCTAGAACTGAACAAGATGATTTAAAACAGTTAGGCAAGTCAATCAAGGCAGAAAAGAAATCAAACGACCAAAGTTGACTCGACAAGTCAAACTCCCAACAAACAACGAGATGAAAAACACACACTGATCCTCAATGGAGTCGCCAAATTTCTATGTAGGTAAATCCCCTCTGCAGATAGAGGTGGTCCCTCTAGCCCTAGGGTGGGTCTAGCAGCAAGAGGACATGCTAATGTGTCAGTTCCTAGTTAATGAACGAAATGAGTTGGGATAGATTTTCCTACCTGTGATCCAACGCGGTTGTCGTAACTGTAGCAGAGGTCTCCTGATCCTCGTCCCAAAATGTCGCAATCCTTCAGCAATGGTACTCGGGTGCCTGCACAAAGATCAAAAAACAAAAGCAACATACAAGACAATAATTGCATTCATAACTAGCTAATTGTTCAAGGATAATTAAACGTATTGTGTAAGATAAATCACATCAACACAAGACGGGAACCAAAACATCAGTCATGTATATATTAAGAGAAAGAAAGAGATTAAAACCGGAGCCTTGATGTCATAGCCCCCTTCAGTGGGTCCATTCAAAACGTGTCTCGAGTATTCTTCGGGGAATTTGGACGTGGCGAGGAAAAATGCCTAAGCTCTCTCTTGACAGGGGTATCTCTCTCTGCTCTATCTCACATCAGCTATATCAGATTGTTTCGGCAAAATGTTCAGCAATTCCTCTTCAGCTAGCTGCATCTATGTGAGAGAGGTGTTTTTATAGAAGGAGAGGAGGAGGTTTGGATCCCTCAAATGGTGGAAGGGAGGCCTTATCCTTTGGGAGGTTGCCCCAAAAGGAGGAAACAAGAATCCAAAGGAAGGTGCTTGACGTTATGCAGTCGAACAACCCAATCTGACTCGCTCACGAAGTAGTTATCTTGGAAACTTTGCTTCTATTTTTAAAAAAATTTCCAAAAACAGCTCGGCGCGGGTAGCTCATTGAGACAGAGCGCCAATGGGCATGAGGCCTAGTGTTAATTTCCTTTATCGGTGCAAGGCCAGTGTTAATTTCCTTTATCGGCGCGAGGCCATAACTGCCTGCCAGCACCAACCCAAAAGCATTTGTTTTTGATGGTCTGTTCTAGGAAAAGTCAACAAAGGAAATTTTCTCCTCATGGAAAGGGATGCAATGACACTTTTTTCAAGCCATGACACTTCATATAATTCATAGAAAAGGTCCTCTAATGTGTGGGATGGGGATTGCAGGGACGGTGACAAAATGCTATGTAACAACTCTCGTTGAGGCTTACCTCAGATATTTGCATATCATTACCTATATCTTCTTCTATTGGTGAATCAGATGCTCCAGTAAACATTCTGCAAAAACCCTGACCTATAACAATTTTAGCTAGTGTAATTTCTACATCATATTATTGTAAAGAAGTTACCTAATTGGCTCATTTTTCTCCCACTTCCCTTTGCATCAATAATTGTCTTACTACTGAAAATGGAACAATGTTTTTGGTGTGAGTTTTTAGGAGAAATGGCCTGAAATTTTTTATTGCTTTAAAGAAGGAAAATGCCCGTTTTTCAATAGAAAAATAGTTCAATTCGACATCATGTAAATTTGACCTTAAGAAAGCAATAGGTGCTTCAATTTTTTCTTCATTAATTTGTGTTAAAACAGTTGCATATGATGTTTCTAAGGTGAATGTATATAATACAAAATGTTTTGAAAAATCAGGAGTGACCAAAGAAGGAGCATTGATGATAGCCTGCTTGATTAATTTAAGTGATTCCCTTTCAATGTGAACCCATTTAAAGATTGAATTTTTCTTGGTCATGGATTGTAAAGGAAAAAAAATTGTGGAAAGTTAGGAACAAACATTTTTACAAAAGTTATTTGACCCAAGAAAGACTGCATTGATTTCTTATTGTGGGAAAAAGGGATTTTCTCAAAATTTTTAATTCTTTCTAGATCAATATAAATACCCTTTTTTGATACAATGAATCCGAAAATCTCACCTTCTCTCAAAGAAAAATAAGAATTTTTGGATTTAATGAAATACCATATTTCAAACATCGTTCAAAGATATGTTTAAGGTCATTCAAATGGATGCTTTTTTTCTTGGAATAAACAGTGATATCGTCCAAGTAAATTACAACAGATTTGTTAATGAGTCCTTTAAAGGCTATACCCATATCTCTTTGAAATGTGGCACCTGCATTAATCAAACCAAAAGAAATTTTTTGATAATCATATGTTACTTATTTTGTTCTAAACGTCGACTTCAATCTATCATCTGTATGTACTAATATTTGGTTAAATCTTGAGAATCCATTAAGAAAATACATAAGTTCAGAACCGACTACTGATTGCAGTATTTGTTCCATGGTTGGCAGTGGGAAGTTATCCTTCAGACAAGCTTTGTTTATATTTCTAAAATATATGCATATGCAAACATCACCATTCTTCTTTATAACAGGCACTAGATTGGAAACCCATTTTGAATGCCTAACAGGAAAAATGATCTTAGCCTAAATGAATGATGATATTTCATGAGATGGTAAACCAAGACCTAGATTGATGTTCTGCGACTTATCATGAATACTGAGATTTACTAATTCAAAGTTCAAAGTTGAACTTTGAATTCTGACATTAGTTATCTTCTTAAATCTATCTTTGAGATCATAAATATCTTCCATCTTAACCAAAGATTTGGGTGTTGGATTTTCTTCAATGTTTTGCTTTAATTGAAGGTCATGTTCATTTTCATCTAAGATTTGATTGCCATATGACCGCTCTGATGTCAAGAAATCGACAATATCATAATCATCGTTGAAGACTCGCCAATTGATGACATTATTAGGAATGGATGGTCTATAAATCAATTCAATGGAGAACCTGTCAGGACTAAAATCTTCAGATGGTATAAGTTTTGAAGCAACATTAGCTAATTGATCAGCACTAGAATTTTGAAATATGGGAATAGGGGAAATATTAAATGTCAAATAATGATCTGTGAGATCTTGAACCAATGTTTGATAGTGTTTCTTACCTGTTTAATAATGATTTACGAGTCTCCAAATACCTGAAATATTTCACATCAAGACTAATTTATTTATACAATCCTTGTATCAATGCTTCGTATTTTGCAGTATTATTTGTACACTTGAATTGTAATATGCAAGATAACATGACCTTTTCTCCTTCTGGGCTCACTAGAATACAACCAGCTCCTACACCATTGTTAGATTTGGAAACACAAAAGTATAGAGTCCAAAACAAAGTTTTGACTACTAGCTTTTTTTAAAAATTTGTACATTTGGAAAGATCTGTTTCTGAGAAGTTTTCAATTTGAGAAATGATAGCATTTTCCAAGAAGGGAGATTTTTTAGCGTTAAAATTCCCTAAAAATGATTCACTTGAGTAATTGCCGATAATATTGTTGGTAAATGCTATTGGCTCATTGTCACCTTCAAATTCAATTATTGTATGTTTCATGTGTTTTTCATGATCAACTCGAATTTGATTTGGTTTTCCATTATAAGGTAACCACATATGAGACCAATCTGTAGCAAAATATCCATGGAGTTTTTCAAACCATTCTATACTCAAAATTAAGCCATAGAATATTGGAATATCAGCTACTAAAATATCAATGATTTGAATGAATTTGGGATTGGAAGAAAGTCAGATATTGTTGGCGAAAAAGGAGTTCTCTAGGCAAGACCCAGGTTCAGGATAGAGGCCACAAGGTTTCTGCAGTAGTCTAGCACAACGCCGACATTTTCACCATACTCCAAGGAGCAGAGTGTCTCACCCGAGGTGTGCCGTGACCTAAGTAAGATTAGGAGAGAGATCATGTACCAGACGATTATAACCATGAAGAAAAACTAAAGGGACTTGAAACAACAAACAGATCTCACTACTATGTATACGCTATTTCTCATCAAGCATGTTCAGGACGTTGAATTAAAATTTAAAACAAGGCATACATTCACAGTAAGCAATTGATTAACACTCAAATCAGAACATTAAACACAGAAATAACCATATTTCATTATCAATATCAAACAGCATAAATCACTCCACAGATTCTATTACAATGTGATTCAGTACAACAGAGATCACACAGAGCTCTCCTACAACTCCTCTCTCTCTCTCGGCCCTCTGTCGTACTGACTAACTAACTCATTTACACTGGCTGATTGCCTATTTTTTCTTTCGCCAACGTGACTGTCAGTCTTTCCTCTTTTCCTGATCCGTTTCTTACCACTTCTTCTTGATTATTGGGAGTTCTGCTAATTGTCCTTGTCTCCCATATCTTCCATCTGCGTTGTTCTCTGCAACTGTCACGCCACCTATCTTCCGACTATCCACAACTGTGACAGCTCCCTGACTACCTTGATTGCACTCTGCCACCTGTTCTCCGCAACTCAAAACTGTTTCTTTTTCAAAACAAAGGCCCCAACAGGTCCCAACCACACACTATTGACTCATCCCAAGTCAATATTTTCCTACTGCTGCAGCTTCCATCGGTCTTTCAACTTCTAAGGCTGACTTTGTATTCTCTGTTTCTTCACTCTGTCTAAACATAGGCCCCAACTCTGGAACCTTGCTCAATGCTGAAGACTTGAGTTCTGTGAACTCGGTGATTTCTTATTGCCATTCTCTAATTATCTATTCAGTTTCGGTGGCGACTCTTTCAGCCTTGGTTTCACTTTCTACTGGCGGTAATTTGCCGAATACCTCTTGAGTCTTTGGCCCAGCTTCGGCCGCCATCTGCTGTAGTGCCTATGTTTTTTTCTTGACTGGTTGCCTTAACTCTCTGAGAACCTGCTTTGTGGCAACAGAGTGCTCCTCTATCTTATGTATTTTGGTTTCTAGTACCTCCGCTTGGTTGTAGAGCTGGGTTATGCCGACAGGATCAGTGGCTTCTTTGATCTCTTGTGAAATTTGTTGAAGTTGTGCCGAGATAGGTTGGGATTTCATGGTTAACGAGTTAGAGCATTCATGTAAATTCTTCAGTAGGTTGTAGGCCTCTTTTACTGTCGTCCCCAAGGTTTCCTTTATTTCGGTTACCTGCTTCTGTTTCTTGGTAACCTTCTCAGCATATATCACGGTGGGGTCTGGTAATGTTGGTCTTGCAGCTAGCATTTTTTTGAGCTCTTGGTTCTCTCTGCTAAGATTTGCACATGTTATTTTCACTCGGACAAACCTTTCAACCATGAAGCAAGCCGATGTGTCTTCTGGCGTTTTTTTATCCTGTGCAATTACTGTTAGCCAGAGGTCTTTCAAGATATTTGTTACCTTTTCCATCTACTCTTGTATACTTTCCTTCTCCCCTTTTAGCTGATTGCGCTCTTCGGTAAGCGCGATGACCTGTTGTTGTTGCTACTCGAACCTCTGTTGGATTTCATTGTGCAACCCTTCTGCCTGTTGTGTTGCCTGTTGAATGAAGTTGTATAGTTGTCCAGTCCCCCAATTCTGCATACTATTAGCGCCTGACATGTCCTAGTTTGGCGGTATTTCTCTAAGGGGTTTCTGGCTGGCGATTGATATCTCTGAGTGCTCATGCGGTGATGCGGGTTGGTTTTTTTGCAACAATTGAGTTTCTGGGTTATTCATGCTAGTGGTCGGTTGAATCTGCTACAGTATTATGTTGGTTTGTTGAAATAGGTTCAACGCTTTTGGCGAGGGTTTTGTATTTGTATTAAAAGACCCTCCTTGAACTAATAGTTCTAGGAAAGTGCCCTGCCCCACCAGGGAAGACACTTCAAGGTAAAAACTGATCATGTGCATGTAGTATTGCCAACATTTCCTTCTCATAAATAGCTTTCTGTAAATACTTTCCTTTGATTGGATGACTTTCAAAAGAAATGGGTCATCCTTCTTGCATTAAAACAACACCAATTCCATGTCCTGAGGCATCACATTCCACAATAAAGGTTTTTGTGAAGTCTGGCGTAGCTAAGACTGGTGCTAGGCACATTGCCTCTTTAAGATGTTCAAAGGCCTTAGTTTCTTCAGGAGTCCATGAAAATGCATCTTTCTTCAATAATGTTGTTAGAGGTGCTACTATTCTCCCATAATTATTAACAAACTTGCGATAATACCCTATTAACTCGAGAAAAAATCGCAACTGTTTTATGGTTGTGGGGACTTTCCATTCCTTAATGGCTTTAATTTTGTTAGGGTCTACCTTAACACCTTCATGAGATACAATATGACCCATATATTCCACCTTTTTTACTCCAAAGAAACATTTGGATGTTTTTGCATATAATTGTTTCTCCTCCAATAGTTTGAGCACCCTATCAACATGTTGAACATGATCCTTCCATGACATGTTGTAGATTAGTATATCATCAAAAAATACTAGCACAATTTTTCTACGAAAGGGTTTGAAAATGGAATTCATCAACCCTTGAAATGTAGAAGGTGCATTGCTAAGGCCAAAAGGCATGACCAAAAATTCATAATGACCCTCGTGAATTTGAAATGATGTTTTTCGAATATCTTTAGTCTTCATTCTAATTTGATGATATCCTGAACAAAGATCCAACTTGGTAAAATAAATTGCTCCATGTAATTCATCCAATAATTCATCAATCATAGGAATAGGAAATTTATCTTTAATAGTGAGCTTATTGAGTTCCCTATAATCCAGACACATGTGCCATGATCCATCCTTCTTGTGCACCAATACTACTGGAGCAGAGAAAGAACTTTGACTAGGTTGAATTATACCAGCCTCTAACATTTCTGCAATCATACGTTCAATTTCGCTATTTTGGACATAAGGATATTTGTAAGGCCTGATGTTTGGAGCAACACTTCCTGGAATCAAATGAATAGCATGATCATGATCACGAATAGGTGGGATTCCTTTGGGAGTTTCAAACACCTTGGAATGATTGTAAAAGACTTTTTGGAGATTTGGAGAAAGATATGATTTTGATGTTGGAACTTCTAGTGAGCATAATTGTGCAATTATGCCTCGTTGTTCTTTCTTCAGAAGCTTTGTCATGACATTAGAGCTTATTATCTTTCTCGGCTTCCCTGTGACACCCCATAATTCGATTTCCTTTCCTTCAGGAAAAAAAAAAAAAAAAAAAACTACCGCCCCCAAAGACTGTAACCATTATACTCCTAGTACAACATCAACACCTCCCATTGGAATGGAAAGCATTGAACTATTCAATACACATTCCCCCATGGTTAGCTTGATATTATGGCATTTTCCAGAGCAATTTATAGTTCCTCCATTTGTAACCATCACTTGACATTCTGGTGCTGGGTATAGGAAACAATTCAATTCCATGGCTACCTTAGAATGAATAAATTATGGGTACTCCCCGAATCAATCAACACTATTACCTTTTTCTTCTTGATATGTCATTATATCTTGAGAGTTTGAGGAGTGGTAATTCCTACCAATGCATTACACGATATGGTCGGACTCATTTCTTCTTCTTCTCGAGTTGGTTCCTGGTGTGTATCCTCTTCTTTTGAAGTTTCTTGTTCATTTTCTTCCTCCTCTTCACAATCTATGTAAACTAATTTCTTCTCAGCACACTTATGACCGTTAGTGTATTTTCTATCACAACTGTAGCAAATCCCTTTTGCTCTTTTTTCTTCCAATTGTTATGGTGTCAACCTTGTAGGTTGTCGAAGTCCAGGGGTAGCAACACTTCCATCTTTATAGATGTGAGTGGTAGGCTTCCTTATCGCCATAATTTTGCATTCATTTTTTCTTGCCAACCTGAATGCCTTCTCCAATGAATCAGGTTCCCAAACGCAAACTTCATGTTGGATGTTATCCTTTAAATTCCTTATGAAGACATCAATCTTATGTTCCACTGGAATATCAGTTACCCTTATATTCAATTTTTGGAAGTCTTCAATATGCTCCCCCACTGAATCCTTTTGTTTGAGATTTATCAATTGGTTAAATAAGGTGTTTCTCTTTGTATCCTCATAATATGCAATCATTTCCTCTGTAAAAATTGACCAAGTGACAATTGTTTTATGGGAGCAAAGCCATCGATACCATACAAATGTATTTTTTTCTAAATGTAAAGTTTCAATGCATACATTTTTCTGTGTTTTTCACATTATTGAGATCAAAATATTGCTCCATCTATAGTATCCATGTTACGGGATCCTTTCCATCAAGCTTCCTCATATCCATTTTTGGAATATGGTGGTTCTTCCATCCAACATTAGAGCTTATGAAATCACGATTAACATTTATTTTGTTCTCATCATGAGTTTCCTCTATTATCTTTTCGCCATTAGGAAACATTCCTTGTATCAACTTTGTCAAACATTCCATTTATGCTTTTAGATCTTCCTTCATTTTTTCCATGTTGTCTTTCATTTTTTCTTCCATGTCATCCATCTTAGCTTCCACGCCAGCTTCCATGTCATCCATATTAGCTTCCATGTATTTCTTCAAACCATCCATATTAGCTTCTATGCCCTTCTTCAAACCATCCATATTAGCCTCCACGCCTTTCTTTAAAACATCCATTTCATTTTTTGTTGCTCTTTGCGAGAGCGAAATTTGGTGCACTTGCTCTTGTATTTTTGATATATCATGTTGCACTTCTTCATCTTCATGAGTCATAGTTGAGTATTCTGAGGCCTTAATGGGTGTTGAATTATTTTTAGGGGGAATTTAATAACCTAACACTGATATATATGCTTCAATATGCTCTTGGAATCACTTCAAACTGATTTTTCAAACAAGACTTATGCAATTTGAAAACAAATACACACCTTTTTCTTGCGTTTGAGGAGCTTGATATTGAAACTAAATTATATCTATGATTTCGGATCTTCAATATATGAAATTCAGTCTTGTAGTAGCCCTCTGTATATTCTTTCCAATTCCACGGGTCTGACCTGATTTGGATTCTTCAAGACAAAGTTATGCCCAATCTCCCACAATGACCAAATTTTGGACTGGTTCAGTAGAGTGAACTTGTACGACATGCCACGTGTCATTGTTTTCCTCCTCCGACTCTAAAATTGATACAAAGTAGACTACAGTCTATGTACTTATAGCACTTTTTACAGAATTCAAATCTGATGCTTAGAGAGAGAGTTATGACGTGTTTCCCATGGTCACCTGTTTAAGATGAAATTTGAGATCCTGAAAAAACCCTAAATTCCATAGATCATATCTCCGCAAATATTGTGAACCAAGATCTGAAAGTTTTACATGACAGTCCTTAGGATTTCAGCTTCGCTCTGTAAAAATTTCAGCTTCTGAACCTTCATAGAAAAAAATTAATAGCAAAAATTCCACGATGACCTGTTTTAGGTGAAATTCGAGAACCTGAAAAAATCACTAACTTCCACAGATCATATCTCTGAAAATATTGCGAACTAAGATCTGAAATTTTTATATGATGTTCCTTAGGATTTCGGCTTCGCTCTGTAAAAATTTTAGCTTTTGAAACTTTGTAGAAAAAAAATTTATAGCGAAAATTCCACGATGACATCTTTGGAGCAGTGAAACCCTAGAATCCAAATCTCTGATACCAAATGTTATAAACCCGGCTCCAAAAATAGAAGAAAAGAGAGACCAACGCCTTAGAAATAAGCCACTTCAAGGGGAAACCTCTTTTACATTACATAAATGAATAATTCTTCGATGATACAAATATCAAAACCTACTTCTATATATAGGAGTCTATAGGGTTCCAATATAATCCTAGCCGACCTAACAATAATAATGTAAAGGCACAATAATAACAATATTGGGGTTACAGGGGTACAACAATAACAATAAGGGGGTTACACTAACAACAATAAGAGACTATACTAGTAATATAGGGACCTAACAAGAAGGATGAAGTTTTCTCAAAAAAATTTGAGTTCAAGGCATTAGTTAAGAAGGAGATTGGAAATAAGTTGAAGGCTCTTAGGAGCGAAAATGAAGGGGAATTTTTTTCGCATGCCTTCAAATTTTTCTGTGTGAAATAAGGTATTCGAAGAGAATTGTTAACACCCCATAACCCACAACGAAATGGGGTAGCTAAGAGGAATAACATGAGTATAATGGGAGCAGTAAGGGCCATGTTGCATGATCAACGACTACCATTACATCTATGGGAACAAGCATGCAACACTGCAATCTACTTGCAGAACCAAAGTCTTATACTTGGTATGATCACATCGGAGGAAGCTTTCTCTGGGAGAAAGCCTAATGTGTCTCATTTCAGAATTTTTGGAGCTTCATTTTATTAACATGTCTCCAAGGATTCAAGGAAGAAACTTGAGCCTACAACAGAGTTGGGAGTTTTTGTGGGATATACCGAAAATCCACACAATTATCAGGTGTATTTTCCTTCACTGAGGATAAAAGTTGTGAGGATATACATACACTTCAATGAGGACAAGGCTATGATATTCTCTTTGGAACAAGAGTTGAGTATCCCACCGTAGCAGGAGCTTCTAGGTCCAAAGGAGGAGCCTTGGGATGAGCTTCAGAAGGTTGTGGAGTAGCCACATGTATAGGAGAGAACATGAGGTAGAGTGGAGGTACCCACTCAACCAGAATCTTCCAGAGAGGGGAGAAAGAGAACCTGAGAAGTTGATAGATTGTTGTAGGATGCACGGGAGAATGTGGGAGCCCCCACATCACAACACATGTAGAGGTGGTCACTTGATAGGTACACTGGGTACATGTCTCTCATGACAGAGCTCATTGAGACAAAGCCTTCCTCAATTGAGGAAGCAGTTGTTCAATCAATTTGGGTTGATGCCATGGTGGAATAATACAAATCCATCATGAATAACAGTGTATGGGAGGTGGTGTCAAGACTATAAGAAAAATCAATGGTTGTTTCGAGATGAATCTACAAAGTGTAGTATCTAGCGGGCGAGAGCATTAAGAAGCATAAGGCCAGATTTGTGGCCAAAGGATTTTCTCAGATAGAGGGAGTGGATTATGGGGAAACTTTTGCACTAGTGGCAAGATATTCATCAATTAGATCCATTCTAGAATTGGTTACGCAGATGGGGTGGAAAATCCACCAGATGGATGTGAAGACTTCCTTTCTCGACGGTGTTGTTGAGGAGGAAATTTACATAGCGACCAGATGTATTTGAGAAATATGATCGAGATTCACATGTGTGCAGACTCAAGAGAGCACTGTATGGTATCAAACAGGCACCCAGAGCATGGTATGCTCAGATCGACAGTTATCTCATTGGATTACATCAGGGGCTATCTTTAGTGTTGGGTACACAACCATTTCCCAGTACAACAAGAAGCATAGGTCTATGGCACTCATCTCAATAGAGGCTAAATACATGGCTCTAAGTAAAGAAACATGTGAAGTAATCTAGATGAGAAAAATGCTTGTGGGACTATTAATTCAAGAAATGGATCTAACAGTGATATATTGTGATAATTAAAGTTGCATTAAGCTCTCTGAGAATCTGGTATTTCATGACAGGGCCAAGCACATTGATATTCGGTATCATCATTTGCGAGATTGTGTGTAGAGGAGAGTTATGTTACTATGATACATTCCAACTGAGGAGAAAGATGTTGACATCTTGACAAAGGTATTGTTAAGAGATAAATTTGAATTCCACACGTGCAGGATAGGGGTGTTGGAAAATTCCTTTCTTGCTAATAGTGAGTGTTGAAAAAATGTAGCAAGAAAGGCTCAATTTGAGTTTAGCCTTAGTCAAATTGAGTAAATCGAATTTCCACATCAACAGGACAACTTGGAGGCAATTAATAGTGTGACATGGATCTTTCCACTTATTTATCTTAGTAATTTCGAGTTAGAGGGCTTGGAGTTCAGTTATGCATGTGTGATTGCTAAATTTTAGTAATCTAGTTCAGTTATTTTCAGTTGTATTCAGTTAACTGAACTCTAACTATTGTTATAGTTATTTGAAGGTTAGTTGTGCATTGGGATAATAGTATAACTCATAGATTTGATATTTAACTAATCAATCAAGCTAAAATAACAAGTGCATGTAGTGAATTCGAGTTCCTCGGTTGAATTGGAGATGACAAGGGAGTGTAACAAGAAATTTTAAACTGGTTTGAGTGTACAAGTGTTGCATGCAGTCATATGATCAATCCTTGGGAATCACAAAATCAATTTGAAGAAAATTCCTAAAAAAATTGGGCTAATTTCCTTAGGAATTGCACAAGGAAATAGGAGGCTAGGTGAGCTAATATTTGGCTAAGTGCTGGCCAAAGTTGTTCATTAAGCAGAGAGAAAAATTATTCTTTTCTAGGTTGAGCTTGGAGTTGGAGCTAGCAATTGTAATAGATTCTCTATTCATCTAATTAATGCAAAGAGGCTTCAAGGTTTTTTTCCCAGTTGGGTTCCCCTACAAATCATTGTGTATTTGTGGTTTTGCTTATTGCATGATTATGCATGTTGTTCTAAATTGTGAATTTCATTCCGCAAATTAGTAGAGTAGAATCGTGTCTCATGATTTTAGATTAAATTTCTTTAGTAGTTGCAATTCTATCAAATTTCTACACATCCTCTAAATAATGGAAATGGATAAATAACCTATCTAAGTTGAAAAATGCAAGATAAGGGAATGTTTCATTCAAACCCTCTAAAATAGCTTGAACATAATGTTTTGCAAGTTGTTTGCAACTCTCTACTGAACCTTCAATACAAGGTTTATGTGGTTGTTTTTGTATATCAACACTGTCACCATATGCATGTGGAATTGCTACAATCCTAAATCATGTCTGTGAACAAGCCCCTCCTTATAAAAAATTTCTAGAAATACAAATTTAGAGGCATCTAAACTTTTAGATAAATAACATGTGCCATATCAAAATGTGTCACTTCTTAAAAACTACCTTTTTAAAGTGTTTACAACAAAATCTATGGCTGCCCCTAAAGAGGTGACATCAACATACTCTTCTTGGAATTTCTTGTTCAACTTGTTTAATTCACACATTATATTTGCAAGCATATGTAAACAAAATTGTACTAAAATGATCCTTGCCTTATAATATCATGAGCTTTTTCTTTCATTTTTTCACAATGTTAATATTGGAGGCATAAGTACAATAAGTCTTTCAATGACTTGTCCCCTTGGAAGCTATCTAACTCCATGGATTCGAAGAGCTTGAAGAGTTTCAAGTTGTATAAGTTCCTGTAGAGAAATAAGTGGATTATTTCTTTTCGTAGTATTTTTCACCCAAGAATATACCTTATTTGCTAATTTCTCAACAAACAATAATACCTGTATTCTTTTTTAAGCATATGATGTGGTTAAAGCTTCACAATGAGCAATGCAATGAAAACCTGCAATATTAGGTACCTCTTTCTTCAAGAAAGTAATAAAACCATTTTCATTACCAACCATTGAAGAAATACCATATGTGGAAACTCATATCAATCTTTCTTTTGAAATTCCCCTTGATTCCATTAAATCTTTTATTGCAACATAAGTTGTTTTCCCACTTCCATCACAAACATTTATGAGCTTCAAAAACTAGGAAATTGGAGACCCCATTCCTTTTGAGCTTAAAAATGTGGCATAAACAATAAGATGTTTCTCTAAGCTACGATATGTACTTTCATCTAACATCAATGAAAATAAATAGCTATCAAGCATTTTTCAAATTTGTAGCTCTTCAAGATATTAGGATATAGCAAAAATGAATTCTTTTGCATCCATGTGATTTGTATGTTATGTATAGTCTTTATTCTTTGGCATATTTGGTGTTTCTAAGGACATTGCAAACAAACAAAGAGATTCATATTTTGAGAGCGGTAGATCCTCTTGCACCATCCAATACACTAATTTCATAATAGTGGTGGCTATTTATTTGTTCCTATTGTCAATGCATGCAATGTATTATGTATTAGACTTCACTTCTTATCATTTCCACATATCCCCTTTTCATGTAAAATTTTATGGATGCTTGAACTAACATGAACAACTATAGAATTATGTTGTAATGTAGAGCAACCAGTGCCAATTCCCCATGACCCCGTTGCCTTATGTGTTTCACAATATATGCATTTCATAATTGTTTTTCCTTCATGCTTTGCCTCTCTTGACCACTTATACTTAGTTTTCCATTGCTCACAAACCTCTCTTCTTACTTTCATTTTTTTGTTTCTTTTGGGTGCTAGGTTCCCCCCATTAATTTTTTTTATCACATTGTTCATTATGCCCCAATATATATAAATCTTCATTTAGATCAAAATTACATTCCTCTGTATGAGGCAATGAAACTTAAGATGTAGTAGATCATCCAAAGAACTTTTTGATAGAAAGTTGATTCCCTTTTTTTGAAGACACTTTTTGATATTTAAAAAATATATAATAAAAATAAATTAATTAGACATATATGAATTTCAATTCATTTGGGGAGAGATGTCTAATGTTATGCAAGGACCAGTAATTGTTATAGTACTGGTCCCATCAACCCACCAAAAATATACATATATGCAACCAATAATTAAAAAAAAAAAAATAACATGAAGTCCAAATATATATTAAATTATGTTCAAAATTTCGTCATTGACTGGGCCCACAACTGTCCATAAATATTTTAATAAGTATTAATATTACAAATCCTATTGTCTCAACTAGAAAACTCATAAAACCATTTTTCCTTCCAAAATGGTCAATTCAAGAAGTACAATATGGCAGTCACTTCATCCCATCTGATCACCCCTGATGCTGTATATCACAAGTAAATATCCATACCTTCACATAATAAAAGGAAATGTATGTCAACCATAATTGTTGTGTTATTCAACATCTAAACCCATTGTGTTCAATAAATGACACCCACCCAATAACAACATTTAAACCCACTGTGTACAATAAATGGCACCCGCCCAATAAATTCAATAAATGACATTCAACCTATTATATTTCCCATTAAAACATATCAAAGCACATGGATCAACAAAAACAAATTCCCAACCATTGGATCACATCAAATTCAATCCTAATCACACATGCAAAATGAAGCCATTGCAATCCATCTCCATCATTGTCACCAATTAAATTCAACTGCAAAAAACTATAAAATAAGTTCAACCATTGTTGAGGTTACATGTTTCACATTCAAACTATTCACTAGCCCTGGAGACAAACCATCACAGAACACACCACAAAACATTTCACAGTATATTCAGGTTAGTTTTTTCAATTACAGCACAATTTTCTTACTATTTTGTTTTAATTTATGAGTCTTTATTTAAGTTTTCTGACACTTTTATTTTCATTTCTGAGACTTTATTTTAGTGTTCTTATTTGCATTTCTAAGTCTTTATTTCATTTTTCCTACAGTTCTCTCCTTTGATTTGAGTTGAGGAGATGAATGTTATCAATAGTTCTAGGCAGTGCACCTTACAACTTGTTACACAGTATTTTGTCACCGTCCCTGCAATCCCTTGTCCTGCACATTGGAGGAATATTCCCGTGACCTGTGAGCAGTAACATGTCCTGAAAACACCTTCATAACATTCTCCTGCCTAAGGATAAACATTCTCCTGAAGAACATTTCCTCTGGAAAACCCTTAAAACAGGTGTTTTAGCCTTGGCGCGACTAGTCAATTCATTCCTCGCGCCAATGGGGGAAATCCACACTAGAGGGCGCGCCAATTGGCGCACTATCCCTATGTCTCACTCGCGCCAAGCCCATTAAGGAATTTAAAAAAAAAAAAAATGGTAGAATTTTGGTTCTAACAAACTGCAAAATGAGTCATCAGAAGAAGTTGAGTGGTTTGGCTCCGGATCTCCATGTATAGGAAGTGGTTTTCCACCTCTCATGGAACCTTCCTAAGAGATAGGGCCTACCCCATTATTATAGGGATCCCAACTTCCCTTCCTCCATCTATAAAAGCTTTCCCTCTCCATTAGCAAGCTAGCTGAACTTGTAGGAGGAAAACTATAGCCAGGAAACCATTGAAAGCAGAGCCGAGAAGAACCCCGTAAGAGAGAGCTTTGTCCAAATTCCCGACAAGCTTCGTTGAGATGCGCTCCGCTGCAAGCCCCGCCGAAGGAATATCATAGCGTCAGAGCATTTGGTTGTAATCTCCCTTTTTGTCATCATTAATATAAGCGAATCTGATTTTGGTTCCATTCATGTGTTTACTCTTTTACGAAATTCAATGAATTATATCCTCTCTGACTGATATATAGTTATGTGCTTGAGATGTTATGTTGTATGTCGTCGTTTCTCTGTGTGTGTACAGGTGTCCGGAAGTGACGAACGGAAGGATCGTGATCTATCAGGCTAGGGACGAGGAGCACCGCTTCTTCATCAACAACAACAGCATGGGATCCGAGGTAGGCTACTTATCGCGATCTTTGTCTTTCTTGTAACTAGGAACCAACGTCATTACATGATTTGATTGTTGCTAGACCCGATTTGGGCTAGTGGGTTCGCCTCTGTCCGCAAAGGGGATTTACCGCCTCAACAATTTGGCGACTCCACTAGGGATCAGTGGGAGTTAGTCCTCCTTCCGTTTGGGTTGTTTTTTTGGCTTTTGATTGATTTATTTGCTCTTCTAGTTCACCTCCCTTAGTGTCAAACCCCTGTTCAACCCCAAGAAGACCAGATCCAGTCTCTATTTGTCCTTTTTCATCTTTTTCCCATAGTAAAATTGATTGGCGTGGTTTAGCTCCTGACAGTCGCGCCAACTGGCGCTTGTTGCTAGTTAGGCCCTCGCGCCAATGCTTTTTTGGCATAGATTACAACCAAATAGGTGCGCCAACTCTGTTTGGTGTTAGGTTTTTCTTGTTTTTGGGCTCTCTGAGCTTGGGTTTTGGTCCTAGTGTCATTTTTTTGATTGATTGAGTGCCTTGAAGTCATTTTTTACTGTGTTCGGCCCTTGTCCTCCGGTTGTTTTCCCTTTACTATTAGTTTTTCATTCTAGCCCTAGGGCTTCTAGGTGCTTCAGTGTGCTGAGCCTCCCGTGGGAGTTTTAGGTCCTTGCGTTCCCAGTCGACTTCATTTTCACTTCTTTGCATTTGTTTTGCTGGATTCCATTGTGTCATCACGTTAGTTGAGTGATTGTTTTCTCTTTCATTCAGTTTCGCTTTGTGTCGCTCCAAGCCTAGATTACACGGTTTGTGTGAGTCTTTTTCGAGATTCTTCTCTGTTCTAAAGGATTTCGTCATCAGTTTGAGTTTTGCTTGTATGTGTTTGGATTGAGTTAACTTGTTTGTTTTAGCTCTCTCCTTTTCATTCCTCAAATTGATGTTTTCAATAGTTTTTCATTCATTTAGTGCATTTGCTCTTATATGTTGAAAAATACAAAAACAAGATCTTTTGCATTTGGTTTGGCATCGTGAAAATTGAAAGCTCCTTCGCATTATTAATGTTATATAACTCTAGAGAGAAGTTTTCTAGTTTCATTAGCTTGCATTATAGACATTAGTGGATGTTCTTGTGCTCATTTTGTTGTTATTTGAAAAGCTCTCAACTCTCCCGTAGATAGCTCTTCATTGAACAAAGTGATATTTTGTGGCATGTAGTGTGCATTTAGAGGTTTTAGGAGATCCAAAATTCGATAGGACCTGAAATTGAAACGTAAATTGAAGATCAAATTTAAAATTTACTGAATTAACCTAAGGCAACATTGAAACATTAACGGAATATCTAGTAGTCTAAGGTAGAGACGTGTTCTGACGTCTTTAAGCCTAGCAGATGTCGCTCACCATCTGGTTACAGACAACACTAGTACGGAATTTTTCTCCCCGTACCGTTGCGTATATAAAGGGATACCCCATTAGGTTGCAATCCTTTATCCGTAGGAAGCTGAGTCTGCCGCTTTTTACCCGTGATACACCAGACACAGCATTCAGGGAGATTACCTGCACGTACGTCAAGTCCTTGGTTTATTTATTTTTCATTTTTACCAAGGTGTATATGGCATTTCACGGATATCTGGTACACCCATTTACCTAGATTACCAGAGCAGTCATTTTGATCTTTACTGATTCATTAAATTTGAAAATATCATCAAGTGCTTGTCCTTTCACGCTTGTTTCGAAACTGAAAGTGATAGAGTCATCTTTTACTTGTTTCTAGACTCTTAAAACATGAAACATTAAAATTTCCAGTGTCAATGTGGTAAAATTAATCACCTACGATTACACGCCCATTTAGAGATTGATTTTTTGGCCTGTTTTTGTTTGCCTTAGTTTTTTCCCTTGCGTTTTTGTTTTGTGATCTCTTCCTTTTTTTTACTATAGTCACAGTGGCAGAACCATCAGTTTCGTCTACTGGTAGTCCTTATACAGATGATTCATCAGAGGTCTTTGAGTCCTCTGCTGAGTATTAGTAGCCCATTGTATCTGAGTTTCCCGACGAGGGACCAGTTATATCAGAACTTCTCTTTGGAGGACCGGTTGACTTCAATTGGCCCTTTTCCAATGCTTGGTTTGGATTTGGAGTAGGGGAACACTTCCCTCCTCTTACATCGGGATCACCCTTTCTAGCTGTTGTTATACCTCCTAGTCCCCGTCGTCTTTTGCAAGATCTCACGGCAGGGTCAGATATGGACTCATCCAATCCTTCTCCTAGTGAGGGAATTCCTACTTCTGGTGAAGATTACCAGCTTTTTCCCGAAGACATCCCCGAACCTTTTGTTATGTCTTCACCTGGTCCTACACTCCCAGCTAGATATAGGTCTTTAATTCAGGTCATGGCCACTGTTGCCTCTATGGGAATATCGACTCCATCCACGAATCCGACTATTCCCTCGTTAGGGATGTCGCCATCGACACCACTCACGGCATCTCCTTTCGTTACATCAGCACCTGTTAGACCTACTATATGCGTGGCTGCATCTACACCTGTTGTTACTACTCAGTCAACTAGAACCTCGTCAATTCCTAAAGACGTTTATATAGCTTTTGCCATTTTGGAGAATATTTCTCCCGAGGAGTATCGGTTGTCCTTACAGCCGTCGAACTCTGAGGTTGATCCGTCCTCTCAAGACCTTAATCATCCTTACTTTTCCCATTATGGACTGGATGGTGCCCCGATCTACGTATTTCCATATCAATATGATGAGCAGGGCAACCCCCTTCGTTTTCCTACTCCTGAGGCTTATCAGTACATTAACAATTTTCTATCTGCCTAGGCTGGGAAAACTTCTAATCAATAAGGGCAACCCTTACAAGGAAAACCTTTGTTTCAACAAGGATATGCTTCTGGCCCACAAGGACAACCCTTCCAGGGATAACCTTCGGCCCAGCTAGGTTATCTATATGATCCGCAAGGACAACCCTTACAAGGACAACCTTCGGGTCAGCAGGGATTTTTTTACGGTCCGCAAGGACAGTCTTACAATCCTCAAGGTCAACCTCTGCAGCCTCACCCTGTGATCCAACCAAGGCAACCTCAAGGACCGGCAGGGAAACCGGGGTATCAACCGGGACCACCATACAGTCCTGGGGGGCAAACCCATCCTTCTTAACCTTTGGTGCAACCTCAGCAACCTCATTTTCCAAGTGGTCAAAATGTTTCACAACCAGGGCCATCTCATGATCCTGCCACGGGTCAACCTGGTTATCAGGCGCAACCTAGCCCTCTCCTGCCATCAGGTTAACCTGCTCAGCCGGGGTAACCTGGTGTCCTCCATCAGCCAGGTCAACCTGTTCAACCAGGACAACCTGTTCAGCCAGGTCAACCTGTTCAACTAGGACAACTTGCATAACTTGCTAACCCTGCTCAGCAGTCAATCTATTCTATGGCATAGCCGAATCCACCTATGTGCCCGACTTATCAAGCTTAGCAGGGTCCCACTTATCAACAGCCCGTTTGACCCCAAGGCGGCTATTACCTTCAAGGTCAGTCTCGACCGGTTTACAACCCGCCCCAAGGTTCTGGTTATTACCTTCAACAGCCAGGCTATACTTATACTCCACAATCAAATCCATACACTGCTCAAACGGGGCCCACGTATAATCAGAGTCAGTACCCTGGTTATCAACCCCCGTATCATGGTTATCAGCCACCATATTAACCTCATTATCCGGCTTACACCCCCTATGGTCAGAATCCTCCAGGACAGAACCAGTGGGGGCATAGTTATGCTCAACCAGGATGGAGTACAGGTACAGGTCCTTATCGAGGACCTGGCATGCCTTTTAATCCTCAGTTGCCTTTTCTCGCCACGTTGGAGTTACCGAACGTATCCAAGTTGACCGATGATCCGATTCTTCATAATTCATATTGGCCTTCGATTCCGACGAAGGTGCTTGGTGACTGTCCTAAGTTTGAGGGTAAATCTGGTGAAGACCCCCAAGAACATGTCATGACATACCACTTATGGTGTTCTTCAAATTCTTGGATAGATGACTCGATTCGTCTACATATTTTCCAGCGCACTCTTACCGCTGCTGCCGCTAAATGGTATATAGAGCTGCCCCGTGGTATTTTTCAAGATTTTAATACTCTAGCCATGGCGTTCCTGACACATTTCCAGTTACCGATTCGTTATGAAGCCGAGACGCATATTCTGAAATCTTTGAAACATGACAAAGCCACTCATATTTCAGATCACATTCACGAGTGGAGACGTCGTCGTCGTCTGATCAAGTTTTACATTCTTGATCAGCTTCTAACTCACTGGTTCACTACCTCCTTTTTCAACAAGATTGCACAGGACATTGCTATGGGGGCATGTGTAACCAAGGAACAATCCATTGCTCATGTCCAGTACCTAGATTTAGTGTACTCTCAGTCCGGCCTGTTATATGACATCTTGAATGATGCCCCTCGGCCAGGGACCTCTAAAGCGTCGGCTACTCCATCAATAGATGTTGTTATTAGTTCCGTCTCTTAGACTTCTCGTAAGTCTTCCAATGGGAAGCAGAAAGCGAATTCTTCCAATAATTCTACTCCCCCTGCTACCTCATATTCTGGTAAGACCGCGGAGGTCAATGTCATTCAGACTAATCCTGCGGACAAGACTTCTAAAGGGAAGAAGAAGGGCAAAGTAAAAGCCAAATCTGATGCCCTAAAACCAGAATCGTCCAATCCACGTGCTGAGGATGGTTCACAACGTAAATCGAAGTACCCTTGCCTGATATGTGATGAAGACCACTACACCAAAGATTGTCCTCGACGATCCGAGGTTAGTAAACTTCTTAAGAGCTCTAAGGGGACTTCGACAGTTCTTAAGGAACCATTTCCATCTCAGCAGACCCAGATGGTCGAGCAGCCTTCACCTTCTGCACCATTTGGGTCTCAGGTTTTCATGATGAATGGTGCTGCACCTGTTTCTATTGCCACTCGATCGAAGGATTATGCCAGACCACGTCAGGGAGCTGGAAAAGAAGTCGTTGATGGCCCTCCTCCCCCACCTACCTCTGGTACTCTTGAAATTGAAAGGCCCAGTGTTGAGCCTGTTGTACGGATGCCTTCCAAAGGTGTTCTCCGAAAATCTTCCTATAATCCAAACGCCCATGTTGCTTAGCATTACAGCATTGTTGAGAATTTGGCACAGGCGCCTTCCGCGATGTCCACATTAGAAGTTCTTCAGAGTTTTCCATCTCAACGGAAAGCTTTGTTATCTGCGATCAGCGAAATTGATCCTGCCGATTCTAGCCTTCTCTCCTTCGATCTAGAGAATTTTGTCCCCCAACTTCTGCATCAAATCGCCCTTGTTATACAAGTCGGTATCAATGGCCTCAACATTCACTGAGCCGTTGTGGATGAAGGTGCCTCTACCTGCGTTATGTCATCTGCCTGCTGGAAGGCCATTGGCTCTCCAGCCCTCACCTCATCTCCCAATTCCCTTGAGGCATTCGATGGAAGGGAATCAAAACCCTTGGGTGTTCTCGCGAGTCTACCGATTACATTACAAGGTAAGACAATCAACGTCGAAGTGGAAGTGGTTGATGCCAAAATCAAATACAATCTTCTACTTGGTCGCAGCTGGACCCACGCCATGCTATGCATTCCGTCCATCCTCTTTCGGCTTTTGAAATTTCCGCACGAGGGCAAGATTATTACTGTCGATCAGTTGTATTTCTTCACCGCATCCTCCGAGAATAACGTACCGTACGTGGATCAAATCCCTAATCCCCCTGACAGTATAGGACCTGGTCTTTTCAAGGACCCCGTTCTCATGGGTATTTTTCCCATTCCACCACCGAACACTGTTCAAGTCAATATGGTCTCTAGGTCGGATGACCCATGGATCATCCCTTCTCCTGAATAGGTTGCCTCTTTTGGAGAATCGATGCCTCTGACCCCAGTTGAAATCAATTATTGTGATATCATTGTCGCATCAGATTCTCCTTCTGCTGCTAATGCTCCTTTGAGCATGGCTCTTGACGTTTGTTCCCAATCCCCTTAGCTCGGCGATGCAGAAGTTTTTCCGTCTAACGAAGCTATCATGGAGATGATGTCTCTCGAAGATCTGCCATGGAGCGATGGACATCATCGTTCCTCGTTCATGCCTGGCCTGGGGGAAATGTCTAATTGTCTCGAGCATTTTGTATCTGGTTATCCCCCTCCTGAACCTGCTCCTTTGAGCTCGTCGGAGCATAGTTCCTTTTCTTGTGTCAAGCTCCCTAAACAATGAAACAAGCTAGTTTGAGGACAGTTCTTTTAAGTGTGTCAACCTCGTTAAAATAATGAAACACGAGCATGTTCGACTTTTTGATGTGATCTCAATCTCGTGATTTGAGCCTTCATTGCATTTTCTTTGCATATGCACTGAAGCTTGGGGGGCATGTACCTCGAATTGAGACACCATGCTGGGGGCATGCCTGTTTTTCCTTGTCATTTCAAGCATAGTTTACATTTGTGTTTTAAGCTTGCATAAAAAATGAAACCCATCTTCAAGCATAGGTTGCATTTGTTCTTTTAAGCTTGTGTAAAAATAAAATATGTTGGGGTGATGCATTTTGTGAACTTTTAACTTTTCCATTGGGTTGTTTGTTATGCAGATCATGTAACTGATGCATTAGATAACATTTTATTAGACATTTTCATAACATATAAAACCATCATCATATGTAAAAAAGATCCATGCAGAAATAGATATATATGTGTGTGTGTGTGTGTGTCAAATGTTCACAACGTGTGCATCATATAAAATCCAAAAATATACATGTTTGTTTTAATTACATCCAGAGACAACATGTCTCTAAAAAATATGCATATGAAAAGCCTAGGCGACTAATCAGCATGGTGCTCATGGTAGCATGTTACTGCCCGCACCAATCGCCTCAGTAAGCGATGAAGGTGAGTAGGCACCCCTACGGTGTGCCTCTGATAAGCCATAGGGACATCAGCTAGGTGAGCATAATCAGGAATCCCACGGGCGATTCCCTCTAAGTTCTAAACCAGCTTGTTCCCCTCGCCCCCCTCACCTTGAGGGTCATAGGTGAGAAGGGTCCTCCGTGCGATCGGTGACATCCCGGCGGGCCTCTCTGGGCCACCATCTACATACATATAGGATCAGTTGTTAGAACATGCATGTATACCAAAAAAAATTAATAAAATTCATAAAATAAAAAAGAGTCTTACACAGCTCCTCATCCCAGTCCTCTCCTTTCGGGAGTGGAAGGTCTGGGTCTCCTATGAAATCAGTACCGGCATAGGGCCAGTCCTTTACGACGATCAACTGTCGCTGGAGCCATTCGAAGAACTTGGGCCGCCATGACATCTATTGGTCGCCCCCTGCCCTGGGCATTAATGTTGCCCATCGAGCCATTTGTGGCTCTCTCAAAGGTCAGTTGCTCCCGAGACATGGTGTTAAGAAGAATTTTTCAAATCACAATTCCGAAGAGCATTCATGCATTGCTCATTCTCCATTGCCAATTCGTCTTCTTCACTGTGCTCCCTTTCTTTCCATTCGATCACCATTGTGGCTTTATACCTGCATCAAATTGGTCATAAGCACATCATAAGATCCCTTAGGCATTCAAAAATTCAATTGATTGGTTCAATTTTTGTGAAATTTGAATGAAATATGAGGTTGCACGATTGGCGCGACTGTTTTGATGACAATCGCACCAGCTAGCGCGACCCCTTTGCAAAAAGAGCTCGATTGGCACGGGTCCGTGCCTCATACCTGCACCAACCCCGGAAGCCCTAAATTCGCAAATCCTCCCCTCAGGGATGTCAAATCACAATGGAAAGCTATGAAATATGGCTTAAAACATAGCTAATGGAAGCATCTCTTACCTAGAAAAGACAGGATTCGGAATGATGCACTGGATCGTTCACAATCGTCACCGCAAGATTGCAGGGAAATAACTCACTATCGCTCTACACAAGAGGTAAAAAGTAAAAAGTAAATATGTTTTTACTATTTGGTCATATTTATAACTTTTCGAAATCAAATTTAGGTTTTGAGACTTGTTTTTCCAATATTTCACTATGTTTTGTCGAAAAATGGGTTTTACACTTGCTTTTTGTGCAGCGACAGGTTTTCGCGCGACTAGGACGACGACGTGAGTTGTATTTTATACTTTTTCTGACTCGGTAAAAACACGAAAAAATCACTACTGGAGTCACCTTTCAACTCTTTTCTGACTCTCTAAAATTGAAAAGATCGCCAAGTCGCTTGTCTTTTTGAGCTCGTTAAATTGGCTGCGAAACGATATCTACCCAGTATACGTTTACCCCTTTTTTGGGCTGGGATAGATTATTTACGAAAAAAGGAATACCCTAGCCTATCGCGACTAGGAGGTTCTCTCAGATATAGTTTTCTACCTTTTCGGATCTATGGGACTATCTACGAAAAGGGACTGTTGAAGTTTTCTTTTCCGTTGTCTTTTCAAACTCTCTAAACATGAAAAGACGTCGAGTTCTTCCTTTTTCAGACTCGTTAAAACCTGATGACATTAGCCTCCGTCGTAATGACGTTACTCGAGTTCCTCCTTCCTAGGGCTCGTTAAATGTACTAGGATGTATTTGTCCGAAGGACAAACTTATATTGCAAGCATATGCTATCCCCTTCAAGCTTGTTTTCAAAAATAATTGGGGTACTTGCCATAAATGGTGGGGGAAAATGGAACCAGTATCATAGTCGTGTCGGCAGTATGTCGCTCTTGGACATGGCACTTGTCTGCATTCGTGTCGGGTTGGGGACATCTCATATCGTTATTTGCTTGCCTCCGTGGGTTTGGGTAATCTCTTTTGACCACTCATCTATTCTTTGCCACGTCACTATGACCTCAGATCCTTTGATGTCAAATACTGCCAAACCCAATGTCATGCCGCCGATATGTTCAAGAGAAGTTGGCCTCTGCAGTTTTCAACCTCCCTCTGATTCTCTGTCGATCTTGATTCACAAAAATTATGTCTCTTTGTCTGTGTCTATGATGTGGGAAACATTATGGCCCACCTTCGATCAAGGTCACTTCCTGTCGACTTCAGCTCATTATCCAGGAAGGTGGTCTAGAGACTCCCTTCAGGTACCTTAGAGCCTGCATGCCTCAATGGCAGGTTATTCGCATTCGATGCAAGGTTTTCATTATTGACCTTCGTTCGAATGATTCTGCGGGTGTTCGATGCCAGCTCACTGTTCACATTCCATGGATTGTACCTCATGTACCTTGAGGGCCATTGTCATTATTAGTGGTTTCTCTCACATCCGTTAATGGCTTTCATTATTGTCTGGTAATCAAATGATGTTCTCGCATGTTCGACTTCAACTCACATATTCGCATGCTTGAACTTGTACTCTGTTCTAGTCAAGATGGAGTGCAAGACCCTGGATTTTGTCTGATATACATCCAGGTTGCGGATTATTTGTGGATTATTATCATGTATTACATGACTCATTCGATTGGATGGGTGCGACTATACCTGAGTCTACTTGTTGATCCTTATTTACTAGATGGCTGCGTCCATACCTTGGATCATGGTTTTTGTACACTCTATTATGGATGGCTGCGCCCATACCACATATCATGTATCTGAGATATCAGTTGTATTTGTCTTCGCAGGTTTTCCGACGGCAGTGTTTTTAGTTGGGCACGTTCTCATAAAGCATTTCACCCCTCCCTCTCTCTCGGACCTCATGCTTTAGGGGGCATATGTTACACAGTATTTTGTCACCGTCCCTGCAATCCCTCGTCCCGCACATTGGAGGACTATTCCCATGACCTGTGAGTAGTAACATGTCCTGAAAACACCTTCATAACATCCTCCTTCCTAAGGATAAACATTCTCCTAAATAACATTTCCTCTGGAAAACCCTTAAAACATGTGTTTTAGCCTTGGCACGACTAGTCAGTTCATCCCTCACGCCAATGGGGGAAATCCACACTAGAGGGCATGCCAATTGGCACACTATCCCTGTGTCTCACTCACACCAAGCCCATTAAGGAATGTTTTTTAAAAATAAATGGCGGAAGTTTGGTTCTAACAAACTCCATAATGAATCATCAAAATAAGTTGAGTGGTTTGGCTCCGGATCTCCATGTATAGGAAGTGGTTTTCCACCTCTCATGGAACCTTCTTAAGAGATAGGGCCTATCCCATGATTATAGGGATCCCAACTTCCCTTCCTCCATCTATAAAATCTTTCCCTCTCCATTAGCAAGCTAGCTAAATGTGTAGGAGGAAAACTATAGCCGGGAAACCATTGAAAGCAGAGCCAAGAAGAACCCCGTAAGAGAGAGCTTTGTCCAAATTCCCGACAGGCTTCGTTGAGACGTACTCTGCTACAAGCCCCGCCGAAGGAAGATCATAGCATCAGAGCATTTGGTTGTAATCTCCATTTTTGTCATCATTAATATAAGCGACTCTGATTTTGGTTTCATTCATGTGTTTACTCTTTTACGAAATGCAATGAATTATATCCTCTCTGACTGATATATAGTTACGTGCTTGAGATGTTATGTTGTATGTCGTTGTTTCTCTGCATGTGTACAGGTGTCCGGACGTGGTGAACGAAAGGATCGTGATCTGTCAGGCTAAGGACGAGGAGCACCGCTTCTTCATCAACAATAGCAGCGTGGGATCTGAGGTAGGCTACTTATCGCGATCTTTGTCTTTCTTGTAACTAGGAACCAACGTCATTGCGTGATTTGATTGTTGCTAGACCCGATCTGGGCTAGTGGGATCGCCTCTGTCCACAGAGGGGATTTACTGCCTCAACACAACTAGGTCCAAGAACAGAGCTAAGCTACCCTCAGCAACCAAACAACTTGCAAATATAAGGCTACCCTCAGCAACCAAAGAACTTGCAAAACTACCGTGTCTTCCCAAATATTTTTGGCAACCATCTATCATAGAGCATGTATAATTTATTGTACAATAAATTTGTCACTGTGATGCTATTCATAAACATCAGCAACTCAATTCTCTGTAAGTTTGAACATATACAACAACAAAATTAAAAAACAAAATGTATAACAAAATTTACATATACAATAATAAAATTAACAAAGATTGTAGTTGAATGCAGAGCTAAAGACAACAAAGACCCAGAAGATATCAGAAGATATCCATTTATATCATATATTATAAATTAAAGAGCCATCTATGGGTGCAACGGAAAATAATAGATTGATTGCATGTGAAAAGTATTCAAGAGAACAATGTCATAGATTAGAAATTAAAGAGGCATCTGTGGGTGCAACGGAAAATAAGAGATAGTAAATTGAATGTATGTGAAAAGGATTCAAGAGAACAATGTCATAGATTAGAAATTAAAGACTTGGGTTTAAAATCTACTTGAGAAAGAAACTTGGGCTTCTTGTTTCTGCACACTTACAATAACCATGTGTTTGATTATTGCCAACAACCAAGTCTCCTTTTAAGTAGCCTAGTCTCTAAATGTTATGCCAATGTGAAATTGGTGGCAGCTAATGTAAATCTCACATCACTTAATCGAGGAAACATGAAGATATGAGCAGCTTTGTCACACTTTATATGCTATTGTTGTAAAATCAAAGTCTTGTAGGTCTTGTTAATCAAAGTCCTATAGGAAGAGAATTTAGATCTACGGGAGGCCCAATATAAGTGCCATAGTAAGCCAAGGCCTACTTAATTGTTACATCCAATACCATTTACCTTCATTTTGGTTCACTCTAAACCTAGGCTTTAACTCTCCCTATCACCTGGGCCCGTTCATTTCAGGAGTGCGAATTTTCCTGTTGATGCCAACTTTTGGAGGATATTAGGAATAATTGAATTTTGATGTTGAGGGATATTAAAAACGTGAGGATATAGATGTTAATTACATCCTGTATGTTACATAATTAGCATAGAATCATAATAACCTCCACGGGGGTATTAAAAAAACATAGATGTGGAGTCATGAAACACTAGATAGTTGGAATACCACCATTTTATGACCAGTGCAAAGGAAGAACATAGGTCATGTTATCTACGGAAGGAAGGGTACAAAATGACTTCAAATGACAAACAAGAATCAGACTTGTACTAACTGGAATTCATTTCAAGCTCAGTAATCCAAAAGGCTAAATCCCTCAGTGTAAAAAATCCAATCAAACTCTCATAGGCCAAGTAAAAAAATTGGAAAAACCTGGAGTAGTAGTACAACAACTGGAAAAACCTGAACAAGTAGTATAACAGGTACTTTTCTGGTCCTATTTTCCCAACAATTTCATCCTTATAAGCAGAAAAATAAGTGATCCTATGGAGTCTAGAATGCAGTGGGTTTTATGGCGAATGGAACTGCAAAGTAGAAATATGCAAAGGGGTTTGGACACATCTCAGAGAAAATTAGATTTCTAAATGCTTGTCTGCATGTGAGCCATATTCTTTACACTTCAATCTTACAGAGTTTCAAAGAAAGATTTCTAAATCAGAGAAACTACTCAAATAATCAAAAGGTGTTGTGAGGCTAGCTTAAATTGCACTATATACCCCATATTTATATATTTCTATCTAGTCCCAAAGTGTTTGATGAAAGCCCATGAAGGTTTATATGCATGCTGAGCATAAGTTGTAAAAAAATAATAAAAAACAAAACATAAGAAAACATAAGAAAACCATTCACCATATTTAAGGAACTACATCATTTGCGTAAAAAAATATATCATTAAGTCAGTCTGTGGAAAATATCTCAGTAGCTGAGCATAGAAGTTGTAGCATTTGAAGTTAACATATCTATTTGCAATAGCTGAGCATAGAAGTTGTAGCATTTGAAGTTAACATATCTAGCTGCAATAGTTGAGCATAGAAGTTGTATCATTTGAACTTGAAGTCAACATATCTTTCTGCATTAGTTGAGCATAGGAATCAAAGATGACAAGACAGAAAATAAGAAAAGGGTAGCAGAAGGAAAGGCATTTAGAAACCTTGGGCATGAACACACAAATTGTAAACTGTTATAAATGGGAAGAGATGATGTTACCAAATTGAACATTATTTTCAATCTTAGAAAGTTGCAAAGAAAGAATTCTAAATTAGAGAAACTACTCAAATAATCAGAAGGTGCCATGACGTTATCTTAAAACTGGTTTTGCATGTAGTCAACTGAAAATGAAACATGTCCCTTTTTATTTGTAAAGCCAAACAACCCTAAAAAATACTAGCTATTATAAACAAGTTATCAAAGCAATCATTGCATTTTAAGTGTAAAAACAAGTTATGGAAACAGTAATTGTATTTTAAGTGTAAAAACAAGTTATCAAAACAATAATCACTGATATATTTGAGGACATACAACTAATTCCATCTGTAGATTTGTTTTTTTAAGGATACTGTCAAAAAGCCATATGTATGAAAATCTCTTGAGCTACTACTAACATACATGTTGATGATTCCTGTAATAAAGCAGAGATATGTTTGGCTTGTATGAAAACATTCTTTTCAATTATTCTTAACTAAATGCATGCAATAATTCTGCAGGTAGTTGCATACATGGTAAGAGTTAGTTATGTAGCTCGTACAAGGAGAAGTGGCAGAATAATGACCAGGGGTGCCCAGCTGTGATGCACTTCATCAGATGAAGAAAGCACAGGTGATGTCAATGTCAACAATGCTCCAAGAAATGTTGTTGAGGATGACCATGTGGTTGAAGCTGATGTTGTCACGCCATCACTCACAGGGCCACCGTCAACCACAGTCTAAGGGGAAACTTCAACTAAAAATATCAGCACTATAAGAGGTTGGAAAAAATAAGAAATGTTAGTTGCTATTGCAGACATAGATTTCAATGGATATTATGTTCGGGCATCTGCAAATAAACATAGTATTCCTCCCTCATTAATACATTATTGGATAAATGGGCTCACTCACACCAAACGTAACGTAGAGGGCCTGTTACAGTTATGACTGAAGAGGAGGAGGTCGAGGTGGTTGAGTGGTGTAAAGAAATGGCCCAATTGGGACATGGGATAGAGTTGATACAACTCAAATCCAGAGTTGCTCAAATTTGTCAAGGGAGGCCAAACCCATTCAAAGATGGGTTTCTTGGTAAATCATGGTGGTTTAGGTTTAAAAAAAGGCATCCAGACCTTGTATTGCGTATAGCTGAGGGCCTTGACAGATACAGAGCATTAAATTTACACCTTGCAGTTGTATGTAAGTTCTACGACACTCTTTCTAGTGCATATGATAAACATTCTTATGGTGCAGACCATATATGGAACTGTGATGAAACATGTTTACAGGTGGGAAGGAATTGTGGCATGAGGGTAATTTCCAAGAGAGGCAGCCGAAATGTGCCAAATTTTTTGCCTAAGAGCAGGGAGTGGATAACCATTTTATATTGTGTAAATGCAATTGGTGCTTCAATCCTAGGATTTTATCTATTCAAAGGTAAAAATAAGTTGAAAAAATATATACACAAATGTGAACCAGGAGCATGCATGGCTACACATCCCCATGCATGGATGACTAAAGAAATTTTTTTAAATTGGCTGTGCCACTTTGCTGTATCTGTGTCGGGTGATGTCTCACCTAATAACAAACACCTATTGATATTAGATGTCCATGGAAGCCACATGGTTGCACAAACAATCGAGGAAGCAAGCAATTTGGACATTGACCTTTTAACATTGCCAGCTCATACCACTCACAGATTGCAACCCCTTGATGTTAGTGTGTTTGGCCCCTTCAAGAAATATTTCAGTTCAGAGCGTGTTGCATGGATGGCAAAAAATCCAGGGGTTGAGGTGAAAAGGTTCGAGCTAGCGGAGCTTGCAAGTAAGGATTTTAAAAGGGCTCTGACACCATCAAATATCAAGGCTGGCTTTGGGAGGACAAGAATATGGCCACTGAATTATGATGCTCTTATGCATGATACTGGTTGTAGCCAAGTGTTCCATGTGGATGGTCAGGAAGAATAGCATGTCCAAACAAATGTTGAAGTGGAAGAAGAAGTACTTTAACAAGCTGATGTGGATGCAGCTGGTAATATAATTTCCCTCTCTCAAGGACAGTTATATGCTGATGATGATGAGCAGGTATGTGAAACACAATATATTCATGAACAAATTGATAGCAACATGGAGGTTGTTCTACCAACTCAAGCACATGGAACTTTTGCCCATGATATTGTTAATGAAATTGTTGAACATGTAGTTGACAATGCAAATGTAGTTGAAAATGAAATTGTTGATATTGTTAATGGCATTGAAAATGATCAATTGACATTTCCAAGCCAAGTAAACCCACCATCATGGCTAGCAGAAGCCATGATTAATTTGAACTAACATTGTGTCTTAAGAACCAATGAACAAACCATGAACATGCCTTCACAACTGGCTGAATTGAACAATGAAATTGTTCATTTTTTTGTGGAAAATAGATCAATGGAAGAATATGAAGCACATAATGAGGTACCAGATGAAGATAACAATATAGTTCAATCAAGTGCCACAGATACTGAAGTGCCAGTAATGACATGCAGGTGGGGAGGGGGGGTGGAGAAGTTACTTGGGCAGTTCCTAAAGCTACCAGTAGAAAGAGTGTCAATGAAAAAGAAGCAAGGAACACCCAGTAGTCTTCGTTTGGGGAGAAGTTCACAATTACTCACCTCAGAAGACAATATAAAACTCCTAGTTGAGTCTGAAAAGAAAAAAGTTGAAATTCAAGAAAAAGGAAAAAAAAAAAAAAAGAAGAAGAAAGGATCAAGCCAAGGAGAAGAAGGCAGCAAGGGCTGTTGCAGCACAACATTGAGCAGATGAAAGGCTTGAAAGAGAGAGAGAAAGGCAAGAGAAGGAGCAACAAAAATAAATGGCAAGACATGAAAAGGAAGTAAGAAAGGCTAAACAAATGTTTGAAAAGGAACAAGGGATGACCGATATGGTTGACATAAATACAAGCACAGTTGATGAGAATGAAACCAGGGACATGTCCAACACATTGGACAATATGGCAAATAATACACTATTATTCCAAGACCTCATAAACATTCAAGTGCCTCACTATCAAAATGGGGGTTTACCCACTTGCCTTATTCCTACCATAGGAGGCGTGAATTCAATGTATGCTCATCACACACCTCCACTTAGCGCAAGTGTGAGGTATGGGTACTCAATTCCTCCATGGTTGGAAGGGACAAATTGGTCTCAATCAACCACAACCTAATCAACCCTTCTTAGGGAGGCCAACCTACTTGGCTCAATCAGGCAACTCAGGTTTTAGCACTGAAAATTCTCAAGGCCATAAAGGATAGGGGTGTTATATGTCTTTGATTGTAACCACATTATGATGTGGATTTTGGATGGACTGTCTATTGTTCTTGTCACGTGAAGGTTGATTTATTCCATACTGTATGCGGCATTGTAAGGAAGGAACATCTATAGTCTATTATAATGGAACATTATGATAGAATGACATGAAAATGTTGTTAGATGTGTTATTTTTTTGATACTGTATAATGTTAGTTCTGTTATTTTATGAAGATTTTCTTTGAAGTGTCAAATTCAAAGCCTGAGAGAGGAAATCCTTGGAATTTTCTCTCAACTAGATTCAATTCAATCTACTCAAAGAGACGAAGGACATCGAGACCAGGCCATAGCTTCTGCAGCCAATTTAGCACACTACGTGGCACCAACAATACTAGACCTATCATAATTTACTTTTAGGATGACTAGTCTGTTTTTTAGCTTTCTTTTTTGGAATGACTACTAAATGTTGCAAAATTCTAGGAATTTTCTATAAAAACTATATACATAGAAGATTGTGGATGTATGTAAATGAGAATTGGTACAAAAGAGTTGACAGACTCAGGCTATTTTTGAGCAAACCAAACAAAATCAACTCTCAAACTTCTGATTGTAAATTGTTGTGCCAAGAGCACAAATTCTGCTAATATAGATATTATAAATAGTGTTAAAAAAATCTCTATTTATTAACATGTGGCTAGTGATTTGCACTTTGCTATGAAATGAATCAAACACTTGTTGTTTGATGATTTCATTTGGTTCAAAAGAGGGTGATCAAGGCTGCATTTGTTCTCCTTTCAATTATGCACCTTCCTTTCATAAATTATATAACCCACATAAGAGGAAAGAGGTCAATAAACCAACATTGCTTCTTTTCTTTTTATTGTCTTAGCTACTTATTTATCTTTGTTGCAAATCGACTTAATCAAACTCGCAAACAAATTCTTCCCAAATCTATGCCATTAATAACAATTAACAGAGTGCCCTGCTCTTGTTCTTCCTCTTTACCTTCTTCCCCTCTCCTAGTTTCTCGGTTTTTCAAGTTGTTGCACATCAAAAGACATGTATATGTTATGCAAGGGTTCTTGAGGTTAGGATGCATGGTTAGGCATAGGATAGTTATTATTCAGAGTAATAAGCCACCCTAGTCTGGCATAACGAAACGTTTGGCGTTCAAAGAAACATAACAACTGTAAGGATTAGTAAATATCAGATGATGGAGGTGTTAATTTGTTGTATGCAATATTGAATTCACCCATAAGTCCAAAATTCAAATACAATGTCATATGGGCAGATGGAAAGAAAATTAATTGAAAAGCCTGTGAGTAGTTTATAACTTCTGAAACTCTACTTCATCACTATGCCATAAGCAATATTTATTAAGAGCATTCCGACACAGAGCTTCTCTATCTATACGAATTAATCTATAATCTGTGGTAAAAGGTTCCAGACCTCAATAGCATAAAATTGAATACCAAGGGAGAAATATTGCAGAAATAACACATTATTGCAGCTCTGAATCTTGTGCATTCAATCTGGCCACACACAAAATCAAGGATCAAATAACAGAAAAGATTCAATACAAATATGCTACTAATAACAGAAAAGACTAAATACAAATACGCTATGAAGGAGACTATGCACAACACCTTGCTACAAAATTACAAATATAGGTTTTTAGAGGGGAGTATTCCTAGGGATATGCAACTATAGTAAGATAGCATGTAATTACGAAATTCACATAGATAAGAATCAGGTAAGGAAGCCAGACAATAAAAGAGTATTCATTGAGGTATGAAGCTATAGAGAAAGAGAGTATTCATAGGGATATGTCAATGTAGTAAGATAACATACAATTAGGAACATTACATAGATATCAACCACAAGAGAAAGAGCCCCAAGGCATCACAAGAAAATGGCTTAAAGTGAGGGAGATGCTCTCACATAAACTTGCACCTTGAAGCCAACTTCAGGGTTAATAAAGCTTTTGGTGCAAGGAATGCATGATCAACCACCTTTATCTCACAACTGTTATTCACAAAATACACCCAAAACACATAGGCAATTGTTATTCACAACATACACCCAACACACATAGAGAGAATACCACTATTTACTGGTATACTGAGTAATATACAAATATCAAATAAATTAACCAAAATATACACCCAAAGACTGAAAATGAAGTCCATTCAGAGACAGAGAATGGTGTGCTTTTTAGTGAAGGTCACAATTATGAAGACTTAAGGGTTCTGCAAGATGCTGCTGAACATAATAGTTTGGAAACTGAAGAGAATCCTTATACTGAGTCAATAGAATATGACAATACACCTCACAATTCAGATATAGAGGAAGGGACTATCAACATGTATATAGGTGAAACAGAGGAGGCAAGCCAACATTTACCTTCAATGTTGGATAATGTTCAACAAGATGAGATGGCTACAAAGATCATTTCTTCTAGCAACAAGATGAAAGAAGAGAATGGAAAACAACACTGTACACTTGAAAACGACGCAAATTTAGAAGATTTGGATCTGGGAGAACTTGAAAAACCAGTGCCATTCAAACAAGAACTAGAACATGGGTATAGCCCTAAAGAACCACAGGCCGTGGAAACGAGCATGGAAGAGAAGATAGCTCAAGAAAATCGCAGCAAATCATCAATTTCAACAAAATCATCATTGAATGCTACATCTAGGGCATAAAAACCCAAAATAGTATTTCTAAAACCCATAAATTACTAAAACCCAGAGAGAGCTAAATTCCACTGAAGAAGAGCTAAAAGAGCTAAATTCCACCGAAGAAGAGTAAAAGTGTTAAAAAACACAGAGTTTAAGTGTTAAAAAACACAATAGTTGGCTGGTAGGAATAGAATTCCTACCGGGAGGTGCAAAAGCCAACTGGAGAGCCAGACCTCGAGGTACAAAAGCCAACTAGAGAGCGAGACCTCGCCAAACTTCGACATTACCTACAACAAAACACAAATGAACACAAATTAGCAAAAACCCAGGAAAAATACAAGGAAAATGCAAGAAAAATGCAGAGCACTTGGAAAAAATGCAGACAAACACCAAATTTACCTGCAAAAACCAAATTTTACCTGCACCGTCCATGAACTTCTGCAAACGAACACAGGGGATGAAGCCGTCGACAAATCCTCGTAGCATTGACGAGTTGAGGAGCAAAGTGAAATAGTCGCAGGAGCTGAACAAGTCCACAACGGGGCGCAGGAACAACAAGATTGAAACCCCAACCACACAACAACCCATCCTAACAACTGTGACAAAGGCGATGAGCGCCGTGACAATGGCGGTGGAGGTGCACCAGCACTGGCGCCACACCCAACAACGACCGAAAGAGTTGTGTGTGCAACCTCCCGCCCTGAACAAAAATGCATAGAGCTCACGAGACATGGTGGAAAAGGGCGTAGGGAAAACCCTAATTATACGAGAGGCAATGGGATTTATGGCCCTCACCAACCACAAACCCCCTGGCGACCATGCTGGCAGGTGTCCTACATGCACTGACCAGATGACATGGCCAATTGCCACAGTGTCACGGAGGGCGCCCAGCAACTGGCATCCCTCCCCTAATTCAAAACATATTAAAAAATTAATCTTTCACGAACTTAATAAATTACGAAAAAAATATATCATAAAGCAAAGGTGCCAATCTCATGATTTTTAAAATTTGCTTGATTTCAAAATATATTTACTTAATTCTTTAACTTTTATAAGTGACAATCAAATTCCATCATAAATAAGAATGGGATCATAAGTAACTATCTGTTATATTTATCATATCAGTACACCTTAAAAAATATATATATATAAGTATTAAAAACAATAATAACGAGGGGAAATTTTTTTAAAAAATCATGCATGTATACAATGCAACTCGTATATATTAAATAACATTGACCATGTTCCATGGTATTTAATATGATTTGGAACCAAGGTTAGAGTGGACATTAACTATTATCCATGAGGCTGTGGAACTAACCAAATGTTAACACTAATATATATAATCATATGCATCTCCGTTGAAACTTGAGGGACCTTTATCATCTAAAAAATATATAAGAAGCTACACTTATAATTGTAAATTCCTAGTTTGTTGAAACCAAAAGATTCTTTAAAAGAAAACCAAAATATTCTTTTAGATATTAGAGAGATTAAGCTTCATAAAAATAATTTTAGATTATGTTAAAAAACCATAACCACTTTAAATTATATAAAAATTTATTATTATTGTTTTGTTTTGTTAGATCTAAGACTTTTGTGATGCATAATGTAAATAAATATCTTTAGGATTAACTATATCATTAAGATTTGGTCCACGTTTCCAACCATTTAATGTGGTTCATCCTCAGTACAAGGTGTTTACCCTCGATACAAGGTGAAGAAGAAAACTGATCTCATTGAATAAATAGTAAGGATGTGTCTAAAAAAATAGTTTCCAATTCTCTACATTCTAGGAGAAAAAACAAAAGAAATAACTAGTCAATGCCAAAGGCAACTAGAGATTCATGGTGTTCATAAACCCTCCTCAAATTAAGGGAGCTACTCTTGGAGGGGATTAACGTATTCATAATCTAAAAATCCCTGTAAGATCATGAAAAATTCCGGTAAAGATTTTTAAAAATGTTGTTACAATAGTTAAACTTCAATATTTTGGGTGCAATTCAAACACTCCAACTACTTGATTTTTTGAATTTTTTTAAACCAAATTCCTGAAAAAAAAAACTATCATCCAAACTATTCTGTTACGTCGATAGACAACTCCATTCACAAGTATCATTATTTATTATTTTATTCAAACGTTAACATGTATTACCATAAAAATACAGGTTTGTTATTATCGAGAAAAGACCAATACGAACGGTTTGATCAAAGGTATGGGAGCGACACACGTGGCTATTACAAATTTACACGTGGCTATTGGATTATGTCAGTGCGTTGCCACTCACCAGATCAAAATCAACATTGACAAAATTAATATGAGCTGCCAAAAACGAGGGGAGCCACTCTATCTATAATATCCTAAAGTTGCATGTAAATTCGATGAACATAGAGCCACTCTATCTATAATATCCTAAAGTTGCATGTAAATTCGATGAACATAAATGTTATTTTAAATACTTTTATTGCATTGGAGTTTATCAAAGTTTGTGAATTTATTTACTTTAAATATTGTTACAATAGTTGGAATCAAATATCCATTGAAAGAAGTTAATGAAGGACTGAAATGGAAGTGACAAAAATGCACTAGCAGTAATCTTGCTTGGTTTTGGTGGCATGGAAAAACTATCTTTTCAATGTTGTATTTGTATGGTTGTTTGAGAAAAAATAAAAGGATGTGATTTTTTTAAAGTTTATTTTAAGATATAATATTAATTTTAGATATAGAAGGGTTGTAAATATTTATTGTGTCTAAAGGTTTATTCTATAATCTAGTATGATTTTGTTAGTTTGTTTTAAGATATAACATTAATTTCAGATATAGAAGGGTCCCAAATACTTATTGTGCCGAGAGGCTTATTCATACAACCTAGTATGCAAATACTTATTGTGTCGAGAGGCTTATTCATACAACCCAATATGATGTGTAAGGGTGTCTGTCTGTCATCAAAGTTGAAATAACTATACAAAAAATTTAAATAATGTGGGATCATAAAAAATTAAAATAATTGTATAAATAAACACTTCAAAATCCCTCAACTTACAAAACTTTTTTTTGGAGTTTGGAATTTGAAGAAAGGTTTGCACATAGAGGAATTTTATCTCTTTGGACACATTTACATTTTTTTTTTTTTGGGTTTATATGCAAATGCAAAAGTAATCAATTTAATTAAAAAATAACATTTTCTCAAAAAAAATATATTATGTTTTAAACACAATGTTCTCCTAAATATAATATGAAATCCATTACAATAAAGAAAAACGAGCCACTTAAATTTAAATTTAACTTAACAACCTAAAATACCTTTAATATAGAAATCCATTACATAAAGAATAAAGAAAAACTAGCAATTGTAATTTAAATCCAACTCACTTGACAACCTATCCATTTTGCTATATAAATATAGCAATGCAACCAAATGATTAAAAAATCCACCTAAGAGCTCAGAGTTGATTGAGCAATGTTATATTAAGGCTAGCATGTCCAAATCTTAATCTACAAATAATTATGAGAAAATGTATGTCTACCCATTACTTTTATACAATTCACATTGTTTCCTACTTAAACACATATTTCTATTCAAAAAAATAAATAAAATTTACTTGGATTTGTGATGATTTGAAGCAAGAATGGTAAAGTTTGCATTGGTTTTTTTAGGTGAACATTTAAAAAATTAACGATTTATTAATCATTATTTATTTATTTTAATTTTAATTATTATTATTATTATTGGCAAATGCAGAAATAGTCAATTTAATTAAATTATTATCTTTTAAACACAATGTTATTCTAAATATAAACATGCATGTGATATACACATGCATAAGTTCTATAAATTTTCCAAAGACTTTTAAAATGGAAATCCAAGAAAAATTAACCACTCTAATCTAAATCTAAATCTAAATCTACATCACTCGACAACCTATCCATTTTGCTGCACTTTTGTTTAAATATCATAATATAATCTAAACTTTTGTAACAACATACATTTTTTTCTACTCAAACACATATTTCCTATTAAAAAATCAATAAGATTTATTTGGATTTATGATGATTTGAAATAGATATGAATATGATTGGTATTCTTTTTGAGTGAACATTTAATCTATTTAATTTAAAAAACACAATTTCAAAATATATATTATGTTAAATATAAAGTTGCAATTCTCTTAAATATAAAGTTGCAAGTACAAACACACATACACAAATTCTATGAATTTTCCAAATATTTTTAAGATGAAAATCCACTACCATTTAGAAAAATTAAGAAAAATAAGCCAGTCTAATTGAAATCTACCTTACTTGACAACCTATCCATTTTGTTGCACTTTTATATAAATATGACAATGCACAACTGTCAAACTTCAAGATTTTAGATGCCCAAAAGATTTTTACCGATGCTGAATCTATTTTCACCATAAAAAAAACATGATTCAAACAATTTTTTTTTGTCAAACTTCAAGATTTTGATGCCCAAAATTTTTTTAACGATGTTGAATCTATTTTCACCATAAAAAAAACACGATTCAAACAATATTTTTATTTGCTAGCTTCCAATTATTTTTAACAATCAACACAAATTTACCACCTCAATAAACAAAACAAAATGTATTTCTACCCATTAATACTATGTTAGGTTAAAATAGGTATTGCATGAACTCCTTGAAAAACAATGGTTATCAAGATAATACCATAACTAAGAAAAAGATTTGAATCAATACCCAAAACCATTAAAATAATAACTTTGATTACAAATAAACCTATTCTATTAAAACAATAAAATTTTCTCCAAATATAAAATAACCCTATTAATTTAAATATGTAACATTAAATTTACTTTCGGAGAAACACATACTTTCACCTTCATAAAGAGGGGCTGGCACAATTGACTGTTCACAATTTTTTGGGTGGGAACCATTCGCAAACCCAAAGATTAAACAAAGAAAAAGAAATTAGGCGGAAGCTTGTGGGACAAGCCTGTCCTCCGACATTTATTTATAAATTGAGAATTAAATAGGTTCAATGTAATAAATGATTTAAAATAGGTTCAACGTAATCACTTTGGCGCCCACACCAGATTCAAACCGAGAGACAGCCTCCAGCCTCTTGCTTGGCCCCTCTCCAGAGTAACATCAGGATCATCGATCGACCCATCAGAGAACCTGAAACTGATCGAAGGGTCAACTGGGTAGCACGAGACGCACTTCTTTCCTATTGGGTTTCCCTCTTAACTCGCTTTCTCAGTAATATTCCCATGGAGCAACAGCAACGCAAGCAGCAACAGATCTCCGAGGAAGATGAAAATGTAGAGGAGGTGCAGCATGGACCTTACCCCATTGAGCAACTCCAGGTATTAAGTTTCAAAACTCTTTCAAACCCAAGATCACTGCAATGCAATCTCCTCGCAATTAATTTGATCTGGATGTTTTTTGTTTTTGTTTTTGTTTTTGTATCAGGCCTGTGGGATATCTGCTGTTGATATTAAAAAGCTCAAGGATGCCGGGCATTGCACGGTAGAAGCTGTTGCATACTCCCCCAAGAAGGAGCTTGTGCAGATCAAGGGCCTCAGTGATGCCAAGGTTGATAAGATTATTGAAGCAGGCATGTCAATTTTATACCTTAGCCCACTTTTCAATAGTTCTTTTTTGGGAAACAAGAAAAAATTCCGTGGGTGGCATGTATTCATTTGGTTATTGTCTCTGGCAGCCTCAAAATTGGTCCCCATGGGTTTCACCAGTGCCAGCCAGCTACATGCTCAACGCCTTGAGATTATACAGATTAGTTCTGGGTCTAGAGAGCTTGACAAGCTACTAGAAGGTAATGTACTTTCTGCACAAATAGCTTGAGAGTTCTTTGGTTTCAAGGATAGAGTTGAGTTATGTTGTTAATAATGACGAGATTGGTGGAGTGATTTGTGGGCATTGATAATTGTCTTGGGCATATTCCGTGGTTCTGAGAAATTGTCCATTTTCTTAACAGGAGGGGTTGAGACTGGATCAATCACAGAGATCTATGGCGAATTTCGAACAGGAAAAACCCAATTATGCCACACTCTCTGCGTTACTTGTCAAGTAAGGTTCCCTTGGAAAAAAATGCGCAACTGTTATTTTGAAATGTGTTTATGTGTGTTTTCAATTCTGTTAATGAAAGAGTAGGTCAAACCTGGCAAAATCTAGGGTAACCCGATAAACAATTCTAGGCTCTCTGCTCCACACTCAACAGCTACTCGCATTCTAAGAAATCGGCCTAAGGCCTTTCAATAGTCATTATCACAATGTCCAAAAATTAGGGCTCCGAAGGTGAACCAGAGCAGCAATATCTATCGTAGGTATTTTGACAGAAACCTGACTAGTAGTGCCATTTCTTGTTTTGTTCCTTTTTCCGGTTCTCATTTCCATCCCCATCTTCATTATTGCATCATTGCATTATTAATCAATTTTATATGCATAATATATGCTGTGAAGGGGAGTTTCATGTTTCTTATCCTCAACACCTTCTGCGTCCGTTTCTTGTTCTGTTTCCATTTCTCTTTCTTTGTTTTGTTTCTTGCAACATTATGCATTAGCCATTGTAATAAGAACAAAGAGCCAACCAACTCAGGCATCAGGTGCTACCATGCTTACATAGGGTCTCTACCATCGTTACAGAGGGTCTCATCTTGCCGTGGCCGCTTGCCTTCTGATATGGCTATGGCTAATGCAATACATGGGATCTTGTCATTTCTAAGTGGGTGCTGCAGTTCATTGCGGTAGCAACACGGAAAAAGATGGTTGATGTTAATTAAATCCAGATTACTGCGAAGTAAGATTTGTAGTGGGAAAACACTGATCAGTAGAAAGACAAAATTTGGGGCAAGGGGATACTGCTCATTAGCTCCATCTTAGAGGGCACTAGTTTAAAGCTTCTACGAAGATATGGATGTTTGAACTTCGAGGCAGCAAACCTTTTATTCTGCTCAATTATTTGAAACGAATTGTTATATAACTGATCTCTGCATGAAACTTTCTTGTTTTGTGAGGGAATTTACCTTTTTGTGAACGATACTCAATTTTACTGTGGCAACTATGAAACTCTGCTCTTGAACTAGGTATATACCCCTTAAAGGTTTAGGGAACTAAACCCTCTAAGACATTTATCTAGCTGGATTCTTATAGGATTGGATATTTCTTGTCTTTCTGTGTATTCCTGGTTTAGGGTTTGTAATAGTTCATGAACAGCCACCGTTTAATGATTTGGGTCTTGGAAAGTTTGAGGTTCATGGGATGGTTAAAGTTCAACACCAGGCTTGCTTCTCGAAGACTTGCTGCTTCTAAGGATTTGCATACTCATGATTGGGGGTTTTAAATTTAACTTCTTGAATCTTTGCCGTCACAAAGTTTTCATAATTGCAAATTGAAGGTAGTCTTTTTTCAGTTGCCCTTAGATCAGGGAGGCGGTGAGGGGAAAGCACTTTTTATTGATGCCGAGGGAACCTTCAGACCGCAACGGCTTTTACAGATTGCGGAAAGGTATGAAGACTTTTTCAATGCACAACTTTTACTGTGGTTTTGAGAGACGGTATAGCCAAAATTTTAATATTTTGCAATCTTGCAGGTTTGGACTCAATGGAGCAGATGTCTTGGAGAATGTTGCCTATGCCAGAGCATATAATACAGATCATCAATCTAGGTTGTTGCTGGAAGCAGCTTCTATGATGGCAGAGACAAGGTATGGATCTTTATCTACTGTAAGTTTTGCATGAATTCCTACTGAATATTGCCTATGCCCTAAATGGTTTAAGATGTAACAGCATCCCCCTCTCCCCCCGCCTTCCCCATTTTTTTTTGCAATAGTAGATGTGTTTCAGAAACAAGCAATGATTCTCATATATTAAATCTACCGAAGGATTTAGGTGCTTTTCTGTGGCAACCTCTCTACCACGTGCTTTTCTTAGAAACTCTTATGCCGTTTCATATATTTTGAGCCACAACATTTCAGAAATGTTTCCTGTTTCATGCAATTTTAACTTTATTTCTTCTGACTCTTTCAAACTCTCTATCCAGTTCACTGTACTCTGTTTACTTATATTTGATTGTTTTAATCCCTCTAAGCTGTTTACTTTTATTTTCACTGTTTTAAACTCTCCATGGTGTTTACTTTTATTTTGACTGTTTTAAGCTCTCCATGCAATCTTATAGGGGTTTGAAGTGTATTTGCCTTGAAATTGTTGCAGAACTGAAACAAGTACCTAACTTTAAAGTTTAAACCTTTTAACCTATTCTATATATATATATATATATTAAAATTTGCATAGGTGTTTGGACACAGAAACACAAACTCCTATCCAGGGATCGAGATTGAAGGCTAGGTCCATCTCTGAGAGCGAAAGGCTCTTTGGGATGTATCTTATTAGACACAGATTTAAAGTGACGCATCTTGCTAAAGACAATCAGATGGTACAGAAATCCATATCTCAGAGAGAATGCCATTGTTTCATATAAAAAGTTACAGGAGATCCTTATTTAAGGGAAAAATATTGCAACATTTCCATGACTAGTAGAAAGGGCTTTAACTAGTATTAATATTAATCACTATTCTATGGCTTTGCATTTCGGCAACTAAATCTTAAAAAAGTTTCCTCTATATGCATGGCTTTCCAGAATTGTCCTTATAGATGTTCGTTCATGCATTGGATTTAATTGTTGACAGGTTTGCTCTGATGATCGTGGATAGTGCTACATCCCTTTATAGAACGGACTTTCTAGGCAGAGGAGAATTATCAGCAAGGCAGATGCATCTTGCTAAGTTCCTTAGAAGTCTTCAGAAAATGGCAGATGAGGTAGGCCTTTTTTATAATTCAAAAATCGATCTGTTGACTGTAGTTCTTTTGAAATAGATGGATCTTATATTTCATTAATGCACAAGAGAAAACACATCATATATTCACACAGGATTTATCCTGGAATTTGAATTGCAAGAAACACTTAGATGTAGAAGTATAATTTTGGACTGTTTTGTCCTCCAGTTTGGTGTGGCAGTTGTGGTGACCAATCAAGTTGTTGCCCAAGTAGATGGTTCTGCTATGTTTGCAGGTCCCCAAGTTAAGCCTATTGGAGGAAATATCATAGCTCATGCTTCCACCACAAGGTTTGAAAATTGGTCTTAATTCTTGAGTATTTTCCTGTCAACAGGTACAGACAAATCATGTTTAAATTTAATGATTACAAGGATCACAAGCTTTCTGTTTCTTCACAATAACAGGCTTTCCCTCCGCAAAGGTCGAGGCGAGGAACGTGTTTGCAAAGTGATCAGCTCACCCTGCTTAGCAGAAGCAGAAGCACGCTTTCAAATTGCTCCAGAAGGTGTTATTGATTGCAAAGACTAATAATTCTGAGAGCTCTCTGTTGTACTAATGTGCAATTTTCAAGGCTGCCTGCATAATCTGATGCAGAGTTTTACCCGGTCATAATTTTTTGATAGCCTGAGATTTTCATTTTCAAAGATTTGGTTCTCAAGAATCAAGTCTTACACATGTATATGCTGGAATACATAGAATATTCAAGCCCATTTATCAGTCATTTCAACTTATGCTTATTCAGTCTATGATGGCAGAGGCTTCTTTCTAGTTCTGGTGAAATCTGTGTAGTTTTATGTAACAGTTATTGTACTTTCCCCAAACAGATTCTGTGTCTAGATATTTCTTTTGGCCTTGCAAATGAGGATCCTAATCCTAGGAGTTTATTGATTTGGTTGACATGAACTCAACTTTGCACTCATGTAAAATGTAAGTTGAGGCCATGCCATGAAATTCGTAACTGGTTTACAATGTTTTGAATAAATCTGGTGGCAGTTTTATAATGTTTTGAATAAATGTTAAAATATATATATATATTTTTCTGAAAATTGGTTGACCATAGCTGCTTGGTATCACTGGGTCTGATGAACAGAGTAAATATCCAAAATGGGGGGTGAGGTGTTGACAAGATTCAAGCTGATACGTTTCTTGTTATATTTCTATTGTTAGGATGCCTTAACCTTGTGTACTTGGTTACTAATCATTGAATCAACTGTTACTGATTGGGGCGTGTCAAGAAATTTTGGAGCATGCAACAATAAATTAAGAAATAATGAAGCAATTGACAATCATGTTAGGTTTTTCTTTTTCAAATGACATTATAGACATTTGGAGGTTCATTGCATCTCCTTTATCCTGGAAGAATATTAAGGTTTTAGTGTGCTGGTTTGCTTTTGGCAAAAAATAAATTAATGATGATAGATGGAGTTTACTGAAGCTGAGCTGAATTTCTGAACTGGCAAGCATGGTTGAATCGATCAAATCATGGTTTTACTTGGCTTGGTTCCAAATATATGGAGGCTGTTGTCTCTAATTAGTAGATACTCTTCCACCTGTGAACCGAAGAAAAGGGTTCTGTAAGGCTTAGTGATCATGTACTAAATTTATACTTATGTTTATTAGTAATTACTCACTCTTTTTATTATATTTTACTAGAGACTTAGTCAATTTTGCACATTCTCCCCACAATTTTGTACTTTATATATAGTTAATACAAATAATGTTGAACCTATGTGTACAGCATTACTCAAGTCCATTCTGCAGGTTTTAAACTGCAGCGTTAAGTGGGATGTCTTTGTATGATTTTCTCTTATCGATGTTTCAGACTTGCTAAAATGTAATCCATCTTCAGAATACTGATTTATCTAGAATGATTTCAGTTCCAACAATTTACTGTCATACTTGTATACTTGCTTCCTTGCAACTTATTGCAAATAAGTGTCTTTTATTGCTGATATTGTGCTCACACCAATTGGTATAGAGACAGAAGATTAGGGCCTTTTTAGAGTTCTGCATAATCAACATTGGGATTTTTCATGATTGAAATTCTCCTTGAGCTCACACCTTTAAGTGGTTTGAGTGATAGGGCATCAACACCTGTCTCCTTTTATTTTAGGCCATAGGTACCTAGGTAACTCATTATCAGTCAAGCTCTCAAATATTTTCTGTCTGTTGGCATCTTTTTTCTGTAATAAATTGGTTATTTTACTGTATCTATGAATTCCTATTCGTGACTGGCAGAATTGTTGGACCTTTTTAGCGCAATCTGCTTGTTTTCTTGTCCATTTCATACTTGTTACTGGAGAATCACTGTTTCCGGCCTGACAGCAACATTTGAGTTTGCACTATGGCTTCTGCACTTCTTCTAGAGACTTCTTTGGTCTTCAAATTGTTCAGTTCTTATAAGATTGACAGAGATATAATCGATTCTTCATGAAGCCCTTGCATGACAACAAAATTTCAAAACAAAATGATGAAGACATGATGACCATGTTCTAGTCACTACAATAGATTCTCCAACTACTACAAGTCTACAATCAAGAGGTTTTCAACCCTTAAACATTTTTTTGTCTCTGCTCTTGCATCAGCGACTACACCTGTTGCACTTATCCATGTTTATGTGCATGCTCCAACATCTTTTGTTTTGTATGACTCTTCTGGAGGTTGATATCGATAACAAATCTCATAAGCCAAATTAACCTCAGCTGCAGTTCTTGTGCCTACTATTTTTCAATATCATACATCATTTCTAGTTTTTCAAGTTGCCCAACATGTTGAGATGCATAGGGCTAATCCAATTCGACTACAAGGTGAGCCAAAGATGTTGGAGAATCATTCACAGTTTATCTCTACGTCGTCTTCTCTAGTTTTCTTGTTCAATGGATCTCTCTTTTTGTCCATCTGAAGTCGCTCTCATAATCTTATACTTTAAAAGCAATTTTCCATACAACTCACGTGGACTTCAAACTTAGGGAGGATTCCTTGAACCACAATGGCCTCGACATTCTCATATTGTTTAAGACAAGGTTTCATTCAACTTCTTGGTTCGATATTCCTTAGCTTTAAAGTGGAATGAGTTCAGCCCTTAGTACAACATCACTTGTATCTTTCCTCTTGTTCATGTTCCTTTTACAACAAAAACAATATATGATGCATCAATGCTTCTCCTTCTTGACCTTTGAACTCGTGTAGTTCCTATAGTTCATGTTATTTTCACAACAAAATCAATGTCTGATGCATCAGTGCTTCTCCTTTCAACCTTTATCAAACTTCTAGCTTTGTTCTTAATTTCGTAGAACATCTAACAGCTTTCTTCTATGAACCCCTTCTTTTCACAGAGTGTAGTTGCCATTTGTTCAAGCTTTACATTTTAGCAAAAACATGAATTTGTGCAATAACCCCAACTACATAATGCCCAATCTCCCAACTACAATACATTGGAGAGGATTTCATTTGAGCAAGAATTGCTAAGACTTAGTGGACATGGGTGATCATGCCTCTAAATTGTACTTATCCTTATCGCTCATGCACTTTATTGTGTTTCATTGGAGACTTGGTCAACTTGGAAGACTCCACAATTTTACACTGTTTTTTCATGGGGATCTATGAATCCCATGACACGTCAATACAATATCACATTTTATTGACTTTACATTTAAATATGTACTATATTGGGGTTGAACAAGGGTTTTTTAAAAGAACTCATGATTGTCACCAATTCACCTTAATCATGTTGACAACACAATAGTCTCACAATTGCATACTTGCTTTTTTTAATTATTCTTTCTTTCATTGTTAGTATTATGCTCATATAAGGTTTATTATAGACAACTGTGATAAAATAGACAATTGTGATAAAATCAAGTCCAAAGCACATGAGTTGGTTGAAGGAACATAGGTAATTCAAATTGACTTCCTTGAGAAATTTGTAGCTTTACAATGCTAGTTGCATCTATTGAACTCATTGAAGATACTAATACAAAGTAATTTGGCTCTCACACCTAGTCCCATGGCAAATGCAACATGTTGCAATGAATGCCACTAAATCCCTTATTTCTAGGTTAGGTGTTGACTAGTGTAATCACTAGCTAGTTGGGTTTATTATCTTAAGTGGAAGTGGCTTAATGCTTGCTTGCTCCATGTGTAACGGAGTTATATAGTTTCTTGCAAAAGTTAGATCTTTACATGGTTTTATTTTATTTTTATAAATGAGGTAGGGGGAGGTGTGGATACAATGGTATATAAAAGATTGCATTACATGTAATACTCTAGGTAATCTAAAAAGTATTACATGGTATGATGTAAAATGGATCTACATAATTATCATATGACTTGATTGTTACTTTAAAACAAGGAATGTTTATTTTGGGGTCGAGAGAGTTAGTTTTGGTTAGATCCTAAAAGCCACACTAATGAACTAGAATGGTAAATCCTTTAATTTAAGGTGAAAGAAATGGAATTTTGGGGCTTCTATTGACAAGGACAGATGCTTTTGCTGCATTTTGTGTGTTGATAGATAACAATCCAACATATAGTCCTTAGATATCCAAGTTATTATGGGAATTGAGCACATAAAGAAACCATGATCCAAAATGGATCATTATATTATTTATCATCCATCTTGATGCTTTCATAGTGGAAAAAGTGGAGGAATTAGCTCATAGGACCATTTTTATTGGTGGGTCATAGTTTGGAAAATTAGGATTTGAAACATTCTAGAAGTAGTTTGAGCTGTCAAATAATGTTTTTTTTGGGGTAAAACTTTGTTGCTTCAAAGCTGCACCATCTAGTGCTATTCTACACACATATACCTTCCCATGATGCAAGAATTGCCTTAATTAAAGTCCATATGCAAAAGTTATGCCGCCTTGAAGTTGAATTTCCTATTTTGACCACTGTGATTCGAGAGGATACCACATCAACCCCCATTATTCATGGAAAAGAGGCTAGCCATGTGAACATGATGAAGAAAACTCTAGAAGAAATTGTAACTCTAGTTAAGAGTAGAGTCAAACTTAACCACTAGTGGACTATCATACTATGTAATAACCAAGCCACTAGGAGCAAAAGGGCTTCCATTCTATTGGAGTGCATTTTATTCCATATACAAGTAGAGTAGTCGAGAGTGGATAGGGGGAGAGCAAACATAGAGGGTTTGTGCATTGTAGTAGCCCACAAACCACAAGTCTCACTTTTTTATACTTGCATTTCCATTTAGAGATAAATAGAGAGCATAGCAACCTCACCTTATAGTCGAGTTTTCTTTCGAAAAGGTTTCCCTGAGCATATCTTGTTTTTATGGTTGTGAGTGAATGTATTTTCTTTTGGAGAAGAATGATCCAGATTATCCACAATGTTAACATAAATTTGTCGATGTTTTGAATCCCAATGGGGATCCATCTTCAAGACTTTTTTGAATGAATGGATCTTCAAAAAAGTCCTAAAGAGGGATCCCCGTTGGGATTCAAAATGTCGACAACTTTCTTGTAACATTGTGGATAATTCAGATCATTCTTCTCCAAATGATAACCACAGAAGCTTAAAAAGTAACATGATTGTATTTTCGTTTGTTCTCTATTTTCTACATCTTTTTATATTACAAGCATAAAGGTAGTAACTGTTGGCATTGATTTGTGTTGCAGTGTTGTAGGTGTGTTGTTGGTTGGCATTGATGTCAACCAGGTAGCTTGGGTTGCATGATATATGGTCAGCACATGTATGTATGGTTGCTGGTGGCTTGTGTATGGATGATGTGTAGATGGTCCTTGGCATGTCTACTAGCTTGGAGATGTGATGATCTTCTTGATCATGTTGCTGCACACAAGTGTTGGTGGCTGCTACAAGAGTTAGAGTTGAGGAGCCTTGTTAATTAGGTCTACATGTCCCTGATTAGGTCTCTCATGTTGATGATGTTATACATTGGGCTTGGAGAATATCTACAAGTGTCACTGAATGCTTGAGATGGTTGTACATGTGTTGGAGGATGTCTTATATGCTCTAGAGCTGCATATTGATGGCGGAGTTGTTGTGGAGCAGTTTGATGGTCCAAGCATTGGTATGGTTGTTGGTTGGCATCCAAGTCAACTTGGTTTGACTTATGATGATGATAATGATGTGGTAGTGACTTGGTGAAGTGTTGCAGAGGTGTCTTTGACTTCCATAGGTCTTACAAAAGGCTTGTCAAGTTCTGGAAGAAGTTTGGGCAGGTTCTGAGCTAAGGAAAAATGATTTTGACCATCCTTTACCCCATTCGCATGGATGATGGGTCATCAATGCGACTAAAAGGCTCCAGTAGTTGGGAGACATGCCTGTGCATGAGACTGGTCGAGTTTAGTCTGTGTTGTGCGTGCGACTGAGCTTTTTCACAAGATTTTCTTCGCTTTCCTTGCACAACTTAGCTAATTTTGGTATTGTGGTGAAGCTTATGAACATAACTTTTTGACATATGGAGGGAAAAGGTAATAGAGCCTCAGAAGCTGATTAAAGTTGAAGATATCAAAAGGCTATTGGAGTAAGTAATTTGATTTGGTGAAGAAGCCTATCTCAACCAAATCTGAATCGTGTGAAAAGAATTGTTGAGTGGTCCATAACTTGTAGCATTTACTAAGTTAATCAACACAAACAAATGATAAATAAAGGAAGGTTGTGAGTCTATTTGGTTGATTGCCTTGAGAGTGTGCGAGTATGCCATTGTGAGGGCATTGAGAGTGACTAGAGATTGCAACAAGTGCTCACATAGGTTTTGCAAAGTTATATCAGAGAATTCTGTTCAGAGATCAGAGATTAAGTTGAGAAGAAGATTCAAAATTTGTGTGTTGTTTGTGGCAGAGAATTGGTAGCTTGTGGTGTGTTAGATAGTAGAGATTGTTGTAAGTAGAGGAGAAGAAATGACCCTCCCCAAGCAAAGTTTTAGATTTAGATTTTATTTGTAGAACGATGGTGTTGTTGGGTTGCTCATGTTGAACGAATTGAGAACTCAATATGAAACATTTATGAAACGTGGTTCACCTGGAGGAAGTGAAGGCGTGGAGGCTTCAGAGTAGACAATGATTTGGCGGATTTAGTGAAAGGAATAGATTTCTCCATCCAATAGGAGTTGGATAGTCCAATGGTAGTTGAGCGAAGATCATTGGTCGTGGTAGCTTCCAATGGATAAATATTCTGTAGATTCGTGAGAAACAATTTTCCTGTTTGAAAAGGCCAACATACTGTGAAGGAAGCCGAGTCTTCCGACTTATGGGTGTAAGCTAATCCATGTACAATTTGTTCAAAAAAATAATAAAATAATTGAGCAACACAACAACAGCAGGGTGGTTTTCTCCCGAAAGGGTTTCCACCAGAAATACTTGTGTTCTTATGTGTGCATGTTTGTGTTTATGTTTCTAATGTTTATTATGTTATGAGTTACCATTTATTTCATGTTTTAATAAGCTAACATTGTGGATGTGTGTTACAAATTGATAATCTGGAAAAAAGATTTAAATTTGGTATAAAGGGCATCACTACTGATTCACCCCCCTTCTCAGTAGTGATCTAGCTTCCAACAACTGGTATCAGAGCCAGTGCTCTTCAGTGAACCTTGACCGCTTGGAGAGTAGATCGTGGATCATAGATAGAATAAAGAGGCAGATGCATCAAAAGACAAAGGGTTTGAAGAAGGAAAATATTTAGTCCATTGCAAATGAAGCAACAAATTCTGAAATCTTAGCCAAAACAGTTGTGAGGCGAGATAATATGTTGAAAGAATTTTTTAATTACAATTCTGATGATTCTATTGAGTTTGATAGTGATTATGAGAAGGATATCGCTGTCATTAAGGCTGGATATGAATCAACAATGATTGTAATCAAGGAATTAACTATTGAAGTAGAAAAACTAACCATTGCATGTAAAGATTAGAAAAAATGTTTGTAGATTTCCGATGAGAAGGAGAATGGATTAAGAGAAGAGATCAATGGATTGAAAATTGAGCTTGAGGAGGCAAAGAAGATTCAAGAAGAAATAAAAAAGAAATATAGAGAAAAGGAGGAGGAATGTGAGAGAATGGAAGCATAAGTGGTTTCACTAAGGAGTGATTTAGAGGAGAAAACAACTTCCTCATCTATCAAGCCAGATTTTAGCATGCACGAAGGAGAAACTAGTTTAATTGCAACTACAGGTATAATTGATAATAGCAGTAGCAAAATAAGCAAGGAAGAGAGCCATCAACACAACCAACAATCAAAGAAGGAGATCAAGGAGGATAAGCCCAAGGTGATGCCAAGAAAAAATTCAAGAAGACCATTTTTACCTTTGGGAAATGTGAGGTGCTACAACTGCCAGAAGCTCGGGTATATTGCAGCAAATTGTAGATCCATGTAGCAAGAGAAGCAATGGTATAGAAGATCTTGTTAAACAAACCAACAAGAAAGGCAACCCACTTCTTGGAGTTCAACCAAAATCATGTATAATGGTCATTTCTATGGTTATTGCTACTCATGCAATGATTTTGGCCACAAGGTTATTGAAAGCAGGTTGCAGGAAATGAGGAGTAAAAGGAGGGTCAAGAGATTCAAATCTTTTGATTCATTTCTTGGTCACATTAGATGCTACATATGTGATAATCTTGGTCATATGGCCATGGATTGCAAGACTTCAAGACACTTAAGGCCACCTAATCAAAGAACGAAGAATATGCAAAGTAGGCCAAATAAGATGAAAGTTGGACATCCGCATGCAAGAGAGAAGCCCCTCAAAGTTTGGAGGAATAAGGAGAAACAAGGAACGGTGAGAAGAAATTGAGGCTTGCATGGCCTAAGGGGGAGCTATGGTGCATTTTGTTTTGCATGTAGAATCATTGGTGTTGCGATGGCTAGTGAATTATATGTGAATATATCTGCTTGTTGAGGGGTTGTTTTTGATGATGCTCATGATTTCATGATGATGGATTTTATTTTTGCTACTAATGTTTGTATTTTCCAAGGTTGTTGTGATCAAATTATGATGGAATATTTATGATGTGAGCTTGAGCACAAATCTCTCAAGGAGGGAATTTTGATAAAATGTGATGGCACATGTTCATGGGAAAAACTTAATAGGCTTCCAATATTTCGATGGTTTTGATGACATCATGTTTCCTTGGAGGAGCTTGGCTATGCATTCCATGCTATGTGCTTATTTAACACAGATTGTTGCAAGAGATTGCATTTTGGTTGTGCATGGATACTGTGCTACATACATTAGTTGACATGCAGATGGTTTGTGCATGTGATGGTGCCATGGAGATTAGTATGATGGTGGTGTATGGTTATAGTTGCTTGCATTATTCCCATGTTAGATTTGCAACTTATATGCAGAAAATGTTGAAGCTGATCAAGATGAATATTTTACATGTTATTGTTCTTATTGCACTTGGTGGTTGTTTGCTTCTCACTTATCATGCTATATGTTAGGTCACTCACCCATGCTGTTGATGATTATTCGTGATGGCGATTTTACTGGAGATATTGCATATTGTGATGGATAGACACATTTGAAGCTAGAGATATGGTCACTGGTTCAAATATGTTATCTAGTGTTGTAGTTGTGAAAATTTATAAAACAAAACTCTACTGAAGTATCTGATGTTATTTCTCCTACTTAATTATTCAACAATAATTTATTTACATAAATTGCTTCAATAAATATCAAAATAAATTCTACTGCAACCTTCACACATAAAATACTGAGAAAAATATAAAGAAATGCAAGCACAAGAATGACAGTTATTTTTGGACCACTGTCCCGTAGAAATTATATAACTTATGTGTTATATTGCCAAGATTCTCTTGATCTCACACTATTTTAACTTCATGCAAAATACAGAATCTATTCCACCATTGATCATTTGCGGAAATTAAATCAAGATTGCAATGCACACATGAAACAATACAAATTCACACATTAACACAGTTGTTTAATTTTATGTCTCAAGTTGAAACCTAACCACCTGGTATATAATATACAATACAGAGACTGCGTAATAACTTCTATAAATCTGATCATATCAAGCTCTCGGTACAATACAATCGCTACACACTAATCAGGCCCGATCTTGCAAATCCATGCACCAATATTTGCCACCTGCTAGCCTGCCTCTACTGCGCAATCCCTGCTGAAGAATGGCTCTGAATGAATTTGAATTGCTCCAGCCTTGCTCACGCAATCCTCATAGGCATCTCCATTGAGTGTTGGATGCAATCAATGTATCACTATAGTCACAACTGATAGTCACACTTTCCCTTTCACCTATCTCTCCACTGGTCTCCACTGAAACTGCCATGCACTGTAGTTAACAGATGTATTGTTAAGTTGATTAATGAGTTATTATTTGTGAATTAATTAACTAATTAATTCACTCCACTCTCACTAGTGTATCATTCAGTTAGACTAGATACAACTAGTCGTCGAAGGGTAGTTCAACCTATTAAACCAACACAATTCCACCCAAATCATTAAGCATGAGTTTTAAATCGAAGTTCTAAGTAATAGCCCTTGCAGAAACCTCGGTGTGAACATGTATCCTTCGAAGCACTGTTGTATGACATTCGTGCACTTAACTGAAGTGCTCCAAGAGAATAAGACAATGTTTAGAGTCCAAATATTATTAAGAGCTAATAATATTCGACATATCTATTTTTAGACTGGAAATCTAAAAATAGATTCCGCCCAATATGTCTAAAAATAGAAGTCCATCTATTTTTCCAACTTGACCAACCATCCACAAATAACATCCTGCAACTCACAGAATATGATCGACATGTCTAAAAATAGACTTTGCGCCAAAAATAGCCTGCGGGCCAACTTAGCGAAGGCGACTCTTTTCACTAAGCTCATCATCTTGTTGAATCTCAACATGTCCCTAGAAAAATCCAATGCAGGAAAACCGGTGCAACATATGAGGGTTTTATTACTCTTCTTCAACAAAATTTTCTTGTACAAATAGCAATCAACAATAATGAAGGGAAATCTCTGTGATAACATTAGAGAATTTTTCTCACAATTTTCTGACAGAAATATGATCTCTGAGAGGCCCTTCTGGCCCTCTTGTGTCACCACTGTGTCAACTCTGCACGAGGACTGCACAGTTCTGTGTCACTGCTCTGCGCTGTCCCTCTACTGCTTCTATGCCGTCCCTTCTCCGCACTGCATCACCTTCCCTTGCCTTCCTGACTGATATTGAGGCTCTCTCCATCCTCTCCACCTACAACTCTCCCTTTGAATCGATTTCTCTTGCTAAACTTCAGCTACTAAGAAAATCGATTTTCTTGGGAAACTGAGTATCTGCTCTGGTGTATTTTCCAAATGACCCTTAAGCTTTCTTAAATAATCTTCTAGTTGACATTCAATGACCCAGATTAGAAGCTAATCAATGGCTAAGATCATTTTGACTTGATCCTTGTCTTTTTGTAGAAGATAGACCCACAGTTAGATTAATACCCATTAATTATTTTAATTTCCTAAGTTTAGACTTAGGGTCTCATTAAAAATAATTAATTTATTGAATAAAACTGTTTCCGGGTGGAATTTCCCAAAACGATTTCTGTGTTATTTGGAATACATGTGTCTAAGCCTCTCCACAAAATTTTGGACTTAGAGCACATCCTATGCTACCACAAATAAACACTCCCTCTTAGCAATAAATGTGCTCTAGCAAATATGTCCTGCTGCACACTGCTCTGACTCTGAAGCATCTCCCTCTGCGCTGCTGATGTCTGACATGTTGCCCATCAAACACTGCACTACTGCTGCAAATGTACTGGTGCTGACCCTACCACGATCAACTCTGCATCTGTACTGCAAAAGGGGAGGTTTCAGTTCCAACTATGAAGGGATAGAATCCTCCTTCAAAGGGATAAGCTCCTCACATCAAGGGGTTAGCTCCTTAAGGTAAGGGATAGATGAACCTCAAAAGAGTGGTTCTGCCACCGCAAGATTCTTTCTAGAGGCTTCTAGAATTTACTGAAAGTGAGCCTTTTGAGTTTACTTGCGCCTTTATAATCTTTTACAGGGGTCCGCACCCATAACACAGAGAAAGTGCGTTCAGAAAGGCAGGAGTCATGAACATTAGGTGCGGGACCACAGGCAAGATGAAGAGAAAGTGCGATACCAGAGTTAAGGAGATTTTTAAAAAAAAATTCTTTATTTTCAAGGCTTGATATGAAGAATTGATATGTTAGACTTGCAAAGGAGGAAGTATGAGTGATAATGAGCTCATACATATAGCAGAATGTTAGGATGACAGTTTTCAGTGCAACAGATTTCCCCCTAAAGTCAAAGTCTGGAATAGATGAAGCTGAAGTCTGTCATATATGAAGAGTGCAGTACTTTATCATTTCAAAGATCATCCTGTGGACACCCTAGTTGGAACCTGTAAAAACATTCAATGAAAAATATATATATGTAGACATATCATCGCTGAGGTAGGCATTCCCATACTTAGATCAAAACTAACTAGAAACTAAATTAAACTATTCTGATACAGGAATGATTTTCAATACATCAACAGTATAGACATGTGTAGACACAGTATGTACACAGCCATCTATTTATGAATATTCCACTGTATAAATGATAACAAAATTCCTCGCATCCTAGATGGTCGAAAATAGATCAGGGTCTTGATTTCTGCTTCTCGAACTAGTACGATTCTATCCATGTGAATGAATGTGTCGAAGTCAAACATGGTAGAAACCACTTGATTACCAGTCAATGAGGTAAACTGTTAAAAAGTGTGAGAGTAACCACCAGTAATGTCAATGGCTCTCAAAGTACTCAGTACAATCCATGAAATGTGAATGAATGAACTGAAGTCGAACATGTCACAGAGTCTTTCGATCAAAGGTCAATGATGCAACCTGTCATCAAAGGCGAGAAACCTGCCATTGAGGCATGCAGATTTCAAGGTACTGACGATTTCTAGATCAACTTCCTAGATAATGTGCTGTCGTCGATAGGAAGTGATCCGTCGTAGGCAAGCCCACAACACGAAATCATAGATCAAGTTTTGAAGAAATATATTGGCAAGGACTGACTCAGGGATGGTCAAAATGGATGACAAATATTTTGTAGATGAATGGTTTGTTTGAACTGTCCTCTTGAACACATAACGACACTGCAGATGGCTTAGTGACAATTGACCCAAAGCTAATACCCAGAAACTGGCTGAAGACTTTCAAAATGGTTTGATTAACTGTTAGGCAAAGGATTTCCCAACCCAGGTGAACAAAAAGTGTCGTGTTCAAGAGTGGTTATTGGCTTTTTGAATAATCAAAATACAACAAACAGGTTCATTTATCTCTTTTCCCCCACCATTTCTGGCAAGTACCTTTTTATTTTTGACAAGCTTGAGGAGGATAACATTTGCTTGTTTATAAGCTCATCCTTCGAATGAGTCCAACTTAGTTTAAGATTTGAACCCTAAGAAGGAGTGGTTCATCCCTGTTTTGAAATTGAACAGGTCCTTTACTTTTAAATTTTAACGAATCCAGTATAGGAGAAACTCGGTGTTTTTTCAATTTTCAGGGAGTCAGAAGAAAAAACTTAAGAAGACTCCATGGGGGTACTTTTTCATAAATTTAGTCTCTCGAGCCCGAAAAAGGATAAAATGATGCGGGAGAGAACTCTATTGACCGTAATTAGTCAACGTATACATTTTTCATAAATAGTCCATTTCAGTCCGTAAAAGGGGTAAACTTATGCTGAAAGGATGATCATTCATTTATTTTAACGAGTTTGAATAATCAAGTGCTCGGCAATATTTTCAATTTTCAAGAGTCTAAAAAGAGCTTAAAAGAGGACTCCAAGTTTTCGCTTTTTCGTAATTTTTTGAAAGAGTCCAAAAAAGTGATAAAAGTATGCTCTTTGTTGAAAAACGATCAATTTTCCTGAAAAATCCAATTTCTGTACAAAAACTCGAAACATTACACATACTTGTTTAAGATAAATAAAAATGCTTTCAAAATTACCTTTTTAAAGTGAAAATTAAAAATTCATTTATTAAATTTTTTTTATAAAAAGGACTTTTCTAACTTCATTTTTACCATTTGAGTTCAGAGTGAAAAGTAAGAGCTTTTGGATAAAAAAGTTCCTGTGAAGATTCTGGAAAATCCGTCCAGCGAAATCGAGAACCATCAGCTCCAGGTAATCCATGACCTCCTTATCTTGAATTTCATCTGTTTACATTTCATTTTTAGGCTTTAGATTTCGTTTTTAAAGGAAAAATAGGTTTAAAAAATCGCCCACGGGGGTCCGCAGGTGCAACACGCGGGCCTTGCAGACCCTGAATTTTTTCTACATGGAAAAAAGTCGTGGGTCCACACTTGTCTCACAACGCCCGTGCGTTGCTATGCACTGTGTATGAGAACAGAGTGCGGACCCCGCACAATTAGATTTTAAACTTAAATTTCTTTAATTCCGCTCAAAATTTTTAAACTAGATTATTCTAATATATCTTTTTATGCATTGTAGGATATACAAGATGCTAATTTGGAGAGAACGTGAGGATGAAGACATAGATGACGCCACAATGCTTCATTTTCCTACAATGCAGGCATTAAGAGCATGCGGTTTGTATAAATTCTAGGCCATTCAGGGCATGAGGGCACAGGTAGACCTCCTGACGTGGCTGGTAGACAGATGGAATGTACAGGACTAGTGTTTCATTATTGGCAGCCACTAGCTCGAAATTGAGCTGGAGGATATCTATTTTTTGACTAGTTTGTCCAAGAGGGGTGAACAAATTTCTCTGTTTGGGACTAGGCCAGGTGGCCAGTCTGTCGCTAGTCTTCGACTAGAGTTCTGTAATGATCAGGCAGACCCCCGGGACAAACGGATTGACATAAAAACTATCATTCGTACCGAGCTTAAAGTTATTGCATTTACTGTCACTAGACTGTGTGGGAGCGCAGCGTTGCATGTGGCTACCAGTTCCTAGATGCACATTGCTGTAGACTGTTTTCGAGGCACCATTTTCAACTGGTACGAAGCTGTGTTGGCCAATGTAAAAGGCCAAATAGCTAGAGCAAAGAACGGAAAGCTAAACAAATTTGGATATGGATCCATTGTAGTCACCTTTTCTCTAGAGAGGATCTCCATGTTAGCTTCGCAGAACATTCCTGTTGATGCTGGTCGACCTCGAGAACCTAGGATGGTTCGTTGGGTTGCATTGATGGCCCGTCATGCTGCTGAGGGCGTTGAGGTTGTTCGATTTCCTTCTACATATTTTCGTTGGCTGGAACGCCAAATTTTTGTCATAAAGGACTTCCCATACGCCGAGATAGATTTCCGCAACGACCGAGAGATGGCTCTCCCAGCAGGGGAACAATGGGATGAATCAGGCAAAAATCACTTTCAACAATTTCTAAGTTCTATTTTTTTTTTTTTTGTATTTTAATTGTCTCAAAACTAATAATAAAAAAGTTTTAAATGCATATGTGGGCCCATGAAGACCAGCCCATCTCCAGCCTTATGAGAGGAGGCATCCAGCTGCCGCAGCACCAGTCCCAGAGGGCCAATCAGCAGATATCCTATCTAATTTAGAGCATCACCTAGAGCGCCTGAATCTAGACATTCCAGAGACCAACATAGATGATATTCCGCTTAGATTGCAGAGATATGTGATTGGTGTCCCAGGACCTTTTAGGAGGTTCCTATGTAGGGTGGCCCAGACAGTGGTCTCTTATCGTGATCATCATCAGTGATAGGATAATCGTTTTGTAGACTCATATTTTTGACCTTTTGTATATCATTTTTGCCGATCATAAGGTGTTTTCAACATATGATCGAAGACGATGTATATTTTTGAAACAAACTTATGTGCTATAATATATCACTATTATCGGCTATCTGTGTATGTGTTATTGAATGTTGTTTAATTTAATGTTTTGATTATTACAAATGTCGATTTATCATACTAGAAGAAACTGCATCTGCTGATGTATTTAAATGTCTTGGAATATGATGATATTCAATGTAATCAAATTCACGTTCCAAGAGATGAACTCTTAAAAATAACCGTAATAACACTAGATTTCTAATGGCATAAACCCTATTAAGTTGTAATACAACAAGTTCAGAATCCAACCTAACAATCAAACTTCGAATCCCAAACGATATGGATTCAGATAATAATTCAATCACTGCACTATATTCTGCAATGTTATTCATTGTTTGACCGATGCTTACCCCATGCATGGATACTAACTTGTCAAAGGGTGAATAGATAACCCAAGCTGTGGAAGAAATGTTCCGTGTACTACGACAAGCACCATCAGCAAAACCAATGTAGGTTTGAAGAGATGTCGACATCTGCAATATCAAGAGTAAAACTCAAATAAGCAGGAATAGTGACAAAAACACACTCTAAACTAGGCATGCTTTTCTAACCTAAGACACACCAGCAGTAAAGAAATCTAATCTAATAAAAAATCTCCACACCAAATTTAAGCATAATATCGCTTCAGATAAAGCCCATTTCTGGGTTTATCTAAAGGGACACCGTCGAAATCTATCAGCTCATAGGCCCCTTTTTCCAGCTTCCACTTAACAATGAAAGGACCATGCCACATGGGCCAAATTTCCCAGCCCCTAGCTTATCGTTGGTTTGATCGTACACTAAGACTAGGTCTCCTTCTGAAAAATTACGAGGGGTAACACTTCTATCGTACTAAGCCTTTATTCGTTTGACATGAGCCTCGTTTGCTATTGCAGCATTTCGTCGATTCTCATCTAGCTAATCCAAGTACAAAAAACATTTCTCCTCTTCAGACGTAGCTGGGAGTAATTCTATGGCTAATTTCAATGACGAAATTTCGCATTCAATCGGCAACACAACTTCCAAACCATAAACCAGTTGAAAGAGAGTGAAACCAGTTGATGTTTTTACTGAGGTCCGATATGCCCAAAGTGCTAAAAATAATATGGAATTCCAATTCGACTTATGAATACCAATAATTCGTTTAATCATAGTGACTAAAAATTTATTGATAGCTTCAACCAGACCATTAGCCTGTGGATAATATGGAGTAGAACTATCGTGGCACAGGCCAAGTTGATCTGTTAGTTCAGTCATCATCATATTTCGAAAATGACTTCCATGATCAGTGATAATGGCTTGAGGAACACCGAATCTAGAAATTATACGATTGAACACAAAATTTGCAGTAGTCTTACCGTCTGCCGAAAATGTAGGCATCGCCTCGGCCCACTTAGTAAAATAATCTACTGCTAGGATAATATATGCATGCCCCCCGGCCGAGTGAGGGTTACATGTAATAAAGTCAATACCCCACTTTGCGAAAGGACCGACAACAATTATAGGGTGAAGAGGAGCGGGTGGTGCATGCATTTTACGATCAAAGACCTGACAATTGTGGCATTTCCGGACTGCATAGATACAATCTTTGAATAACGACGGCTAGAAATAACCAGTGCGCAATATCTTTTGGGCTGTGGAATACCTAGACATATGACCACTAAATGCTCTAGAATGGTAGTAATTTAAAACTTTCTCAGCTTCTTCATGAGTAAGACAGCGTCGGAAAACATAATCTGCTTCACGACGATAGAGTGTATCACCAATAATATTGTATTGTTGGGATTGGAAACATATTTTCCATCGCTGAGATCGTGAGATTTCAGGCCGAAAAGATTGGGTTTGGAGATAAACAATAATATCCCCATACCAAGGATCAAGTGTACTGATAAGAAACAAGGATTCGTCCGCTACTCCGCTACAGTTTCAGTATCAGTAGAGGGGAAATCACACATCAGTTCGGCAAAAACCAAAGATTTCTTTGCCTTGGATTTTTCAAATTCCAAGTCAAATTCCTGCAGGATAAATATCCATTTGGAATACTTGCCCCCTAGCAATTGTTTGGTCAAAATGTACATCATAGGGTTACAGTCAGAAATTACCATGGCTTTGCATAGTAAGATGTAGTGTCGAAATCTTTGGACAAATTGAACAGCTGCCAAGGCCAATTTCTCTACATGTGTGTATTTGATCTCAGTCGGATGCATATTTCGACTAAGATAGTAAATCACATGTTCATTGTTGAATTCATCTTCCTGAACTAAAACCATCCCAATGGTGGAATGAGAAGCGGCGAGGTACAAAAAATAGTCTTGGTTATAATTGGGAGGATGCAGTAACGGTGCATGGGTCAACGTGTGTTTGAGTGCATCAAAAGATCGATTAGTGATCTCATCCCAAAAGAATGGAACGTTCTGTTTTAACAACCTAGTAAAACCCTTTGTTAACTCGGCGTAGTTAGGAATGAACCGACATCAAAAGTTTGCTTTCCCTTGCAAACTTTGGAGTTGGCGCAGAGTCGAAGGAGGAGGCAGATTGACAATAGCTTTGACCTTCGACGGATCAACGCGAATACCTTCTTTTGAAATAATAAATCCTAGTAAGCGACCCGATTCTACACAAAAAACACATTTGTGTAGATTCATCCGAATTCAATAATGCCTGCATCTCATAAAGATTGCTCGTAAATGAGTGAGATGGTCGGCCCTACGTGATGAATGAGTAGGTAAATCATCGAGATAAGGCTGCAAAATGTGCTTAATGTCATGAAATGTGTAAGACATAGCCCTTTGAAAAGTTTCCCCAGTGTTCTTCAATCCAAAGGGTAGTTTGCAATAAGAAAATGTTCCCCACGGACAAATGAAAGCTGTTTTAGGCTGATCAGCAGGGAGTATGTTTGTTTGATTGTAACTAGAAAAACCATCCATAAAGGAAAAAATTTCACTGCTGGCACAATCATCGATAATTTGATCGATATAGGGGGTTGGATAATTGTATTTAGGACAAGCTCGATTAATATCCCTATAATCAATACATACTCTTATCATTCCTTGTTTTTTGTTAACAAGAACAATATTCGATACCCAATCGGTTAAAGGAATTGGATAAATGAAACCTGCACGAAGTAATTTCTCAACTTCGGCTTTGATAGCAGCAACTTTTCTTGGATGTATCTGATGTAAACGTTGACGGACAGGTTTGGCATCCGGGTAAGTCTTGATTTCATGTACAACGATTGACGGATCGATCCCTGGCATTTCTTCATATGACCAGGCGAACACGTCACAAAATTCTTGAAATAGGGCTTTATAAGTTTGGATTTCATCATCCATACAACAATCACCTATATGAATGTTTTCAATTATTCTTGGCTTAACTGAAATGTCAATGGGAATCGTTCGAGAGATATTTTCCAAATTTAACTTAGAATCAAAATTTTGCAATGGATTCTGCGGTTCTTTGACATATTCAACAGTAAAAATAGAAGCGAAATTATTTTCAAAATGATCCAGCTCAGGTAAAAACGAAGATCGGTGATGTAGATCTTCCCATGGTAAATCCTCAACAGAAAAAATTTCACGAATTTGCTCATCAGTATGAACAAGATCGGGAAATTTCGTTGCGGCTGAGCTAGATATAGAAAGTGATTCTTCATGGATCCCATTCATTGGATCATTTTTGGTTGAAAAAGGATCGGAAAGCGACTGTATAGCCTGATATGCAATTTCAAATGGACTCAAAGGCATCGCGCCATCAAATGAATCTAATTCGGAGTCGGAAGGTACGATCCAAGGATTATCAAACGTAATAGTATTCGATGAAATCATATGAATAGTTGTGATAGAAGGCGATACGTTAGGAGGAGGAAAGGAAAAAGTTCCTAGTAAACCAGAATCTTTAATCAAACCTACTCCAACATCCTTGTAAGGGATAGCCGTTTCACCGACGTGCTGGATTGTTTCTATAGAGGCTGGATCAGAGGAGAAATAAGTTAACTGATCTATTGTAACAATCTTTCCTTGATGTGGAAACTTGATAAGCCGAAAGACCAAAGAAACAACAACAGTCATAACATAAGACCAACTACGACCCAGGAGAAGGTTGTAATCTAGAGGGGCATCAACCACTTCCACATCTAGATTTATGGTTTTGCCTTCGACCCCTATAGGTAAATCTTGCAAAATATCGAAAGGATGGAAACCTCGGCCATCAAAAGCCTTTAGAATTGTCGAACACTGATTGAGTGTAGGAGAACCAAGTGATTTCCAACACCGGATTGACATAATACACGTTGAAGCGCCCTCATCAATCACAGTCTGAAAGATCGGTCTGTTTTTGACTAATAATGGAATCTGGAAAGCCATTTGACGAGGTAGGCGAGGTGTACTATTCTCTAAATCAAAGATTATTAGGTTTGAGTCCTGAATATCGACAGCTCCTATGGCAGACAAAGTAATTTACGCTATGCTGGGCACGATTGCAGCACTTCCAAAGCCGACATTGCTGAAGGGGAAATAGCTGAGTCCTCAACAATGTTGTAATTCTGAGCAGCTCTCGCATGTGGATTGAAAGCTGATTTACGAAGAACACCTTTAGCAGGCAGTTTGATTACTAATTTTGGATTGGGTTTCTCGATCTGTAGTGGACCAGAAACAGGAGGAGGTGTAGGTGATGTGTTTGCACTAGAAGATTCTGCTTCTTTACCATCAATAGGATTCTTACTACCATAATCTTGCGATCGCGTCGCAATCCTGACATCAGACATCATCAGAATAGGTTCTTCTGAGGCATTCGAGGTAGAACCAACCATCTTACTATCTTGAGTGGGAAAAGAATCCTTCAAGACAGCAGGTTGTTGTGAACCTTTAACGAATTTCGAAACCTCTGCTCGATGCGGGCATTCTTTAGTAAAATGATCCTCGTCGCAAATGAAACAAGGATAGAGAGGCTTGCGTTTTTCGTCATTAGATTCATTTTATTAGTTTTATCTTCTGAATTTTTTTTTTTTTTATTCTTCCCTTTCTTTTTACCGCCGGATTTAGATTTGGACGTAGATGTCTCTACGACATGAATGTCGGCAGAAATTTCAGGGGAAGACTCTCCTTTCGGGGAATCAGGTAAAGTTATAATAGGAGAAGAATTCTTTGAAGATTTCTTCTTGCTTTTAGTATTGATTGTACCAATCATACCATCAACAACATGAGACCTTGAAGGAGTTGCAGTTATTTGACCTTGTTTTGGAAGATCGTGGATTTTTCATGTAAAGTACCTGACTGCGTATAGACGAGGTCAAGGTACTGAGCTTGAGCAATAACTTTCTCCTCAACAACAACTCCTGCCTTAGCTACATCTTCAGTGATTTTGGGTAATAATGATTTAACAAACCATTCCGCCAAAATTTGATCCGGAATGTAAAATTTCACCAAACGTCTTCTACGTCGCCATTCGTGAATATGATCAAAAATATATGTGGACGTTGATTGCTTTAACGAAGTCAATAGTTATGTGCCATTGTCATATCTGACAGGAAACTGAAAATGAGTTAAGAAGGCAGTTGCTAATTGACTGAAATTATTAAAATTGCATCGTGGTAACTCAATGTACCATTTGGGAGCAAGACCAATAAGAGTTCGTTGAAAAAGACGTAAGCGAATTGAATCATCAATTATTGAATTAGACGCACACCAGAGGTGATAAGTCATAACGTGATTTGACGGATCCTCTCCTGATTTACCCTCGAATTTTGGTATATCACTCGGCAACTTATGCGGCATTGGCGGCCAATACAGATGATAGAAAATTGGATCATTCGTAAGGTGTTTCAAATCAGGTAAATCTAAAGTTGCAATAAATGGTAACTGATGGTTAGGGTCGCGAAAACCTTGAGTAACAAGAGCAGTTCCGGGAGGAGGATACCCAGGATAACTGGGAATCAGATTTGCGTTAGGAATTGTGTAACCTCCTGGAAAACTAGGATTAACCGGACCAAACTGTGGTTGTTGAGGCTATTGATAAGTATAGCCAGGGTACAGTTGATACTGATAAACTGTGTTTTGTGAAACGGGACCGAATTGATACTGTCCCTGGTACGGTTGATATGTGAATTGTGGTTGACTTGTGACAATCATACTTGTACCAGCTTGTCCCGCAGGTATCTGGACCGAAGTCTGAACTGAAGGTCCTGACTGGGGTACAAAGACTTGAGGGATTTGCATAGATACATGGATAGTAGAAACTAGAGTTATAGATACTCCAGAGACATGTGTTATAGGTTGAACAGATGTTGCAATAGTTGTAGTAGCTTGAGGCGGAGTCTGAGGTGTACTAGGCCCAGACTGCTGAACATAACTAGGTGCAGGGGTTTGAATAGTAGGCTGGACAGGTTGCTGGGTTGGACCAGAAACCAAAGGCTGTCCAGGTTGAGAAGACAACTGCACATTAGGTTGCATAGTCTGTTGAATTTGGAATGGATTCCACACCACGTTTATTCTGGGGTATTGTTCCGTAGAAGGTTGAACATAAGGACCATAGCCTGGTTGAACGTAGGGTTGATAAGTAAGTGGTAAATTTCCATCTCCTTGGAAAAATGATTGACCAGAAGGTGGTTGGAAACCTTGAGTTGGGTACTGACCTTGAGGTTGATAACCCTAAGGCGCGTACTGAATCTGGGGTTGATAAGGACCTTGAGGAACATATTGAGTTTGGGGTTGACCTTGGGGTATGTACTGTCCTGAAGGTTGATAACCTTGAGGTATGTACTGTCCTTGAGGTTGTTCTCCAAAATAATATTGTGCCACAGTTTGTCCTGGGAAAAGTTACCTTGAGGTTGCCCCCCAGGCGGTAACTGACTTCCCTGAAATTGTCCCCCAGGAGGTAGCTGACTGCCTTGAGGTTGAGGATTCAGAATATTACCAGACATCATAAATATTTGCTCTGCGTTCGATGTTTCAATTTTAATTCCATTAAGACCAGATGATAACATTTGTTCAATCGGTCGAGGAGCTACTCCTGAGAAAGTACTAGAAAGAGCCTGATACCCCGAAGGAACAGAAGGACCACTGTGTAAAAATGGTTCCGGTGTTTGGGAAAACATAGATGACTCTCCTGCCATGATAGATGAAGGATAGTAACCTCTGGGCGTAGGATGAAATGGAATTTGAGGTGGAGAAAAATCAAGACCCGAGTTTTCTAAAAAGTTCGTCAAAGATAGATACCAAGCGTCACTCCGAATAGGGTTGTAGAAAATGGATTCACGCTCCCTAAGATTGAAAGACTGAGGGGATTCAGGAGGAGATATCTCTTCGTCTGGACTAGCAAGTTCTTCAATAGAAATGAGGCCAGATGGAAGATCTCCAGTAACAATATTTCTTACCCTAGGTGAACCAAGATCGCTAGAAGTTGGTGTAAAAAAATCCCGAGGATGTTTCCAAAACAGAATGTTCAGTTTCAGGTTCAGAAATTTCAGGTTCGTCAACTAGTTCACTGGAAGGAGAAATACTACCAATAACTTCGGAAACTGAAATCGGTTCTTGAATGTGTTCTGTCGTGGGTATTTGATGATTAGGATGAACAAATATAGATGAACTTCCAATTTCTGTTGATCTAATTCTACCGCTACTAGATGATACTAGAGCACGCAGCCCTTCAAGATGACTTGGTGTATATTCAGGGGGCTTCCCCTGAAGTCTCCGAGACTGTCTCGGTAATTCTGCCACGATTAAATATTAACCAATCACACGCAAACAAATAAAATCTCAATAAAAACACCTAAAGTCTCTAAAGAAAAAAACAGCTGAATCACACGCCTAAAAATCTAAGAGTTCAAACCACACGCAAACAGTAACTTCTCGTACTAAAAACACTAGCTGGTGATGAAATCCAACTTAGTAGAAATTTAATACAGAAAGGGCGGTTGGAATAGTTACCCTGACAACCTGCTTAATGAAACAAACTGGCACAAGTTTCTTCACAAAACCATCTCATGTGAAGAGAACCCCCTAAAGAGTCCAAGTGAGTCTAGTCGACGTATGCTCCAAGTACAGTGAGATCTTTCCTTCACCGTCACCTTAGGAAATAATCTTAAGCTTATGGACACTAAGGTTACCAACAGTAACAAATACAACTGGGGGAACAGTCTGCGATCCGATTCCATGCGCAAGGGCATAGTAACAAAGCTCAATCCCCTTAAAGGCTCCTCGTCATGGCTAATACGAGGTTTACCGACAAGTGACCCTAGGCTCCTCGACAATGGTTAATCCGAGGTTTACCATTTGTAATGCACGTAGATCTTCTATCTTTCCCAATGAAACATAATTGATTGTCTCAAAAGTTCGGACATGATCTCGTGATTAAATCCTTTAAGAGAAGCTTCCCAGATTGTACCAATTACAATTGGATTTATTTCCTACCGCAAGATTTATCTACTTGTTTGTTTTTACTATCTTGGAGAGTTAATTACTCCCTACTCCAAGATACTAGCCTAAGCTATATTGGTGATAAGAGCCCTAGAAATAAAAAGATTACTAAATGAATTTTAATTAAGCGTTGTTTTTATGGCTGTTCTTTAAGTCAAAAGGTATGGAAATGAAACTTTGATGGTGTGAAGACTCGACTTCCAAAAACACTAAAAATGCACCTAAAAATGATAATCAATTCGTTTTCTTTCAATGAAATTCTAGCTAAAGAAAGAGTTCGAGAATGCAATTCTTTTTAAGAGACAATTCTTTCTTTGAACACAAAGAATAAATGGAAGAAAATATTTTTGTCTTTTCAATAAGAACTCAAAACGAGACAAATAATCAATGCTCACAATAAATCCCTTTAACTTTCAAAAGCTGAAACTACAAAAAACAATTTTCCTTCAAAAGAGATCTATAAATTTTAAAGCACCCAAAACTACAAAAACTAATTTTGAGATCTACAAACTCTAGAAATCTAATTGAATAAAAGCTTTAATTTTTTTTTGAACAATGTTTTACTTAGTTGTTCCGTAAACTAAGGATTTATTTGTCCAGAATAACAAACAAATCAAAAAACATCTAGATATGTTTCTTTTTATAAAAATGAAATTCAAAACTTATAACAAAGTTTTTTTCAAAGATTTGCAAAGAAACAACTAGATCTATTTCTCAAGAAAGGATGGATTTCACAACCAAGTCAGACGCATCAAGAAGACAAAAAGACCAATGTGATCTGAGGTATTTCAAGCTTCCAATATTTGAGTCACTACAGAGACCAAGTGAAAAGAAATCCAAATATGCAAAACTTCTAGAAAATCATCAAAAACACAAATACTGTTGGAACTCACTCACAAGAGGCTTTGACAGAAACAATACCATTCTGGGCAGATACTAGAAACTCTAAATCAAATTAAAGATAAACTGGAAAAAGAAATCTGTAGTTTTTCAAAAATTTTAACAGGGTCCGTAGGCCCCCAGAAGTAACAGGTGCGGTCCCGCACTGGTTACTTAAGGAAAGTGATGCAGGGGCATCTGAACGATTCAAATTCCAGTCCTAATATAAACCTAGGTATGCGAACAGTCATGAAAATGGGGTGAATTTTGTTTTAAAACCGATGTTGAAACTTATGAATCAATCTGCCATGTGCGCCTGCCATGTGGGCATTCGAGAAGATGAAGGGTTGTTTGAGAGTGTGGATCTCAAACGATTCGAGCTCTTTTGTATTTGATATAAGAGTGAATCTGTAATGTGTGTGACACATGAGCGCAATGTAACAGCGTAGGGATTTGTGCTGAGGCTGAAATGCCTTAGAGCATCTGTACTGTTTGCATATAATAAAACTGCTGGTTATTTGGCTTTTCTGTGTTGAGTTGCGTGTTTTATAGTTTATTTTTATGAGTTGATTGTTGTAGTATCAGACCTTCATGACCGGTCATCGATCACGGAAGGATCGATGGCGATCCGGTAAGAATACGATGTGGTTTTATGATTTGTTGTGTAACTGGAAAATTAATACCTATTTCAAGGTAGAACAGTGCATTTAATGAAGTGCCATAGATTTTGGTCGAGGTGTAAAGAGCTTGCATACATCATGAAAATGGAATGTTGTAGAGGTTTTAATTATGGTTTTCATTGTGTAATCACAGTCCCTTAACATGAGCGGTGGTTTTACATATCTGCGATTGAGCTGAGACGGATAGGGCAGTTTAATTTTATTTGAGTTTGTGTATAAATTGAATGTGATTTTATCCTGTGCGTTTGACTTGCACCGAATTCTATTGGCCTGAATTGATACCGGACCGGGATCGATTCCAAGCTTTAACGCAAGGGGAGATGTGCTATATAGGAACGATTTGACTCTGCGTTATATACGTATAGAGCAGAATTTGTATATGGTGGTTTTCAAGTCCCTTTAAATGCCGAGTTACATAAGTACATCGAATGAATTTAAATGTGAGGTCGAACTTCATGACTTCCGTTTATGAGTATAGTTCAGTGATTATTGACCATTGATCCTGTAAGGATCGATGGCAATCAAATGTCTATATGATTCTGCCTTAATTTGATTCAATCAAACATCATTCTTTGTGAGAAAAGAGGAACGAATGCATTGTAAATTCCATTCTAGTCTTGTGAGCATTGAATGAGCGTGAATACATATTTTTCTGCGTGTCTGATTCAATGAAACCAGTGTTCTTGCCATTTGCAAACGCTTATTAACATCGGGGTCTAAATATGTGGCTGAGGAATTAAACCTTGACTATAATGTTATGTGATGGAGGTTTAATTACCTAATTTATGGGGTTAAAGTCAAAGTAAGCCCAGTTTGGTTACTTGGTTTCAAAGGTTTTGAAACTTCGATTCCTTGCATTTTGATACTACATTGCCGAGAAATCAAAAGAGATGGCTCGCGATACACCCATATATTGTATGTGTCCTCATTTGGCGCAGCGCAAGTAGAGTCGGCCCATAACCCACGGGTCCCAAGATCAAAGGTTCAATTTTATGAATCTGTCCGAACAGAAGTTTTGAGGTGAATTGGTAGAGTGGGAATCACTCTGCATCAAGTGGTATCAGAGCAGGGAAATGATTTCCTGCGGAGAAGAAGTTCGCGTACAGAGGAAGAAGAGGTACAGTTTGTGAATTTTTGTACGCTGGTGATTTCCTTTTGTAGCAACAGAGGAAGATGAGAAGATGCAGCAGCCTAGAGCAGGAGTGCTCAATGGTTCCACAGGAGCGAACCTAAGAGATGCCAAAAGACGGAGCTCAGGAGAGAAGCTTGGTGAGGTATCTGGTAGCAAGGAGGACTTGCTATTGCAGAGGTTTTGCTGCAGCTCACAGAGGACAATTCCGCAGAGGATGCGGGTGAGAATTGTTCAGGAGATGTTGCTATAGGAAGATCACGAAGAGCAGTTCCACAGATAGCATGGTTAGACTTGCTGACAGCTGGAGAAGACATATGACCAGGAGGTCATAAATTTTTGTGCCTCGAGAGTCTGATGCAGGGGCATCTGAACGATTCAAATTCCAGTCCTAATCTAAACCTGGGTATGCGAACAGTCATGAAAATGGGGCGAATTTTTTTTTTAAACCGATGTTGAAACTTATGAATCAATCTACCATGTGCGCCTGCCATGTGGGCATTCGAGAAGATGAAGGGTTGTTTGAGAGTGTGGATCTCAAACGATTCGAGCTCTTTTGTATTTGATATAAGAGCGAATCTGTAATGTGTGTGACACAGGAGCGCAATGTAACAGCGTAGGGATTTGTGCTGAGGCTGAAATGCCTTAGAGCATCTGTACTGTTTGTATATAATAAAACTGCTGGTTATTTGGCTTTTCTGTGTTGAGTTGCGTGTTTTATAGTTTATTTTTATGAGTTGATTGTCGTAGTATCAGACCTTCATGATCGGTCATTGATCACGGAAGGATCGATGGCGATCCGGTAAGAATACGATGTGGCTTTATGATTTGTTGTGTAACTGGAAAATTAATACCTATTTCAAGGTAGAACGATGCATTTAATGAAGTACCATAGATTTTGGTCGAGGTGTAAAGAGCCTGCATACATCGTGAAAATGGAATGTTGTAGAGGTTTTAATTATGGTTTTCATTGTGTAATCACAGTCCCTTAACATGAGCGGTGGTTTTACATATCTGCGATTGAGCTGAGACGGATAGGGCAGATTAATTTTATTTGAGTTTGTGTATAAATTGAATGTGATTTGATCCTGTGCGTTTGACTTGCACCGAATTCTATTGGCCTGAATTGATATCGGACCGGGATCGATTCCAAGCTTTAACGCAAGGGGAGATGCGCTATATAGGAACGATTTGACTCTGCGTTATATACGTATAGAGAAGAATTCGTATATGGTGGTTTTCAAGTCCCTTTAAATGCCGAGTTACATAAGTACATCGAATGAATTTGAATGTGAGGTCGAACTTCATGACTTCCGTTTATGAGTATAGTTCAGTGATTATTGACCATCGATCCTGTAAGGATCGATGGCAATCAAATGTCTATATGATTCTGCCTTAATTTGATTCAATCAAACATCATTCTTTGTGAGAACAGAGGAACAAATGCATTGTAAATTCCATTCTAGTCTTGTGAGCATTGAATGAGCGTGAATACATATTTTTCTGCGTGTCTGATTCAATGAAACCAATGTTCTTGCCATTTGCAAACGCTTATTAACATCGGGGTCTAAATATGTGGCCGAGGAATTAAACCTTGACTATAATGTTATGTGATGGAGGTTTAATTACCCACTCTATGGGGTTAAAGCCGCAAGCCTAAGTTTGGTTACTTGGTTTCAAAGGTTTTGAAACTTCGATTCCTTGCATTTTGATACTACATTGCCGAGAAATCAAAAGAGATGGCTCGCGATACACCCATATATTGTATGTGTCCTCATTTGGCGCAGCGCAAGCAGAGTCGGCCCATAACCCACGGGTCCCAAGATCAAAGGTTCAGTTTTATGAATCTGTCTGAACAGAAGTTTTGAGGTGAATTGGTAGAGTGGGAATCGCTCTGCATCAGAAAGTGCAAAACTGCCCGCACTGTGAAAGAAAACAAAGTGCGGTACCCAGAAAAGTTTAAGAAAAACATAAAAGATTTCAAAATTTTCAAAAGCAAAGAAAACCTATGCTACCTAGGCAGATATCCATCAATCAAAAAACAGAAAAATCTTTTTTCTCAAATCAAAATAAAGGAAAACCAAAAAAACAAGAATCCTTTCCCAGTGGAGTCGCCAATTTGTTGAGCGGATAAATCAATCTTGCGGACAAGATCAATCTCCCTAGTACCAAAAAGTAATCTAGCAACAAACAGCCAAATAAACCTATCTTCCTCTAGACATATGCGATTTACAAAAGAATACTATAAAGGTGTTAAAGACTTACCGTAGATCCAATGATTGTTCGAAGTAGTTGTCCCTCGATCACTTGAAGGAGTTATCCTTATAGATTTGCAGTCACAAACAAGCAAACATTAAATAGCACCTGTATAGTAGATATTATAAATCATGCCTCTCATGGTGATCAAGGAATCCATGAAATAAATAGTTAATTAACAGCTTATTGAGAAAAATGAATTCATTTGTATTAACTTTGAATAAAGAAAACCTTACAACCTTAGCCTTGATGTTGAACAGGACTTCCCGGGGTCCGAAGCAGGAATATCCTCTACTCTGACAAGCCTTGCACTCTTCCAATCGAGACAGATAGAGGTATGTGATCTCTCCTCACAAAAATCACAGTTAAATGAGTCTGAATCCCAACGACACTTAACTTCAAATAATTCTAAAGCTTTTAACTCCCCTTGAGGCTACCCAATGCCTCTTTTTATAGTGCAAAAGAGGAGGTTTCAGTTCCAACTATGAAGGGATAGAATCCTCTTTCAAAGGGATAAGCTCCTCACATCAAGGGGTTAGATCCTTAAGGTAAGGGATACATGAACCTCAAAAGAGAAGTTCTTCCACCGCAAGATTCTTTCTAGAGGCTTCTAGAATTTACTGAAAGTGAGCTTTTTGAGTTTACTTGCACCTTTATAATATTTTAAAGGGGTCCGCACCCATAACATAGAGAAAGTGTGTTCAAGTACGCAGGAGTCATGAACATTAGGTGCGGGACCGCAGGCAAGATGAAGAGAAAGTGCGATACCAGAGTTAAGGAGATTTTAAGAACTTTTCTCTTATTTTCAAGGCTTGACATGAAGAACTGATGTGTTAGACTTGCAAAGGAGGAATTATGTGTGATAATGAGCTCATACATATAGAAAAATGTTAGGATGACAATTTTAAGTGCAACATCCCTGAAGTAAACAAACTTGGCTCTTCCGAGAGCTTTGGTGAGTTTGTTTGCCACCTGATTCCTTGTGGGGACGTACTGCAACTATACTTCCCCTCGCTGAACAGAGTCTCTAATAAAATGACACCTGATTTCAATGTTCTTAGACCGATCTGAAATACCGAATTCTCAGAGAGTTTGATACAACTATGATTATCACAGTAGATACTGGTCACTTCCATCTTCCTTCTAAAAAAATTCACTAGCATTTTTCTAAGCCATATGGATTCGCATGTAGCTGTGCTTGCTACCATATATTATGCCTCTCCTGAGCTCAATGCTACGGGTTTATGCTTCCTACAACATCAGGAGGTCATCGCTGATTCAATGCTGAAGCAAATACCTTTTCATACTCTTCCGATCTACTGAATTGCCTGCCTAATCTACGTTTGTTAAATTTCTCAATCTTACATCATCTCCGCAGGTGTATTTCAACCCATATCCGACTGTTCCCCGCACATATCTGAGAATGTGCCTTGATGCTGCCCTTTGTACCCTCTTTGGTTCTACCATGAACTAACTGAGGGTGTAGACAACAAAACAGTTGTCTGGCCTGCTGTTGACTAGATACATAAGTGACCCAATGAGTTGCTTGTACAAGGTGGGGTCCACTTCCTTGTCTTATGGTGCATCTATCTTCTTCCAGTTGGTTATCATGGGCATTGCCATGGCTTGGAAATCTTGCATCCTGAATCTCTTTAGAATTTCTGAGGCATATCTTCTTTGTCCTAGGAATATTTCACCATTCTTCTGCCATACCTCCAACCCTAGAAAGTAATGCATCAATCCCAAGTCCTTCATGTAAAATTCAACTTCAAAGTTCTTCTCGCAGTCCTTTATGAGCCTAGATGATCCTATAAGAAACATATCATCTACATACAATATCAGAATAATTGGCTCATTCTCCGCCATCAAATAGTAGAGTTTGGGATCTGCGCCACTCTTGACAAATCCCAACTGTTGCAAGTACCCATCAATCTGATTGTACCATGATCTAGGTGTCTGCTTGAGCCCATATAAGGATTTCTTCAGTCTACATACGTATGAATTCTTCCCATGGGTGTCAAAGCCTTTAGTCTGTTCAATGTACACCTCCTCTTCTATCACCCTATTCAAGAATGCTATCTTGACATACATTTGGTGAATTTCCCATCCCATCTACGCCGCTAAGGACACAATAGATCTGATGGAAGTGTATCTGGAAATAGGGGCAGAGGTCTCCTCATAATCGATTCCTTCCTTCTGTGCATACCCCTTGGCCACGAACCTAGCGTTGTATTTCTCTGTGCTGCCATCTGCAACATACTTGATCTTGTAGATCCATATCGAACCTACAGTTGATCTATTCTCTAGTCTAGGCACAACTTCCTGGATATCATTAGTCATGATAGAGCTATACTTCTCCACCATGGCATCCCCCCAAACATGATGCTATAAAACCTCGTGAAATCTAGAGGGTTCTTCAACCTGTGCTACCAAGGCTTGGTACATGACAGGTTGTCTACACCGCTTTTTTTCGGTTCTAGGAGCTCCAATAAACTCCTTTGCATCCCTCAACATCTGCCATACTTCTCTGCTAATTCTGCCACTGGTGGTGGGAGGCTCAACCAGTTCCTCTTCCTACTGTTGTGAATTATTTGAGGAAATACTGGTGCTAGTTATGGTGCTTAATCCAGATGTCTGTCCACCTACTGGTACTTCCCCCTCTGCTACTGGACAAGATGAACATCATCAAAATTCTCTCCAGGAGGCATCTCTCGAGATTTACTGAAAGCTCCATCTTCCATGAAATTTACATCCCTTCTGACTACAATATTCCTGCTTCCTGGAATGTAGATTCTGTATGCCTTCAACATCTTGCTGTATCCTACGAGATACCCCTTCTCTGCAGTCTCATCTAATTTGATCCTTTTTTCATCTGGAATGTGACAATATGCCACAATTCCAAATATCTTGAAATGAATCACTTCTGGCTTCTTCCCTATGAAGATACTCTCAGGAGTTCTCTTTCCTAAGGCCCTATGAGGAGTCATATTTTGCATATGTACAGTTGTGCTACATGCTTCTGCCCATAAGAATCTAGGAAGATCCTGGTCATACAACATTGCTTTTGCTGCCCCAACAATAGTCCTGTTATTTTGCTCTGCAACCCCATTCTGCTCCGGATTATATGGAGTTGTCCATTCTCTTTTGATTCCCTCTCTTGCATAGAACTATGTGAAGTCCATGTCAGTGTACTCTCCACCATTATCTGAGAGTAATAATTTTATCTTCTTCCCTGTTAGATTTTCAATCAATGCTTTAAATTCTCTTAACTGATCAAAGACCTCATCCTTGGTATTTAAGAAGTAGATCCGAGTGTAACTGGAGTGGTCATAAATAAATGTGACGAAATATTCGCCACCGCTAAGAGATCTGGTAGAAATTGGTCTACCAATATCTGAGTGTATTAGCCCTAATACACTTGGAGCCCTATTGCTGCTTCTGGAATATGCTGCTTTAGTGTACTTCCCTAGTACACATCCTCTGCATATGTCATCGTGCTTGGTACTTAAGGACTGAAAATACCGCAACAATTTCCCTGAGTATTATCAAAGCTCCATGGTGTAGATGCCCCATTTTTCTGTGCCATTGCTCATTCAGGTACTTTTCTCCATTGATATCGCAACCTACTAGTGCCATTGGAGACTCGAGCTGCAACCTGTATAGTTTGTTGCTTCGAGTTCCAATATTAGCCTTTTTCTTCCAGCTTGGATGCTTAACGTATACTTTCATTCCAATGAAGTATACATCATATCCCTTGTCCTGCAACTGGGACACTAAAAGTAATTTCATTCCCAATCTTGGCACATGTAGCACATTCGTCCCTCGAAGGTTATCTCCTGCTTCTGTTTGAAATGCTATGGTCCTTCGTCCTACTGAGGTACATTTCATTTTGTTTCCCATAGTAATATAGAAGTTCATCCGTTCTTCTTGATAGCTCGAGAAACATTCTTGAACTCCAGTCATATGAGCTGAAGCCCTGCTATCAATGTACTAATCATCAAATAATGCAGAAGTCGATAAACAAGCAAATTCCTCTTCCAATCGAGAAGATAACTCTGAGATGTCATGATCTTCCATTGTGCTTTTTATTTTCTCTAGCAATCTCTGCAAAAAAATGCGTAATCCCTCTGGGGTTCGATTTGCTATCAATGAAGCACCACGACTTCACTTCCATGCAAATTATTCTGTGCCCTTGCTCAATCAATCTCTGATACCATGTGAAAATTTCTAAAACGAAATCCTATTGCAATATATGATATTATTTCTCCTACTTATTATTCAACAATAAGTTATTTGCAGAAATTGGTTCAGTAAATATCAAAATAAATTCTACTGCAACTTTCACAAATAAAATACTGAGCAAAATATAAAGAAATGCAAGCACAAGAATGACAGTTATTTTTGGACAATTGTTCCTGGAAAAACCTGATGCGGAAAACCAGTGCAACAAATGAGGGTTTTATTATTATTCTTCAACAAAATTTTCTTGTAAAAATAACAATCAACAGTAATGAAGGGAAATATCCGCAATAACATTGGAGAAATTTTCTCATATTTTTCTGACGAAAATCTGATCTCTTAGAGTCCCTTCTAGCCCTCCTGTGTCACCACTGTGTGAGGACTGCACATTTTTGTGTCATTGCTCTGCGTTGTCCCTCTATTGCTTCTACACTGTCCCTTATCTGTGCTGTGTCATATTCCCTTGCATTACTGACTAATGCTGAGACTCTCTCTGTCCTCTCCACTTGCAACTCTCCCTCTGAATCTATTGGGCTGATTGGTTTGCTATGTTGCTGGTTCATGATGCTGCTAATATATGTTATTGATGTGCTGCTAATTACTGTTTCTGAAATATTTATTCATGGTTGATGATTTGGAGAGGTTGATACATGTATCTCATGTGATTTCTATTGACATTATCTTGCTGCTATGAAGAGGACATGTTGTGGATCATATGATCTATGTACTTGTATTGATGAGAATATTATTATAGCCATATATGAGATAGTCTCATTCTTGCATGTGTCATGCATAGAGTTGTGATCCATGAATGGCATGAGTTGTATAATTAGTCATGAGAGTTGGTTCAACCATGTATTTCATGTATTATTCATGTACACCTTTATAGTTATCATAGTGGGGCATCTAGAGTCATGTATGCATTGAGAGAGATTCATGTGAGTAATGTTTCAGCCATATATATGGGCTTATGTTGTCATTGTACAATCTTGTGTTATAATTTTGGAATCCATGTAATAGGCTTATGAAGCCCCGTACTTTATTGCATATCATAGGGTCATAGTCATTGTTCCATGTGGAGTAGCCTCTTGCATATGTCAATGAGGCATTGACACAGATATATATCAGTTTACATTCAACCATGGAGATGTTTGCATTCAGTTGAGTATGGTTGGTCATGCTATGGTGACCTTGTTCCTTAGAGGATGTTATAACTACTCATAGGAGTGATGGATGTTGGTTCCAGATAGTGATTGTTGTTGCTTATCTATGAGTTTTCTGATGCTGTACAGTTCAATGTGGAGAGGATGTATTTGTTGTTGTTGTTGCTATAAAGATGATGAGAGTTGTTGATGCTAGTTGGTCATATTATGTTGTTGCTACTATGTATTGATGATTTGATCTGCTGATACAATTATGACATGGATTATGTTGTTGTTGCTTCAAGAGAGCGCACGTGTTTCAGTTGTTGCTGTTGCTTAATGTCATGCCGCTTTGGGAATGAGAGAGTTTATTGTTGCTGTTGATAGGAGATGTATACTTGCTGCTCTAGTGTTTAGTTGATTGGGAATAAATTGTGTCCAGTGGGAGTTTATTGCACATATTTTTTAGTTATGTGTGGGAGTGTTCTTATTATTCTCATCTTTCAGTACCGTATCCCACTGTTCATCACCTGCATATGGTTTTTGAGTAGAGTTTTAGTTTTTGTTGATGCATCCCATTGCATGGAGAGGAGCATATAATATTTGTCCTTGACATGTTTCCCTTTTCCATTGATGTTAAAAGGGGAGAATGCAATGATGGGGATCAATTTTCAGAGGATAATTCAGAAGGTTGGTTCAGCTGGGGTTGCCATCAATTCCAAATGGGGAGATTGTTGGAATTGATGTGTGTTTCAGTGTTGTAGGTGTGTTTTTGGTTGGCAATGATGTCAACCTGGTAGCTTGGGTTGCAGGAGAGATGGTCAACACATGTATGTATGACTGCAGGTGGCTTGTGTATGGATGATGTGTAGACTCGGTCCTTGGCATGTCTACTAGCTTGGACTAGCTTGGATATGTGACGATCTTCTTGATCATGTTGCTGCATAGATGTGTTCGTGGCTGCTACATGAGTTAGAGTTGAGGAGCCTTGTTGATTAGGTCTCCATGTCTCAGATTAGGTATCTCATGTTGATGATGTTATACATTGGGCTTGGAGAGGATATACAAGTGTCAATGAATGCTTGATATGGTTGTACATGTGTTGGAGGATGTCTGATATGTTCTGGAGTTCTATACTGATGGCAAAGTTGTTGTGGAGAAATTTGATGGTCTAGGTGTTAATATGGTTGTTGGTTGGCATCCAAGTCAACCTAGTTTGACTTATGATGATGATAGTGATGTGGCGGTGACTTGGTGAAGTGTTGTAGAGGTGTCTATGACTTCTAGAGGTCCTACAAAGGCATGTCAAGCTTTGGAAGAAGTTTGGGTAGGTTCTGAGCTGAGGAAAAATTATTTTGACCATCCTATGCCTCGGTCGCATGGATGATGGGTCGTCAGTGTGACTGCTACAATTGCTGGGAGATATGCTTGTGTATGCGACCGGTGGAGTTTAGCCTATGTTGTGCGTGCAACCAATATTTTTCAAGAGATTTTTCCTCGCGCAACTCAGCTAATTTTGGTATTGTGGCGAAACTTATGATCATAACTTTTCGGCATATGGTCCGAAAAGGTATTAGAGGCTCTAGAAGCTAATTAAAGTTGAATATATTAAAATGCTAGTGAAGTAAGTGATATGATTTTGTCAAGAAGCCTATCTCAACCAAATCTGAAGCGTTTGAAAAATAATTGTTGAGTGGTCCATAACTTGTAGCATTTACTAAGTTAATCAACACATAAAAATGATAAATAGAGGAAGGTTGTGAGTATATTTGTTTGGTTGTCTTGAGAGTGTTTGAGTATGCCATTGTGAGGGCATTGAGAGTGAGTAGAGAAGAGATTGAAACGACCGTTCACATAGTTTTTGTAGAGTTATATCATAATTTGTGTGTTGTTTGTGGCATAGAATTGGAAACTTGTGGTGTGTTAGAGAGCAAATATTTTTGTGAGTATAAGAGAAGAATAACCCTCTCCAAGAATATTTTTTGATTTATATTTTATGTGCAGAACAAAGGTGTTGTTTGTTGAAATGGCACCGCAAGGTGGCTTCTGATTTAATTTTTCCTTAATTAAATTAGAAGTAAATTGTAATTCCATCACATGACAACTTGTAAGTGTTAATTGAGTTAGGAAGGCTTAGCTAGCTCAATGAATTCGAGTTGGAGGTCAAACTAGAGGCATGTAGGGTGTCTCCTACTTTTTAGGATCCCTGGTTGAGTTATTTGTGAGTTGTAATTAGTTAACTCAAGTATTTGTGTTAAAATCATTTTAACTAGTTCTACCTGAGAGATGAGCTAGTGATAAGTCTAGTGGATTAAATTTGATTTAATTCACAAGTAGTGATAAATTGGTTAACTGATAATTCACTATAAATAGATGTTGCATGTTAGTTCTAAGGAAGGCTCAGTTGATATTGGGGTTAAAGAGAAGATACCTATCAGTTGTATAATTAGAATATTGTATAGGTCATGCATGAGGTCATCAAGAAGCCTTGGATGTATTGCACAATAATTAATTGGAAATTTCCTAATTAATAGGGGCTCAATTAGCCCAGGAATACGTAAGCAAGGCTGGTTAGTCAAAGGCAAGCAAGTGATTAAGTATTGGACCAAACTTGCTTAGATCAAAGCGGGATCAGAGTGAGACAGTCAACAAAGTGCAAATGTTTCTCAGGAAGGGAAATATCATTGTATTGTTTCATGTTCTTGACTTTCTTCAATATACAGATAGCGAGGTTTTTAGCTGAGGCTTTCCTTAGATACATCTTGTGTTTTGCGATTGATATTTCTTTCTCTTACTTGTTTATGTGATTGTGCGATCAAAATTGGTTTCCGCAATTTGTATAATTGATTCAATATTTTTTTTAGTATACTACAATATCAGTTGAATCTATTTAGATATTTCTACATTGTTGGGTTGTTCATGTTGAGTGAATTGAGAACTCAATATGAAACATTTATGAAACGCGGTTCGCATGGAGGAAGTGAAGGCATGGAGGCTTCAAAGTAGACAATGATTCGACAGATTCAGTAGAAGGAAAAAAATTCTCCATCCAATAGGAGTTGGATATTCCAATGGTTGTTGGGCGATGATCGTTGGTCGTGGGAGCTTCTAGAGGATAGATATTCCGTAGATTTGTGAGAGAAACACTTTTCATGTCTGAAAATGCCAACATACTATGAAGGAAGCCGAGTCTTTCGGCTTATGGGTGTAAGCTAATCCATTTACAATTTGTTCATCAGAATAATAAAAGAATTGAGCAGCGAAGCAACAATAGGGTGGTTTTCTCGCGAAATGGTTTCCACCAGAAATACTTGTGTTCTTATGTGTGCATGCTTGTGTTGATGTTTCTAATGTTTATTATGTTATGAGTTACCATTGTTTTCATGTTCTAATAAGCTAACGTTGTGGATGTGTGTTGCAAATTGATAATCTCGAAAAAATATTTAAATTTGGTATAAAGGCCAACTATTTATGTGTAAAATCTATTTGTTAAGGTACACACCAGTCCAAAGTAAATGTGCTAACCGTGTAATCAAATTTCATATGCAAAAAAGAAAATAATTTCACCCAGATCTAATACTCAACACTCTTCAAATTTGGATGCGAGCTTCAAACTTCAGAAGCAAAGAAACTCTCTCAATTAAATATGAATTATGGAAATAATGAATTTCCACCATTCATAAAAAAGACACAAGAAAAATGTATTAAAGAGAATGCTCTGCAACCTCAAAACTGCAAGTTATCACTTTGTTTACATTTGCTTAGAAAATCTACAGGGCTATGGTAAACTATCAAGTTCTTTTCACAAAACAATCCTCGAATCCTCATAAAACGAATAATTATCAAAATAGCCTGTTACATATGAAAACATTGCTGTTATGAAACTTCAAATCTCATAAACCAAACACCAACAATATATATATATATATATATATATATATATATATATATATATATATAGGCTCTGTCTCATTGCACAAGCACAAATCAATCAAGGAATAACATTACATGGTTTGGTGATGTATGGTTTAGTTTGACCAATAAATTCCAGATCACATCAAACTTTTTACAACTCATATTACCATTCAATAATTCAACAACAGACTTTAGATCCAATGGGTTTGATACAAATCGAGTTATAACTTAACAAAAGACTCCAGATTTCAGTTGATTTGATGCGTCTCTATGTTACTACTTCACAAAATGTTCCATATCGTAACCAAAGATTGAAACCCAAGAGAATAAACTCGTAAAACAAAGTATTGGTTAATTCATTCACCACAAAAATCTCGTTGCAACTTATAAATGGTTTTCACACAATGATTGATTATGATAATGATTTATATGTGTAACATTCACCATAAAAACTTATCACACTTACAGTTATGACGAGTATAAAATGAAGGAATATATATATTCGAGAAGCAGAGAATATAAATTATGCACAAGAAACGTCCAAATATGAGAACAAAATCACAATCTAGAACACCAAATCGTAGTATACCAAGCACCAATTAGCATATCTATAACCTATTAATATAATTAAACATGAAGGAGGGGGCAACGAGCTAGATTGGCAGCCCCAACCAACTCATGCCTCCTGTAAAATATTTAAATAACAGAGTAGCGGTTAAACATCAAATAGAAAAACGATTGAACATAGAACCTGGAATAGGATCCTTATATTAAAAACTACTTGGTCTTTTACATCATATGTTAAAAGATCAGGGTCCAATCGACCAAAGGGAGTGACACACAAGTCTAAACCAACAACATGGAGTTACAATAGTACTAACCAAAACATAAGACATGGTTTCTCCTTTTATACAAATTACATTACAAATACAAGCCTTAACAACTGAAACAAGCATATAGAAACTGTGTAAATCACAACAACAATGTGGAAGAGACTAGATCTGGTATAACCTCGGACTATTCCAGTATATTTTCATATCTGATGGAGGAATAACTCAGGATAGTCCCCCCTTTCTAGACCTCGAACCAAATTTGATCTCCTTAGGCACGTAAAACTTGACCTAATATTCGTTAATACCTTTCATAGGCGTACACGATGCTCACAAACAACAAGCCCTGTAATACGATCCCTTACGTAATAAGCCCTGTAAACCGTCAACACATATTCATCTCCTTGGTTGAATGATCCCTATACGTGGTGCAAGATCTGTACAACCTTTGTTAATAGATTTTTAACAATCATTAATCCTAGAAAATGCATGTAAATGAAGGTTTTTGGGTATAAATAAGAGTTTACCTTTCAAATTTTTAATAAAATGCTTATTGACTCTCATTTCTTCATCATTGCATCAAAAAGGGTATGGAAGTGCAGGTTAGGAGGTTTCAAAATGGGTAATCAAGGGAACAAAATGGGATATTATATGGGTAAAAATATGACACATTTTGAACCTAACATCTCCCCTAGTCCAATTTGTTTGTGTGTGTTGGGGCCTTTGTTTTGGACAAGACGGTTTTGGAATTGTGGAGAACCTGAAGACAGGTGGCAGAGCGTAATCAAGGTAGGCAGGGAGCTGTCACGGTTGTGGAAAACTTGAGGGCAGGTGGCGGGGCATAAACAGATGACGGCACAAATGGCAGAGACATGAGACAAGGAACAAGCAGTAGAACTCCTAGTGATGAAGAAGAAATAGAAGGTAGTAGAGCGCAAGGGAACAACGGAGTGGAAAAGGGGCAAAGGCTGACAGTGTCAGTCAGCAAGAAAAAATAAGCAGAGAAGAAGTGACTCTGAGGTAGTCAATACGTCAGAGAGAGGCTGATAGGAGAGGAGAGCCTAGGGAGAGCTTTGCGGAGCCTGATGTACTAAACTGAACTGTAATAGACTCTGCGGAGTATGTTTATGTTGTTTTGAGTGAAGTTAATGGAATCAAACTGTTGTTGTGCTTTATATTATAGATTGGTTGATGCTTGATTGATTATGGTGCATGTATGCCTATTTTAAATTTTAATTTGGTACTCTGAACATGTAGTGATGAATGATAACTTGCTTCTTAGAGTTGAGATATATAAATGTCTTCTGTATGCACATAAGAGATGACTTGCGTTAGCAATCTATCCTTGATGATAATGATCTAGACTCTAATCCCAGTAAGGTCACGACACGCTTTGGGTGAGACTCCATGCTCCCTTGAGCAGGGTGAAAATGCCGGCGTTGTCCTAGACTACAACGGAAACCTTGTTGGTCTTAAGCCTGAATGTCTTGCCCAGAGACCTCCTTTTTCGCCAACAAATGGTTCTATTTCCGGGACCTAAAAATTTATCTAGAAGCTAGATTATGGTATCAAGGATCTATGAGGAAGAACAACATAGCTGGTTGTATAATCACGTAGATCAGTTCATATCGCACCAAGCGGAGCTTCGACAGCAGAGCGAAAATAATCTCAAAGATCAGGTCTTGTTCTCTGACTCAACGAGTGACTTGTATGAAATTTTCTGGGGAAAATTTCCCGAAGAAATTTACAACTAGTTGCGGAGACTCTAGACCAAGTCACTTCTTGAAGGATTGCGTCAAGTCAGTCGCAGTTGGATGCACACAGATCTAGCAACGCTATATCAGTTAGATACAGATCTAACCCGAGCAGTAGATTTTTGGGTACAAACTACCTTGGAGGGGTACATTGTAGAGTTTGCAACTGAGTGCTACCAATCTTTTACAAAATCCGAAGACATATTTAAATATGGGTTGCGGGGAAGATTGTTGAAAGAGATCCCGTTGTGGATCAAAGCTCTAATGGTGGAGAGGGCCTAGTGTTATTCCAAAATCCTGAGATGGAGACCTAAACCTCCAGTATTTGGGGAAGGAATTGAGGGAAAGATGCTACGAATGGGGAAAGAGGGGGAATAGGGATATGGATGTCGAAACCTCTAGTAGGTTGAGAGAGCGAAGAGCACATCAGAGGGCCCAGATTGCTGAGAAGTGGAGGGAAAGGGCAATACGAGAATTTGAGAAGCAGGAGAAGAATCAACATAACAAGTAAAAGGTGCCACAGATGACAGAAAAAAGAGAAGGTTAGGTGGGACCCAAAGGAATGGAAGGGTCCATCAAGGAAGTGAGGCAAGTTTATAGGAGCCCAGCCCGAAGAGAGAAGGGAAAGGAGTCCAGTGAGGAGGATGCGTGCCCTGAGGAGGAGTTTGATGTGGAGCTGCATGTTGCGATGGAGCAACTATTTCAAGAGAGACCGGCAACCATAATGCAAGGTAACCCTATTCCCTAAGTTTCAAGTAGCACTAGTCCTAACCTTCCCCTATTACTCTATCATCCACCTGATAAGTTCTTGATTAAATTATGGGCGTTTAGCAAGTTGAGTAGTACTAAATCCACAGTACATATATCTACTAGCAATAGTGCTGGTAGTGGAATCTCTCAGCCGAGAAGTAGAGGTTTTGTTTTAGTACCACCAACATAAGGAAAGATGGTGGGATCGTTCACCCGATACCCATAATTCTCTGGAAAAGGTAATGACGATGTAGAACAACACTGGTATCTCTACGAAGCAATTTTGAGAGCTCGACAGACACCAGATGCAGTCTAGTTAATTGAATTTCAAACCACATTAAGGGAAATAGCTTTGTGCTGGTTCATCAAATGGTCATAAGTGCACCAAAACACAACAATAGATGATGTTAAGAGGGAATTCGTCCAAGAATTCAAGCTGCCTCAGAAGAATCAGAAAGGATTGTCTGAGTTATGGGAAATCAAACAACGGGAAGGAGAAACAACCTGGGATTTGATGAGAAGACTCAAAGACGTGATTGGAAAGCTAAGTTACCCAATCGATCCAAATCACCAGCGAGACTGGTTCATTAAAGCACTCCTACCGTTGACAAGGACACCGTTGACACAACAAAAGATTGATACCCTTCAAGATGCTCTCGAGCAAGCAATGAAAATAGAAGCAATGACTGGATAACCACATAAGTTCAAAGGGGGGGAAGCAGTACAAGATCCATCCATACTAGGACTACAACATCAAATAGCCAGTTTGACAGAGAATCTGAAAGATATTCATCCGGTACGACCTGCAAGGGCCAATGTGTGGTGTACACATTGCTTGATGGAAGGACACGTAGCCACAGAAAGTCGGGGAGAAAACGTTGCAACTTCAGCGGCCGAAACACAGGGGGCATCGCTAGTTGGTGGAGTTGCGCAGATAAATACTCAAGGGATATAGCAACCACAACCCCACTTCCCGGGGCTCCCCAATCAAAAGAATCAAACAACAACATAATGCTGCGAAATATGCAAGGGTATTGGTCATCCTCCACAACTGTGTCCAATTTTGAAAAAATACTCAAATGTTCCAAACAACGTTTACTGCGAATTTTGTGCCTCTACAATTCATAATACAGAGTAATGCAGAGCCCTTGATTTGTTGGCAAAACGATTAGACATGCTGTCCTATAGAGTAAATGAGACTCTAAGGGGACGAGGAGGAGGAATGAGAGGTAGCAGAACTGGAGGAAGAGGACCGGTAAGGTGTTATAACTGTGATCAAGAAGGTCATGTAGCGAGAGAATGTCCGCTACCTAGTAGACCATGGTGCTCTCAATGCAGAGTAAATGCACATGCCACTGAAGACTGCCTGAAACGGATTTAGAGGTGGGAAGAGAGAGCTAGACAAAGAGGAGCTAACCTGGTTAATGTAGAACCAAGGATAGTAGATCCTCAACATCTGCAAAGTGTAGCCATAGTGACATGAGGAGGGAAGAAAATAGGAGAGGACGCACGAGAAATGGACCCGATAAAGCTAGTCAAACCTGCATCCCCAAAGAAGGCTTTCAGCCCAGATCGGCAGAAGAAGTACTTTAAAGAAACACTAGAGACATTTTCACAGATGGGAAGACATTAGAGTATCGAGCTTCCACAACAATCTAGTGAAGGAGGAAAGATAGTCCATACAAGCACTCCTATAGAAGAGTGGTTTCGATTGTTCCTGAAAATTGTAAACAATGGACATATGTTGAACAATTAAATCAAAATCTAGAAATGGTTGTGCAAGGAGGGGCATGACATGGAGACTCAAGTAACACACATGAAAAATATATAAGAAGATTAAAAAGAAATAAGAGAAGGATTGGAAAAGAGTTCCGCATAAACGCCCAGGTTGTGGGATTCCAGATTGAAGACGCATTGCTAGATCTTGGATCAGATGTCAATATTCTACCTAGAAATACATGGGAAGCACTGGGAAAACCAAAGCTGTCATACTCACCAATAAATCTTAGAATGGAAAATAAATATTGGATTGTACCGATAGGAAGGCTGGAAGAAGTTGAGGTTGATGTTGCGGGAGTAAAGACCTATACAGACTTTGTAGTAATAGATATCATGGGTGACAAGGATCCTTATCTTGCCTTGCTGGGAATAGATTGGGCCTTTGAAAATTACGTAGTCATCGACTTAAGGAAGGAATTGATGATATTCGAAGATGGTGAGGTCAGAGTGGTTCAGCCATTGGACCCGTATCAAGGACCCTGATACATAGAAACTGTTGACAACAGAGAAGACGTAGAGCTTCTAGATCAACTCCACCGGATGACTACAGGAAAAAGAGAAGATTATATCAATCCTACAGCAGGACGAACAGCAAGCTGGAGGAGTGTTCAAAGTTCTGACCTAGGATCAGAAGTGGCTTGGGATGATTGGCAGCATGGAGGATATGAAATCAACACTAGAAGATGCGCCAACGTTCGTGGAGTCAACTGGATTGGTACAGAGGTAAGAGAATACCGAACTCTTTCAAATATGCAAGTTGTGAATACATTTATTACCAAAGTAGAAGACAAAGTACCAATAGAACATATGGTCCCTCTCATGGACATAGCACTATAATCTACTTCAGAAAGGTGGTGGGCAACCCATCACAACTCTCTCTCGCAATGGGAAGATATTTCTAGAGCATTAAGAACAATATTTCATGTGGCTTCAGGACCGCAACTGGGAGAAAATTACCTAGGGAATTCTGATCCCCTAGAACATCTAAACAATTGCGAGTATAAGTGGAAGAAAGAGGAATATCCAAAGTCTTTATGGGCGCACAACTTCATACATTCATTGGACACCATTCTGCGAGCTTGGTCCCTGACAGAAGAGAAGAAGAGAGGAACAGGTACCTGGGAAACAGTTGCGGAGAAATTCACACAATTTTTTTCGTTCAAGGGAGACACAAACCAAGTTACAAATACCCTTCAAGCAATTAAAATAATATTGTTCTTCCCAGTACCTGAAGAAAATTAAGAAATATCTTTATTAGAGCAGAAAGTCAAGGATTCAGTAGCATATAAAAGAATAGATCGGGAGATAGACAACGACGATTTAGAAAATCTTTGACATCTATACTTTGAAGAAAAGGAAGGGGAATGAGAAATACAAGAAGAACCAACTACTGAAGGATTACACCTATTACCCCTGAAGACAAAGAAGTAGAACATTGGAAGCACAAAGAAGCCCAAGATTGCATCCATCGGAGATTATTGGGATACATAGACAACAAAAGAAATCTTTAACCTAATACAAGAGTATAAAGACCTATTTCCATCTTCAGTGGCAAAGATAAAAGGAATCAAGGGAGACCTGGGGGAGATGCACATAATCCTAAAACCGGATGCGAGGCCAGTAAAGCATAGACCTTACTGCTTGAATCGGAGAGTAAAAGAAAAGGTTAAAGCAGAGATAGACAAAATGTTGAATGCAGGCTTGATTTTTCCAGTTGGGGAAGCAGAATGGGTCAACCCAATAGTGATACAAAGTAAAAAGGAGAAATTAGAAATTAGATTATGTGTGGACTATAGAAGTCTAAATAACACATGTATTCATGATCCATTTCCAACTCCATTTAGCGACGAAGTTCTCGACAATGTAGCAGGAACTGAAGCATACTCATTCAAAGATGGCTTCTCAATGTATCATCAGGTGAGAATAACAGAAGAGGATAAAAGAAAAACTACTTTCACAACCGAATGGGGATCATATGCATATTATGTCATGCATTTTGGGCTAAAGAATGCACCATATGTGTTTTCACGGATAGTAATAGAAACATTTAGAGACTATATCCACAAGTTCCTAGAAGTCTACATGGATGATTGTCCGATGTCTAGATTAATAAAGAATCATGCAACTCTGCTCATGATAATGTTTGATAGGTGCAGACAGCTTCAAATTTCTCTGAATCTGAAAAAGTGCATCTTTGTAGTACCCTTTGGTACGCTATTGGGACATGTAGTCTACAAGTAGGGAGTATGTGTCGACCCCGCAAATGTGACAATAATTGTGAATATGGATGCACTAGAGAATGTAAAATAGTTGAGGTCACTACTTGGACACACAGGATACTACAGGATATTCCTCTGAAACTATGCAAAAATCACATCATCACTAGAAAAGCTATTGCAGAAGTTGGAACAATTCATATGGAACGATGAATGCACTAAGGCATTAGACATGTTGAAAGAAAAACTAGCAAGTGCACCCATTTTGGCTCATCCGAATTGGGACAAACAATTCCATGTCCACATCGATGCTTCAAGTATTGCTTTGGGGATTGTGCTAGTTCAGCCAGGAGAAACCTCCATAGATCACCCCATATACTTCGCAAGCAGAAAGCTATCAACGACAGAAAGGAACTAAACACCAACGGAGAGAGAGACTCTTTCTATGGTATACTCTCTACAGAAATTTCGCCACTACTTATTGGGAAGCACATTCAAGTTTTTCACAGATCCCTCGACACTGAAATATCTGGTAAACAAACCTGTACTGGAAGGCAGAATTTGTAGATGGCTCCTACTATTCCAAGAATTCACTTTCGAAGTAATAGTAAAACTGGGGAGGTTAAATGTTGGTCCTGACCATTTATCAAGATTGGAGAACGAAGAAAATGGGGGACCACTTGATGACTAACTGCGAGACGTTGATACTTTCCGAGTAGAAGCCATCCCAGATTATCTAAAACAGATAGCAACATACTTGGCCACAAGACAATGCCCTTCGGAATGCACATCAACTCAAAGAAGACACCTAGTAGTTAGAGCAGCCGAGTATCAACTCATAGCAGGGCAGTTGTATAAAATGGGCCTGGATCATATCCTACGAAGTTGTGCCTTAGATCATGAAAGAGAAGACATATTGTGGGAATGTCACAACGGATTTGCGGGAGGCCATGTTGGCACAAAACCCATCGCAAGAAAAATACTACGTGCAGGATTATGGTGGCCCACCGTGCACAAAGATATCAAGGAATATGTGAAGAAATGCGACATCTGTCAAAGAATAGGGTGACCGTTACATTTTGATAAGCTTCCCATACAACCTGTGATGGCTATGCAGGCATTTGAGAAATGGGCAGTTGACTTCATAGGACCAATTGCGCCAATCACGCGACACTCACAGACAAGATATATAATCACCGCAACTGACTACCTCACAAGATGGGTAGAAGTGGCACTAGTAAAATACTATACTGCAGATACAAAAACTAGACTTATTTTTGAAAACATCATTAGCATGTTCGGTTGTCCAAGGATCCTAATGAGTGATCAAGGCACACATTTCATTAATGCTACAATTAAATCACTGCCGGAAAATTTCATGATACAACACCACAAAAGCAGCCCATACCACCCTCAGGCGAACGAAACTGTCGAGGCCTTTAAAAAAATATTGGAGAAAGGGCTAACAAAGATATTCAACGCTAACCGCGATGACTGGGATGAAAGAATACCAGCCACGTTGTGGGCATACAGGACAACCATAAATGTTGAAAAGTGTAACTAGGTCGGTCTTCATGTTGGCTATGTAATTATGTATTTATGTGTAGAAGATGTCAATGATAATAAAATGTATTGCTATACTTGTCTCATGGGTTTCATGAGCAATATTTTATTATGTAGATAGAATTCTTCTTAATGTCTATTAGGTTTATGTCTTCTAGGAATAAATACTATTAGGTGTCATATTCATGAAGGATCCAGTTTGTACTCCAAAGACCTTGACAACCCTCATATAATGTTGTAATCAAGAGAAGTCAATTTGCTGGAGTAACACCGCTTGGAAAGTAACTACAAGTCATGGTCGGCCCACATGTCATGATGAAGTCGGCTTAAACCATAATTGATGGTTGGCCTAAAAGATGAGAACTGCCCACTATATATTAGCCAAGTCTGCGGATCATTCGAACGGAGAAGTAAGGCAGATAGCACACTATTGAATGTAGACACTTTTACAAATTACAAACTTACAATTACCACAGAAAATACGAAGAATATACACATGAATTATTTGCAGTTATCACTACAAAGACAGAGGATAAGTATACGAATATCTTGCGGTTACCATAACACAGACGAAGTTTATATTGTTACGAATACACTGCGGACACCACAGTAGATATTGCGTTAATTAATTGTGGACACCACAACAGAAGGAAATTGCGGGCACCATATTAAAGACTGCGTACAGAATCCACAACAGACTTCAGTGCAGATATATATACTAAGTGCGGATAAAAGACAATGATCTTAAAGAGAAGCAAGAGCAATAGTGAGGAAGGTAAATCCTTGATTTACCTTCTCACAGTTCAAGTTATTTAAATACCAGTCTTGGGTCTTGATAATTGACTTGATGAAATATTAACATAAATAAAAGAAGAGAAGACATAAGAACGTTCACAAGTAATTATCAAGGAGAGAATTTTATTAACCTATAGCCTTTCAAATTATCAACATTTAAGAGACTGCATAATCAAACTCCATTCCAATTGGTGTATGAGAAAGAGGCAGTAATACTAGTCGAGTTTAATATACCGAGCCTCTTAATTGCCTCAACAACACACATGATAGAAGAAGACTCCATCTCTACACACCTTCATGAGTTGCAGGAGCTTGAAGAAGATATATTTTTGGTGGATTTCCATCAGTTAGTACAGAAACATCCACAAAATGCCTGGCATGACCGCCACATCAAGCACAAAACATTTACTATTGGTGGAAAATTACTCCTCTATAACAAAAAATTCCAGAAGTTCCTAGGGAAGCTCAGAATGCACTGGATGGGACCATATTATGTCATAGAGTTAATGGTCTGAAAATGTGAAAACTTCTTAGTTCTATTACAAAGATTGACTGTAGGGGCATTTACTGGATATGTCACCTTTAAAGAAAGAATGAGATCCAGAGGCTACCTGGCCTTTTACAGACTCTATCTATAGAAATAATAGAAGTAAACACTAATGATCTAAAAATGAAACTACTTGTTTGCTGTTCAAGGTATTCATTTTCCATAAAATTATGTGTGCAAACTGTTTTATATGGTTTGCAATTGGAACAAAGTGCTTTTGGTAAATTTCTGAGTCTTTTTGTGTGTAGGAGGCTTATTTCTTTTTACTGTTTAACATATTTAACTCTGGAAAAACACAACAATATAAATCACATAATATAACACAGCATATGATAAGGCATTTCACCCCTCCTGGGCTACATCTGCCGGGTCCAAAGCCCCCAAATGGGCTTGTCCTTGCTCTTATTATGCTCAAAAATGGTTATACAGTGTGAAGAAAGCCTAAATAGGAAAAACAAGCTGTGGAAACGAGTTCACAACACTGAAAACAGTAAATATAGGCTTTTGTTTCACCTCCAATGGTTAACCATAGCCCAATACAGCTCCAACACTCCCTAGGCCCTGATGGCTCTTCAATCTTCTCTGCTGAAAGAGTACCTAAAGATGAGCTCTATTGCCTCTTCAACCTGCACCATTGGCTCTGGAATGCTCAAAATACCCGAAATAAAAAAAAAATTCATTCCAAAAGGTTTTTCCTAGTGAAAGTTATGATCTCCTGAAGTTTTGCCTAGTTTGGCCTAAAAACCCTCCACCAAATCTGGAATAACTGAAGTTAACTTCACTAAAATAGAAAACACCGCCGCATTTAGGGGTTCTGCTCCAGTTTAGCCGCGTGGGCTATTAGGCAATAAATGTGAAGTTTTTGGTGGTCACATTCCAATCGTAACCGTCGGAGTGTTTACCGTTCAAACATTAAACATAACCATTTGCTGACCTGTGGTTGTTTCAACTGACCCGTGGGTATGGCGGACCTGCGTGCACAACAGACCTGTGGGTAGACTCCACCCGAAGCTCCGTTCACACACCACCTCTACACGTCCAGTTCACACCTGACACGTTCACATGCTAGACTCTCGGGTAGACTCCGCCCGCAGCTTCGTTCATAGCACACCCATAAACACTGCATTTCACAGTTCAACACTCAACTGTTCACACGACCCTTCAACGTGCAGGCCTGACCTGCGGGTAGACACCGCCCGCGGGTGACCCGTGCCCACCCAGGTCGGGTCGGCCCAAATGAAATTTTTTTTTTAAACTTCAAAATTTTCAGAGTTTGAACCTTGAGGCCTGGGGCCACGTGGCAGCCTCTGGGCAGGCCACGCGTCACCCACTGATTGGCCATCCAATTGTTTTATAAAATAATAAAATTTTCTGTTTTCCACAAAAATATGAAGATATCATTTTTGCCTTCCCAAGTGCTGTTTTGAAAGTTATTGGGCAAAATTAAAACTTGAATATCTTCCACATACAGTGTTGGATTTGAGCGTCGTTCACGGAGTTAGGATCATATCGACAAGGCCTATCCGGTCGCTCATGTTCCAAACAATTTTGAGAAATTACAATTTTGAGCATTTTTACAACTTAGGACATGATCACCTGATCACACCTCCCAAATGGGAATATTTTGGACCCACAAAAGCTCTCTGATTACAGAAAATGAAGATGAGGAGACTGATTCTCCACTCTTCCAACTTTGAAACACTGAAATCTTCCTGACTTCATCAAATTGAGCTTCTCATAAAACGATAAATTGTTCCTGAATTCACTGACCGACCGTTGCTAACATTGACTGAGTCATGACGCAAATTCTTGAAATTTGCAGAACATCAACTATAATTTGCAGAAATTATTCTGTTTCTACAATGGTCAAATTTCAAAGAAGACTGAAAATAAGATTCACCTTGCCAACTGTCCACATGGAAAATTTTTGCTGAAAGAACCCTATACTTGTGCCAAATCCCGACCAAGTTTTCTCGCCATACCAATCTTCCATTCTGAAACCAATATTGACCGATGCTGAACTGTGTGCCATATTTTCTTGCATGCCTTTCCATCTCATGGAATCTTGCATTGCTTTGCACCGACACTTCGTTCTCTGCACCGATCGTCACCAAAGGTACCTTGTGCAACATAATGTCATATTATTTCAAAGACGAACTGTTATCAGACTAAAACATACCATCATTTATATAAGCAATATCATGAAAAGGAAAATGTACAAAATCTTGTTGTTTAACCATCAACAAAGTCAAATTTTGACTTGCATTAACTAGCCTTTTCAATTGCCCTGCATGGACTAAAGAAGATTCTAGCTTCTTCTTATGTGCTCTCACAATGTACTCTTTTCCATTCTTGAACAAGTGATACTTGTTCTCATGGCGATGGAAGATGGCCTTTCTGTCATATAAATATGGACTACCCAACACAACACCTGTAATGTCAAGCGGTAATACATCCAGTTCAACCCAATCAACATAATGAGCTGTTATGGCGAAGCGCAAGATACACTTCTTTGAGACTTGTAAGTTTGCATCCTTGCATATCCACCCAAGTGGATAAGGCTTTGGATGTGGAATTGTCTCAAGTTTCAACTGTTTGACCAAGTCTTCTGAGATGAGATTAGGTTGAGACCCACTATCAAAAAGTGCGTCTATATTTGTGTGGTTTGAGATTATTCTCACATGAAATATCTCTATCCTCCTCTTTTCATTTTGAGTTTCTTTGTGACATTTTAATGTGCTAGAACTGTGATTTGTTTCTTGTACAACCTATTTCCCCTTTATGTTCTTTAATACCATGGTGATACTTTTAGTCTCATCACCTGATTCAGACCTTAAGTCCTGTTCAATAGTTGCAACAATTTTTCCCTTTTCTTTGGTTTTGTCTTTGTTTTTATATTTCTTTGGGTTCAGCTCCGGATGAAGCTTCCAACAGTGATCTTCATCGTGGCTTGTTTTTGAAAAATTCTTGCAAAAGAGTTTCCCTTTTTCCTTTCTAGAGTTTGAAATCCTTTTTCTTCCTTTGCTTTTAAAATCACTACCCTCATTTAGTGCATCAAAAGTGTTTTTCCCTCTAGCCTCTAAATGCGTAGCTTGTACACAAACTTCGTCTAGAATAGTAGGATTAAACATAAGGATAATATGTATAAGGTAATTATGCAAACCACCTATATACTTCAGCAAAGTATCTTGACTTTGTAAGTCTACTCCTAACAACAGTGCTCTTCTCCCAAACTCTTGAGTGTATTCTTGAACACTTTGTCCTTTAAGCTGTCAAAGTTTTGCCAATTCATTATAGCCTTTTGTAGATGAGCAAGAGGATAAAATTGCTTCTTAATTGCGGAAATAAATTCAACCCATGATAAAGTAAGCTTACCATGTTTTTGAATTTCCTCTTTGGTCTTGGCTTCCCACCATACCAATGCTGCTCCTTCCATCCTTAATGAGGCTAACTGAATCTTGGTGTCGTCATCATGAAGGTTTTGAATCCTTAAATAAAATTCCAATTGTCTGATCCAATTGTCTAGTTTCTCTGCATTGACTTCACCATTAAACATGGGCAATTCAAATTTGACATCAAGCTTTAAAAAAGGATTTTTACCAGTGGTTTTCGACTTATGACTGATTTACCGAAGTCGAAGAAGATGATGATGAGGAAGATGATGACGATGGGGATGATGGATCACCATTTCCTCCATTCCCTTTCTTTGACTGAGCATTACCCTTCTTTCCTCCCGAGGAACCCTCTCCTTCCTTTTGGTTTTTAGACCCTTATCCAACAATCCTATCATTTCTTTCTTTATAGAGGATCCTTACCATTTCAGTCATATCCAAGAAAGCTTTATGAAACACTCTTTCTTCTTCCTTGGGATCCATCTCTTCATGAGCTTCTCCTTCTCTTGAAGACATGCTTGTAGCTGCTTCTAGGGATCTTGGAGGTGGTTCTCTGACCCTTCTTGGTTGTGGATTAGTTTGTGCACTAACCAGGTTTCCTTCACCTTTCTTGAGTTTTAACCTAGTCAACATCAAAACTTGCAAAACAATAAAATATTTCTTTGCAAAAAACTCAACCTAAGCTCCGATACCAATCGGGTCTAAAAATGTGAGAACTTCTTAGTTCTATTACAGAGATTGACTGTAGGGGCATTTACTGGATATGTCACCTTTAAAGAAAAAATGAGATCCAGAGGCTACCTGGCCCTTTACAGAATCTGTCTATAGAAATAATAGAAGTAAACACTAATGATCTAAAAATGAAACTACTTGTTTGCTGTTCAAGGTATTCATTTTCCATAAACTTATGTGTGCAAATTGTTTTATATGTTTTGCAATTGGAACAAAGTGCTTTTGGTAAATTTCCGAGTCTTTTTGTGTGTAGGAGGCTTATTTATTTTTACTGTTTAGCATATTTAACTCTGGAAAAACACAGCAATATAAATCACATAATATAACACAGCATATGATAAGGCAGTTCACCCCTCCTGGGCTACATCTGCTGGGTCCAAGGCCCCCAAATGGGCATGTCCTTGCTCTTATTATTCTAAAAAATGGCTATACAGTGTGAATAAAGCCTAAACAGGCAAAACAAGATGTGGAAATGAGTTCAGAACACTGAAAACAGTAAAGATAGGCCTTTGTTTCACCTCCAATGGTTAGCCATAGCCCAATACAGCTCCAACACTCCCTAGGCCCTGATGGCTCTTCAAGCTTCTCTGCTGAGAAAGTACTTGAAACTGAGCTCTGTTGCCTCTGCAACCTACACCATTGGCTCTGGAATGCTCAAAATACCGAAAAAAAAAAATCATTCCAAAAGGTTTTTCCTAGTGAAAATTATGATCCCCTGAAGTTTTGCCCAGTTTGGCCTAAAACCCTCCACCAAATCCGGAATAACTGAAGTTAACTTCACTAAAATAGAAAAAACTACTGCATTTAGGGGTTCTGCTCTAGGTTAGCCGCGCGGGCTATTAGGAAATAAATGTGAATTTTTCGGTGGTCACATGCCAACCGTAACTGTCGAAGTGTTTACCATTCAAACATTAAACATAACCATTTGCTGACCCGTGGTCGTTTCAACTAACCCGCAGGTATGGCGGACCCGTGGGTATGGCAGACCCGTGGGTATGGCAGACCTATGGGTATGGCGGACCCGTGGGTATGGCGGACCCGCGTGCACAACAAACCTACGGGTAGACTCTACCTGAGGCTCCGTTCACACACCACCTCTGCACGCCCGATTCACACCTGACACGTTCACATGCCAGACTTTTGGGTAGACTCTGCCCGCAGCTTCGTTCAAAACACACCCGTCAACACTGCATTTCACAGTTCAACACTCAACTGTTCACACGAACCTTCAACGTGCAGACCTGACTCGCGGGTAGACACCGCCCGCGGGTGACCCATGCCCACCCGGGTCGGGTCGGCCCAAATGACAAAAAATTTTTAAACTTCAAAATTTTCAAAGTTTGAACCTTGAGGCCTGGGGTCACGTGGCAGCCTCTGGGCAGGCCATGTGGCACCCACTGACTGGCCATCCAAATTTTTTATAAAATAATAAAATTTTCCATTTTCCACAAAAATCTGAAGATATCATTTTTGCCTTCCCAAGCGCTGTTTTGAAGGTTATTGGGAAAAATTAAAACTTGAATATCTTCCACATACAGTGTCGTATTTGAGTGCCGTTCATGGCATTAGGATCGTATCGACGAGGCCTACTTGGTCGCTCAAGTTCCAACCAATTTTGAGCAATTCCAATTTTGAGCATTTTTACAACTTAGGACATGATCAGCTGATCAGATAAGGGACTCATGCACGGTCAAGCTAGCGCAACAGGATGAAGAGATACTTCAAGGATGGGTGAATGGCGCATGCTTGAAACCCTACCATGAGCAAGCACCACAATTCTTTTAATTTTAATAAATCTCGCACCCTAGAGAAGTCAATAGATTAGAGTCAATAACTCTCTTGCAACTGAGATGAGCCATAGAATATTTTATTTTTAATCTTCTCAGTCCACTAGAGTAGGAATCCTCAATAAGAGAACTGCAAGGTCACGAAAAACAATAATCACCCTGTTGCGATGTGGAGACCACATCGCAACCAATTGTGGTCGGGGGGAGAGTCTACAATTTTACATAGCCTAAGCGTGTCAACCATCATTCACTCATAATGAGCCATCATACTATTGTTAGTCCGTAAGATCATCTGAATTTGAAAAATGATTGCCATAATTAGTAACCCCCATACCGTAATAAAGTTGCCACATTAAGCTATAATTATTTCCCATCATGTCTACCCGACTTCCAAAGCCATCGTCAACACTGTCAGAGTCCACCTCACCCCAGTAACTAATCACACGATTATAGCCGCGGGGAAATACAACAAGAATTAACTAGTTATGGTGTCACATCAACATCATTCGTACCAGTAATTCTACTTAACTTGCATGAAGGAGGGAAACACCAAAATTTTAGAAAATTCCGAGTTATCAGAGCAAGAAACAACTATAACGATAAGCCTGGTTCCAATAATAGAATTTTAGAGCAATAGATCAGCAACAACAATTCGGGTATACAACAAAAGAAGGAAAATGACGAAGGTGACTACCTCAGTTGTCGAGCCCGAGCTCAATGAAAGAATTCAAAGGGTGGAGTAACTGATATGCAAATATGACAATGCCTCGCTAATAAATACCGACTTTAAAGACTCATACCAGTTCCCAACAATGAAAAGGCAGGTGTACATTGAAAATCATGTGAAGGAGGGAGGAGGTGAAGCAACGAAGGTGCACCCAGATTTCAGAGGCATCTAGAGGTCAACAATCCTACACATCAGAAGCCTTCCAGTGTTCGGGACGTAGGGAGCGACAATGCAGTGCAAAAGTTCTTAATCAACATAATTCAGAATGGATCATTATGGCTTGGGAAGGAGATCCCAATTCACGTGGAGGACATACACAAACTCACAGGGTTATCATCTGCAGGAAGCGATGTCTCATCGACCTTCCAAAACACGTATAAGAGATCTAAGAAGGTAGGAGATTGCGACTACTATAGAAAGTATGAAACAAGGAGAGGAGGAAAGGGAGAAAAAAATTATCTCATCAACAACCCAACAGTAAAATTCGCTTGTTACTTGATCGCTGGGAAAACTATGAGACATTATACAAAGGGGGAATGCACCCTTGACACAATATTGGTCGCGGAGCATTGCATTCAAGGGGCACAACTGAATTAGTGCTCGTTCTTATTACAAGAGATGTTTGAGGCTTGGGAGGACAACTACAAGCGGGCCACATGATTTATATATGGGTATATAGTCATGGCTCTCACAATGTGAAAGTGGAGTCCACCAGGAATTAGGCCGCTTGTGAAGATTACCCAAGACCAACTGATGGCACTGAGGTACACGCCATGGAAAATATTAGGGGACCCAAGTACCAAAGAGGTAAACGAAGAATATTTTTCAGCCTAGTATTGACATATGGTTGATGTATTTAGAAGTCAGAAAAGAGTTCCAAGAAGCCTATTGGATAGATACTTCCTGCATATTTGGTTTGGGGTGACCCATAACTAAACTTATGTTTGAACAAGCTGCATTGATGAAAGTACCTTCCATAAGAAGCTGTTCAAGTTCCAAATAATGGAGGAGGCTTTCCATACAGAAGTTTCTTCATGGCCAGGAGCGGCAATGGAGATCAAAAGCAGGAACCTAGTTTACTCATTTGATGCGATGCTCCCTAAAGCACTTCCGGGGGAAACACCAGAAGAAATGGTGCAGAGGGTCTCCCAATTACAACTACGACCACTGCTGGACCAGCTGGACACCCGGGTGAAAGGCTTCAACAAGGTAATAGAAACTCTCAGCACCAAATCTACTATATTTCCCACTTTTTCTGAATTTCAGATGTTGAATTTGGCATCTCCGTCCACCATCACCCCCATCCTAACAACATTACCATCTACTATGTTCCACTCCCACTCACTGACCACCGTTACTCCACTCCACAAAAACAAGCCAACGAAATCCCCAATACCAACACCTAAAGGGAAAAGAGCCCGAACCATGGGATCTGAGCAAGTGGTCGATCTCACAGAAGAATACCAAGCCCAGCCAATAGTGACGGGAATGCTAATTCAAGAAGAGCCAGAGGTTGCCACCCAGACCACCTCTGCGTTACTAGTATTTGATCCATCATCAGTTCTTAACATACAAGTCTCATTGCCACTCAATACACACAATTCATCACCGCACACCTCATTCATGTCTAAAGACCACCCCACCCACACTTCGTCCACCTTGCAACCATTTCAAATCCGATACCACCAAGAACTCTAATGAATGTTGATACCGAGACAGAAGTTAACTCAGGCACAACTGAAGTACCTAAGGTTAACAAAACCATAGTGGGAAATGACACCTTTTTATAATTATTAATCCAGGAAGGGTCCCTCATTTTTGATACAACACCCACTGAACTAGAGCTAAACCCAGTCCAGCAATTCAATTTATTGTTGCAATAGTTCATGCCATCCACTAGTCACCACATTCCTGAATCTCAACCGCCGCAGGCCCGCAGCAAAGTCAACCCACATCCCCACAGGGACACTCTGAAAGATGAATTTCCAGTGGGAAACCGCTCAGGGAGAGACATCCAAGCCAAGAGATGTCAAGCAGTGGTGACATGCAAAATTGGGGACCTAGCCAAATTTTCAGTTTCATCCAGACAACAACAAGACAAGCAGAAGGTCTACACAATGACCTCTTACAGAAATTTGAGTAGCAACAACAACAAGTTGTTGCGCTTATTGATGAGCATAATCAACTCCAAGCGAGAAAGATAACCTACAACAACAACTAGATCAGGTAACAGAGGTATTTAAATACCTATGGCCAACAGTCACTGCCCTAGATAGCAACACACCAACAAATAATTCGTCATGCTCAATGGTCAGGAGATCCATCCAAGTAAAAATGGCATGTACAAGCCTGGACCGAGCAAATCAGGAGCTGAGAGAGACACTTGCAGTAAGACCAATGTTACTAGATCCCTCCACAGTGTATGCCGAGAAGGTAGCGGAAAGGCAGAGAGAGATGCAGAGCATGAAGGACACACTTGGAACGACAGTCAAGCAAGCATACAGCTTGCGGAGCAACTCCACGAATGCTCCAATTTACTAACAATGAGGGCTCAACTTGTTTTGGAGAAACTGCATAATATCTTCCTTGAAATAAGGGGGATCACAGATCCGGTCAGCAGAACTCAGCTGTATGACTAAGCAGACGTACTTGAAACACATATTCAGGCCATTGAGGAACACTCAATGACAACGAAGAAACTTCTTAGGGACCTACGACAACCTATGAAACAAAAGGCGGAGGAAATTAAGTAACTGGCGTCTGAGGGCGAACCCAAACTCCAGGAAGTGTTCAACAAATTTCCACAGGTAATGGATGTGAATCAGGCCGACATAGTCATCACTGAGATAGAGCCTGTGATAAAGGTATGGCAACAAGAATAACTGAGTTCATAGAGCTCAGGAAAATAGCAATAAGCAAGGTTCCTGAGTTTGGGCCTTTATTGAAAGATGGAAAATAGGAACAAGAAAAGACAGAGAGGGAAGCAACAGGGGAAAGTAGGCCAACACTAGAAGATGACAAACCTCCAAAATCTACAACAACAGGAAAGTATTGACTCAGGATGAGTCAATAACATGTGGTCGGGGCCTGTTGGGGCCTTTGTTTTGGACAAGATGGTTTGGGAGTTGTGGAGAACTTGACAGGTGGCGGAGCACAATCAAGGTAGGCAAGGAGCTGTCATGGTTGTGTAAAACCTGAGGGTAGGTGGCGGGGCATAAACATATGACGACACAAATGGCAGAGACGGGAGACAAGGAAGAAGCAGTAGAACTCCCAGTGATGAAGAATAAACATAAGGCAGAGGAGCGCAAGGGAACAACGGAGTGAAAAAGGGTCAAAGACTAACAATGTCAGTCAACAGGAACAAATAAGCAGAGAAGAAGCAACTCCGAGGTAGTTATTCAGTCAGAGAGAGGCTGATAGGAGAGAAGAGCCTAGGGAGAGCTCTGCAGAGCCTGATGTACTGAAATGAACTGTAATAGACTCTACGGAGTATGTTTATGCTGTTTTGAGCCAAGTTAATGGAATCAGACTATTTTTGTGCTGTATATTATATATTGGTTGATGATCGATTGATTATGGTGCATGTATGCCGATTTTAAATTTTAATTCAGTACTCTGAACATGTAGTGATGAATGATAACTTTCTTCTTAGAGTTGATATATATAAATGTCTTCTGTATGCACATAAGAGATGACTTGCATTAGAAATCTGTCCTCGATGATAATTATCTAGACTCTAATCCCAGTAAGGTCACGACACGTCTCTAGTGGAGCAGGGTGAAAATGCCAACGTTTTCCTAGACTACATCGGAAACCTTGTTGCCCTTAAGCTTGAACCTGGGTCTTGCCCAGAGACCCCCTTTTTCGCAACAATGTTTCCCCACACAAACAAGATAATTATTGTATTATACTGAAGTCACTCCCTTACAAAAATTGAGAAAATTGGAACTCCCCCCTTTGGTAATTTCTTGATCTAGATGTTAATCTATGAACCAGAGGCCTGAATTTATTTTTATTTTATTCTAAGTATCCTATTTATATACTGTAGATGGGAAGAATGCAACCTCCATTTCTTGGACTATTTAACAATGTTTTTATTTTCTTCCTTCAATTTCTCCACTTCCCCCAATAATTCCTTGTTCCCATTCTTCATAATTGAATTTTGAGATTTCAAATAGCGATCTAGAATTTCTACTTCCTTGACCTTCTCCTCCTACACTTTAATCTTCCTTTCATCCTTAAACTTTTGCAACAAAAAATTAACTATAATAGATTCCCCATAGTCTTTTTAAGTTCTGGAATTAGGGCCATTGATAGAGACAACAACCTCAACTAAAACTGAAAAAATTCCCCTTATCAGTCACATATTATTTTCCACAAAAAAATCCTTTGTCACTAACTTCACATTTCACCTCATTGACTACAATAATATCTTTGGTGTGGTGCTCACCATCAAAAGGAATTTGTGCCTCTGCAGAGCCTTGGAATTCCTCTTCCAGGCTAGGTTCATCCCTGGGTCGGGTTCATCGTTGAATAAAGAGATATGAGATGACTCGACTTGTGTAGGGTTTTTTGAATGAGAAAGGGCATGCTTCCCCTTCAACATACTTCTTGTTATCCTCCAAGTCGGCCCTAATGATGATGCCTTCACTGGAACAACCCTCCTCAATTCCTTCTTATCAAAACTCAAACTCATTTTCTCTCCTTCTAAATTAGATTCCTTAGCTTTCATGGGTTTCGACCTAGGACCCCTCAATTTCATCATAAAACCATGATTTGGCTATTCTTTAAGGTTGATGACCTATCTAGGGTTTCCAGACTCATAGCGGGCAAGGAAATCTTCCCAATTTTAAACCCATTTACTCAATTATTCAAAGATTAAAATTGATCAAACCATTATGATACAACATGTATGGAATTTATATCGGGTGACTATGATTCGCCCCTTTCTCCATTTTACTTAGAATTTTTAAAATAAAATAAGGAAAGTTGATGAGTTCACCTGATTCAAAGTGGAGAAGCATACATATACGATATAGAAAAGTCATAGAGTATCAACCCTCAAAGGTAAGAAATTTCTACAACAAATAAATAAGATACTTCCACTTCTCGACAACAAGGTAGCTTGGAACCTCTTTTTTCTAGTCGAACTCATAATCAAGTTCAACAATGAATCTTTGCCACACTCCAAGTTCAACCTGCAGGTTCTTGAACCACTTATCGCCTTGGCAAGAAAGTCCAGTCACCTATGAGATGGAATTCTCAAAAACCCTCATTACGAGGCTACCCACAGTGGCTATTCATCCATCGAATTTTTTAGCGAAAGCTACGGTCACCGTCATGTCAAATCCATTAATTTTTTGTAAAAAGGGTATCCAACCAACATCCTATAGTATGGGTAGGTTGGAATTATAATTTAGAACCACTTCCATTTCCTTTGTCGACCAAAGTTTCAATCGAGCAGGACCAAATCTCACCATGCGGTCGGTGACTGAGTTTAAAGGCCCTTCAATTAGAAAGAATGAGAAAGGGTTTGAAAACTATCGGGTTGCAATTCATCACTATTAATAACATCAAGGGAAGGGTAGTAGTGTAGGAATCAAAAGTGGTCGAGGGTAATTGGGATTGGTCAAGGGAAATGTTCTAATCAAGAATAGTTTGGGTTAATCTCATAATGCCCCTGGATTCGACATGATAACATGAATGAAAAAAAGGAGGGGTCATTACCTTCTCACTCCAATCATGTTATGATGACAATGTATGGATATCAACCAATAACATAATTAAAGATTTAAAGCTAGAAAGGTTTAAAAGTTACAAAACATTCCAACACTTTTATACATTACTAGGATTTTATTCTTAAAAATAAAAATTTCCTTAGGTACCAAGGACGAAAAATGGTGCTCGCGGTATTATTACCCTATCTTGCCTATATCCAAAACTTTGAATCACAGTTGAATAAAGCCATCAATAGACAAATCATGCTTGGTTGAGGATAATTTATAACATCAAACCTATATTTCACATATCCCTAAAACCAAGCAAGTATGGTGTTGAATAAATACTCAGTTGCAATGATAACATAATGGTCTGTATGCTACAGGTGATCCTGTGGCCATAGTAGTGTTCCTGCAACTCTATTACACACACAAAAAATGATATATTTTGCATTATCTGGATGTTTCAATATCAAAAGAGAGAAAAATTCATGTTGGATTTTCCTCTATACTGGATCCATCCTTTGTCAATACTGATTCTCATTATTTCATAAAATATAACTAATGCCAGGGCTGACATAAGGGTGTTGTAATTAATTTTTACAAGAGCCTTAATGTTCAAAAAGTGAAAAAACTTTGAAAACAGGGGAAGAAAATATGGTGGGAATAATGATACAATTACTAAAGAATAGGATGGGTATAAATTAAGGATATATAGAGGGGAAGAAAAAGTTAGGGATAAGGGTATAATTAAATGAAGAATGGGAAGAACATACATGGATATATATAGAAGGGAAGATAAAATTAGGGACAGGGATAGACTAATGAGAATGAGGAGGATATTGAGAGGGAAAATAAAGAGGGTATGATAGAAAAGGGATAGGGACAAAGTATGAGAAAGGGAAGAATATTGAACAAGGAAATAATGGAGGGGAAGATAAAAAGAGGGACATGATATGTTGATAATAATGGGTAGGATATAGAGAGGGGACAATGAGAGGGGTAGAAAGAAATAGGGAATTGAGACAAACAAAGATGCTGGCATGTCCGAACAAAATAATCCATTTGTAAGGCAATAATTCTAGTGACCTGCGTAGAAAAAAATAACTACAATGAGAGTATGGTGCCAACTTTATATAGATGAGGAAAATTGACTACCCTATACTTGGTAAGGAGAAAAATTCCTACATATCGTTGTCTACTTCCACCATAACTGTCTCTAGAAACTAACTTCTTCTTAGTGACAAGTCAAAATGCATAAAATTCTAGTTAGTTATCCCCTTTTATTGAATTATTAAAGAGAGAATTTGCGTGCTATTTCGTTGGTTTTTGAGCAGACCTTTATCTAATCGCACCAAACGCTGGTTTTCACGACCTAACATTATTTTTATCTTTACTATTTTTTTTTTACGATTTTTTCTTTCTTCTTATATATATATATATATATATATATATATATATATATATATATATATATATATATATATATATATATATATATATATATATATATATATATATATATATATATTAAATTTCATTTCAAAAGAAAAGAACATGTTATGAAGTGCTCACAATAGGATAGAAGTACTTCCTGCCTACTAGCTCCAAATATGAATGCTGCTTAATCTGTTGGATAAACTCCTCTTTAGTGATGGGTTGCTGATATAGTATAAGTATGTTCTCATTTACTAAGAATACCCCTCCTACTCATCAATAGTTATATCTTCTATCGCTCCATTATCAAAGTCTTGAACTACCTCATATGGACGAACCAACACATATGGAATTTCCCTTTGAAGTTTTTGAAGTTTGAATCGTAAAGGATAACCCAATCACTTGGTCAGAATTTCTTCTTCTTTATCAATTGGTCATGCCATTTACTTCATTTCTGCCGAACCAAGATTGGTTGCTGAAAAACATCTCTTCCCATTTCATAAAGTTCGTTTAGTTGCAAAATATGCTGCTGCTGTGCTTCAAAGAGATCAAGTCCCAAATGAACTACAATTATGAATCTTTTAATCTGGAATTATATAGGTAAAAATACATGCTTTCCATATGATATCTCATAAGGTGTATGCCCGATACTATTTTTCCATGTTTTTCTATAAGCCCACAAGGATTTAGGAAGCCTGGTTTCCCAGTCCTTTTGATGCATGTGTACAATTTTTGTAATGATAACTTCAATCACCTTGTTGGTAGAATCCACTTGGCCATTAGCCTGCGGATGATACAAATAATATTTCTTGTTCTTGATCTTGTATTTTTCTATGATGCATTTCACCAAAATTGAAGTAAACTGCGATCCATGGTCAGTAACAAGCTCTCTAGGAACACCAAATCTAGTAAAAATCTCTTTGAATAGAAAATTCATAACAAAAATTTCAATAATACAAGGAATAGCTTTAGCTTCAACCCAATTTGTTACAAAATTAGTACAAACTGAGATATACCTCTTGTTAAGTGATGTCAGTGTAATAGGCCCTACAAAATCAATAGCCCAATTTTCAAAGGGCTCTATCATTACCTATGGACAAAAGGGAATTTCATTGGCTGATAACTATCGCATTGATTAACATATTGCTTGACATCCTTGAAAAGAGAAGTCCAAAAATATCCCGCATGATGGACTTTATATGTAGTTCTCTTCTCTATGAAGTGGCCCGCACAAGGTTCATCGTGGGCTACCTTTAAGATGTCAAGGAAATCCTCTTCACACACACACTTATGAATAATCAAATATAGCTCGGTGTAGAAGAGTTCTCATTCGATCCAGGAGTATGAAGCACTATTTTTAACAATTCTCTGCTTTTCCATAACATACATGTGTGATGGTGTCTTCCTTGTAACCTGATAATTTGGTGTATCTGCAAACAATGGTGAGTTAGTCGAAACAAAAAATAAGTGCTCATCAGGAAAGGAGTATTTAACAAGAATCACTTGACCTGGATTATCAATTCTAGATATAAAGTTAGCTACAACATTAGCTCTACCAGGTTTATCAATAATAGTAGTATTGAATTCATGTAATAACAATAACCATCTAGTAACCCGAACGCTAGTTAAAGGTTTATTCATTAGATACTTTATAAGAGAGTGGTCGGTATGAAAAAATACCTCATATCCCGTTATGTAGTGTCTGAGTTTGTTAATGGAAAAAAATACAACTAAGAATTCCTTTTCTGTTACTGTGTAATTCAGCTCAGCTGGCGAAAGGTTTTTATTGGAAAAATAAATAACATAAGACAAATCATTTTATTCTTGTCCTAATACTGCGCCAATAAAAATTTTCGAGGCATCAATGGAGACGTGGAATGAAATGAACCAATTAGGTCCCCTCAGGATGTGTGCATTAATCAATTTATCCTTTAATTCCTTGAAGGCGTGCTTACAAGCATCAATCCAAGATAAGTTAGTATCTTTAGCTAATAAACGAAAAATAGGAGCAACTATTATAGAAAAATTCTCAATGAACCTTCGATAGTATCCCGCATGTCCAAGAAAGCCTCTTACCTCCCTTTGATATTTGGGCACTGGTAGGTGTATAATGACTTAAAATGTAGTAGGTTCCACATGTATAACTTCACTGGAAATGAGGTGGCTAAGGACTATCCCCACATTAAACATTAATCTACATTTTTTATTACTTAAGGTGAGTTGGGCCTCTTGGCAACTGATTAATACTTTTTACAAATTCTAAAGGGAATCCTGAAAAGAATCACTATATACGGAAAAATCATCCATATATACCTCAACACACTAAATATCAACAAAGATAGCTAAGACTACCCGCTGAAAGGTAGCAGGGGCACTACACAAACATGTATGAGAATGTTCCCCAAAAACAGGTAAAAGTGGTATTATCCTAATATTCATGTGCGATTCGTATTTGGTTGTAACCACTAAAGTTGTCCAGAAAGGAAAAATACTTCTTACCTACTACGGTATCTAGTACCTGGTCAATAAAAAGAAGTTGGAATTAATCCTTGAGGGTGGATTTATTCAATTATTGATATTACACACAAATATGCCACTTACCATCTTTCTTTGGGAATACTACTAATGGGGATACCCATTGACTATCAAAAATGGGGTAGATAAAGATGAAATCTAGGATTTTTTGAATTTCTTCCTTTACAATGTCCTAGAGCGCAGGGTTCATTCATCGCTAAGGCTTTCAGATAGGTCAATCCCCTTCCTGAATATAGATATGATGGGTACAGGTGTCAGGAGGGATTCCCTTCATGTCTTTGTAGCTCCGAGTGAATGCATCAAGGCGATTATATAACATTTTCATCATCTGCTCTCATTGGGTTGGTTCGAGTTATGGGTTAATGTATAGGGATTTACCCAAACTCACCTGAAAAAGTGCAACATCAGGTTCATGAGTATGTCTGGAGGTCACTAAGTTCTGTAACAATGACGAGGTTTGAAAATCACAAATATCTTAGAAATTTGGACTAAAAATATGACAAAATAATCTCGAATTTGTAGAAAATCCACATAGGTTCAACTAATCTTGTAATATGCTAAAAAAAAATATTGTAGAAACCAATTATGATCGCACAATCACATGAAAAATAAAGAGAAATAATCTCAATCACACAACACAAATATGTTTATGGGGAAATCCTCAACTAAAAATCCCACTATTTGCAGATTGAATTAAGTCAAGAATACGAAACAATACAATGTTTCTCTCAGACTTGAGAGCTCTCTGCACTATCTTTGATTGTCTCACACTGATCTAGGCAAGTTTGGTCCAATACTTAAATAATTCATTTCCCATGTCTTACCAAACTTTCTCACGCATTCCTAAGGTAATTGAGCCCCAATTAATTATGAACTTCCCACTAATTGATTGCACAATACATCCAAGGCATCTTGATGACCTCATGCATGACCTGTACAATTTTCTGATTATACAACTGATAGTATACTTCCCTTTAACTCAATTCTCAACTAGGTCTTCCTTAGAACTGACATGCAACAAATATTTATAGTGAATTATCAGTTATTTGATTGATCAATGCATGTGAATTAAATCATATTTAATTCACTGGACCTCTCACTAGCTCATCCATTAGTTAGAAATAGTTAAATGATTTTAAATCAAATAATTAAGTTAAACAATTACAATCAAAATAAACTGCAACTTGACCCCCTAAAACTTAGAGTGAACTCTACATGCCTCCAGTTTGACCCCCAACTCAAATTGACTGAGCTAAATAAGTCTTCCCAAGTCAATTAACTCGTACACGCTGTCATGTGATGTGGAATTACAATTTCCTTCTAATCTAATTATGGGAAAATTATATTAGAAACGCTTCTAATGCCATTTTCAATATTTCTTGTTTCCATTTTCAACAAGATTCTGCATGGTGTCTAAGTTAATGAGAAAATCACGAGTTTAACTTTCGTTAGTACATTAATTAAAATGGAAAACCTGGTCTATAACAGAAATGTATTGAGTCTCCTCATCATACTATTGTCTAACTAGAATGTGTCACAAAGCTCCTAAATGGATCTAGCGGGAGGATAAAAGGCTTCCTTATTCCTTAAATCCCCATGTGTAATAAACTTATCACCAGAATGAAAGCCGATATAAGTGTCATCCATGGCCATTTCAAGATCAAAGGACATCCCCTGATAGGATTTTTAGGTTGAAGGGATATAAAGTTCGCGAGGTACTCCCATGAGTCAATGGAGATGATCACATCGTCTATAAAATGTTGGGTGTGGAGCCTAATTATCTTGTTTATTTTGTATCACAGCGTTGGACCCCTGTACCTTAGTGGGGCGGCAACGTCGCCCTTAATTAAACGCTGCCTGGGGGGTCCAGGGGGGGCGACTGCGACTTTATGGAGCCCCCCCCCTGGCGGGGGGTTTCGGGGGTAGCGCCCCCGAAGCTAAGAACAGATGTAAAATTGCCTTGCAAAAGTATAGTAATTTCTAGTCAATCTAGGCCGTTCATTAGGCAGATGATCTGACGGTAGAAGTTATGTTTAGTTTAGGGTTTTTTTCCCTAGAAGGCAACCCCTATCTTTGTATGTGGGCATTCTATTGCGGCTGTGTATTGTGTGTGTATTCTCAAAGCGAGAAATAGATAGGGAGAATGTGAGAGAGAACAGAGGATATTACAGCGAATATGATGTAGGTTGTGTCTCTTCATTTTGTTGGATAATAGAAAGGAATGACTGGCTGTTCGGGGTGGACGTAGCCCAAACTGGGTGAACCACGTATATCTGTGTCTCTCTGGTTTTATGTGTTTTGTGTGGTTGTTTTTTCCGCATATTTTATGTGTTGCATTGCTCTGTAATATTTAATTTTCTAACAACTGGTATCAGAGTTGAAGGTCTATTTGGCTAATAAACTCGCAGGAAAGAAGGGTTCCTTGTTCGAGTGGGAGCAATGGCGAAAGATGGTAAATTTAGGGTCGAGAAATTTAACGGCCAAAACTTCCCATTGTGGAAGATGCAGATGGAAGATTATCTGTATCAGAAATATCTATACCTACCATTGAGCGGAAAAACAAATAAGCCGACAGCTATGACAGACACAAAATGGGAGATTCTCGATAGAAAGGCACTCGGAACAGTACGATTGTGCCTCGCGGCATTGGTAGCCTTCAATATTTCGAAGGAAACAACAATAGAGGGTTTGATTAAGGAGTTGGAGAAACTATATGAGAAACCCTCGGCCTCAAACAAGGTATTTCTTATGAAACATTTATTTAATATCAAAATGTCGGAAGGTGGATCTGTTGTAGACCATTTAAATGATTTTAATACAGTTACCAGTTAGTTAAGTTCTGTAGGGGTAAACTTTGATGATGAAGTTAGGGCTCTTTTATTTCTGTGCTCATTTCCAGAAAGCTGGAATGGTTTAGTTATGGCCATTAGTAACTCTGTCTCTGGATCTAGTACTTTAAAGTTTGATGATGTTGTCGGTGCTATCCTTAGCGAGGAAATGCAATGGAAAATCTCTGGTGAGACATCGGGTAATGCTTTGAGTGCAGAGTCTAGGGGAAGAAGAATGGAAAGAGGAAAGAGCTCGGGATATCATAGTAAATCAAGGAAAGGCATATCCAAGTCCTGATCAGGGATAGTGTGCTGGAAATGCGGAAAGAAAGGACACCTAAAGAAAGACTGTAGATCTTGGAAGGGAAAAGAAGGATATGCATAGCAAGAAAACAATCATGAAGCAAATGTGACAGGTGATGTGTTACAAGATGCTTTGATTCTTTCTTTCGAAAATGTTACTGATTCTTGGGTTGTAGATTCAGGGGCTTCATTCCATGCCACACCTGATAAGAAATATTTTCATGACTATGTTCAAGGAGATTTTGGACAAGTTCGTTTGGGTGATGATAAACCCTGTAAAATTGTTGGAATGGGTAAAGTTCTTGTAAAACAAAAGAATGGAAACCAATGTCTACTAAAGGAGGTAAGGCATGTTCCAGATCTGAAGAAAAATCTGATTTCAACAGGGCAGTTAGGCGATGAAGGTTGTGTGACAACTTTCATGGATAAAACTTGGAAGGTCACCAAAGGAGCCCTGGTAATATAAAAAGGCAAAAAGTTTGGTACATTGTATTTATGCAATGGTATTTATAACTCCGTTAATGCTTTAACTTCCAAAGGAGAAGATGTAGCATTATGGCATCATAGGCTCAGACACATGAGTGAGAAGGGGATGAAGATTCTTCACTCAAGAAATTTGTTGGCGGGTTTGAAGAATGTTGATTTGGATTTCTGTGAGAATTGGATTTATGGAAAACAGAAGAGAGTTAGATTTCTCAGAGTTGGGAAAGAAAAGAAGAGCTAAAAATTAGAGCTTGTGCATACAGATGTATGGGGACCTGCTCAGGTATCATCTCTTGGTGGCTCTCGTTATTATGTTACTTTTATTGATGATGAAATTAGAAAAACATGGATTTATTGTATTCAGAATAAATATGATGTATTTGATATTTTCAAGAAAGGGAAAGCTTTGGTTGAGATTGAGACATGAAATAAGTTGAAGTGTCTCAGATCAGACAATGGAGGTGAATATTGCAGCAAAGAGTTTGATAGGTGCTGTTCAGAGCATGGAATTCATAGAGAGAAGACAGTTCCAAGAACACCACAAGAAAATGGTGTGTCAGAAAGGATGAACAAAACAATCATGGAGCGTGCAAGGTGCATGAGATTGCATGCAAGATTGCCTTTACAATTTTGGGCAGATGCTGTAGATACTGTTGTTTATCTAATAAACAGAGGGCCTTCAAGTTCCTTGGATGATGGTATTCCAGAGGAAGCATGGACAGGTAAAAAGGTAAACTGCTCTTTTTTAAAGCCTTTTGGTTGTGAGGCCTTTGTCCATATTAATAAAGAAAACAGAACAAAGCTTGAGGAAAAATCAAAGAAATGTACCTTTATTGGATATGGTGCTAATGATTTTGGTTATCGCTTATATGATTATGAAAATCACAAAATCATTATGAGCAGAGATGTAATATTCAATGAAAAGGTCTTGTATAAGAATCAACTACAGGAAAAGAAACAGGAAAAAGAAAGCAAGGAATACACGGTTCTTGATGAGATAACTGAAAAAGTAAAGGTGCCTGAAAATAATAATAATCAACAACCACAGCAGCAGCAACCACCACAATAGCAACAGGCACCTCAAACACCTAAAAGTGGTGTTAGAAGATCTACCAGGATAAGTAGACCCCCTGAACGATACTCTCCTTCATTATATTATTTATTGTTGACTGATTCTGGTGAACCTGAATGTTATGAAGAAGCAATGAAGGTTGAAAGTAGGAAGAAGTGGGAGCTAGCCATGGAAGAAGAGATGGACTCCTTAATGCATAACCAGACTTGGGATTTAGTCAAGTTTCCTGCAGGTAAAACTACATTGCAGAATAAATGGGTTTACAGGCTGAAGGAAGAAGATGGAGGAAAACAGAGGTACAAAGCTAGACTTGTGGTGAAGGGGTTTGCACAGAAGAAAGGTATTGATTTTGAGGAAATATTTTCTCATGTTGTTAAAATGAATTCAATCATAACTATTTTAAGTCTTGTAGCAGCGAAAGATTTACATCTTGAAAAGTTAGATGTAAAGACAACATTTCTCCATGGAGATTTGGAGGAAGAGATATACATGCAGCAACCAGAAGGATATGAGGTAAAAGGGAAAGAAAAATTGGTGTGCAGGTTAAAGAAGAGCTTGTATGGCTTAAAACAAGCTCCAAGGCAATGGTATCTAAAATTTGACAAGTTTATGTCTGAACAAGGTTATACTAGATGTCACTTTGATCATTGTGTTTATCTAAAAAGGAAAAATGATGGCAGCTATATTATATTGTTATTGTATGTAGATGACATGCTTGTTGCAGGGTCTAACATGCAGGAAATAAATGTGCTCAAAAGAAAATTGGCAAATTCATTTGCAATGAAAGATTTGGGAGCTGCAAAACAAATCCTTGGTATGAGGATAACTAGAGACAGGAAAAATCGCAAATTAACACTGTCTCAGAATGAGTACATAGAAAAGGTGTTGAAAACATTTAATATGCAGAATGCAAAACCAGTTAGTACACCTTTTGCTAGCCATTTCAAACTTAGTAAGGAGATGTAAACCCAATACCCACTAAGAACAGAATAGTGGAAGGTCCATATGGATCAGCTGAAGCTTGTCAGTATGCAATGGTTCGCACAAGGCTCCGATATTGTACATAAAAGGGGAGTTGTGTTGGTGTACAGAACAATCCAGCAAACACTGATGTGTTGTACCACTTCCCGTATATTTATAGACAGCAAATCAGTTGCTATGCTTTGATTTTTATGGCTCCAAACATTTCGTGATATGTTGATGCAGATATGGCAGGTGACAGAGATAATAGGAGGAGCACTACATGATATGTATTTACTGTAGGTGGAACAACTGTCAGTTGGGTTTCAAAAATCCAAAGTGTTGTTGCACTTTCAACAACAGAAGCAGAGTATGTTGCTGCTATAGAGGCTAGTAAGGAAATGATTTGGTTACAAAGGTTTATGGATGAATTGGGTAAGAAGCATGATATGGGCACGTTATACAGTGATAGCCAAAGTGCCATTCATCTTGCAAAGAACTCAACATTTCATTCTAAGACTAAACACATACAACTCAAGTACCATTTCATACGGTCAGTATTGGAAGATGGACAATTGAAGCTGGAAAAGATGCACACTAGCTAGAATCCTGTAGATATGCTAACAAAAGTTGTAACCAGGGAGAAATTGAGATTATGCTCAGTTTTAATTTGTCTTCAAGGATGACGATGAAGATGAGAAACAACCAGTTCCAAAGAGGAGTCATTGTCCAGCAAATGAAGCAGTGGTGGAGTTGCTACAATCAGTATCCAAGTGGGAAATTGTTGGGTGTGGAGCCTGATTATCTTGTTTATTTTGTATTACAGCGTTGGGCCCCTGTACCTTAATGGGGCGGAAACGCCACCCATAATTAAACGCTGCCTGGGGGGTCCAGGGGGGGTGGCTGTGAATTTATGGAGCCCCCCCCTTGGTGGGGGGTTTCGGGGGCAGCGCCCCCGAAGCTAAGAACATATGTAAAATTGCCTTGTAAAAGTATAGTAATTTCTAGTCAATCTGGGCCGTTCATTAGGCAGATGATCTGACGGTAGAAGTTATGTTTAGTTTAAGGTTTTTTTCCCTAGAAGGAAACCCCTCTCTTTGTATGAGGGCATTGTATTGCGGCTGTGTATTGTGTGTATATTCTCAGAGCGAGAAATAGATAGGGAGATTGTGAGAGAGAACAGAGGATATTACAGCGAATCTGCTGTAGGTTGTGTCTCTTCATTTTGCTGGATAATAGAAAGGAATAATTGGCTGTTCGGGGTGGACGTAGCCCAAACTGGGTGAACCACGTATATCTGTGTCTCTCTAGTTTTATATGTTTTGTGTGCTTGTGTTTTCCGCATATTTTATGTGTTGCATTTCTCTGTAATATTTAATTTTCTAACATAACACCCACTAGCTTGATTTCCAATTTGTTAGCAAGCTCTAAGAATATGGATGTAGGACAAAGGTGAGTTATCCCAAGTTGCTCCATGGTTTGTTGGGTCATCACATTGATGGCCACTCCTAACTCAATTAGAACATTTGGAACAAGGATGCCACCGATCTAGATATACATAATCGAGTTTATAGGGTTTTTATATTTTTCAACAAAAGTACGCCCTGTCATCAACTCAACTACCTTTCCAAAAAACTGGATGGTGTGAAGATATGTTATCTTCCTGCTAGATTCTTGATTCAAATTTCCTGGATGGTTTTGGAATAGATGGGAATATATTTAATAGCTTGCAGCAGGGAAACTATAATGCAAATATTCCTTAGCTCAGAATCCAGGTAAAACTCAGGGTTGGATCAACTTTCTCCAAAGCTAAAATCTTCGAGTAAGGAGGCAAGTTTGAATAATAAGGTATGTGATCTAAGTGTGTAGGGGTAGGATATGGTACAATATCATTTTTCAAATGATTATGAGTCTTCAATTCACATTTTTACTTAATGATAACTGACAATTGTTTCTGTTTTTCCATGACCCTTCCCGATCTTAGTTGAAGGTTGTGGACCTCAACTGGCGTGATATGATAAGTAGGGAAAGGAGACCGTTCATCAGGAAGGATATGCTACACTGATTTATTATTAGGGTTGGGCACTAACAACACGGGAAATTGGGGTGGCATAAAGGTTGGAGGAAATGGTAACCGGGGTGGCATGGGCTGCACCTACTGTGGCTGAGCAGCTGGCTATGAAGGCTGAGCTTGTGGGCATGATGTATAAAGTGCAGGGTAAGACTGATGTTGTGGCATTGGGTATGAAAAAAGAAGGTATGAGGGCAGTATCCGCCTTTGTTTCCAAGGGGGGTTTTGGCCAAACTGCTGAGGATACCCTAATTCCATGGTATAGAACAATTCCAATTCTAAAATGGGTGTTGTTGATGTCCATGAATACTAGGAAAATGTTGTGCAGGTTCAAGATGCATAACTGAAATTACCTAATGCCATGGATTTTGTGCTTTTGTTTCATGCAACAAATCAGGTGTCTGGATCCCCTCTATTTTCGCTATGACAAAAACCCTTCAAAATTTTTCCTAAACCATGAATTTTGGAGCCTCCTTGTCTATGATTGGTCATTCCAAGTTGATCATAGTCACTTCATAATTGGTTGATGCTTCTACAATTTCTTAAGTTTCATTGTGATATTCTAACCATCAAAGTCACTTTCTTGCATGTTCTTAGCCTTTGATTCATTCATAAACACACCCTTTTTAGCAAGCTTAGCAGTCAATGTGCACCATAGAAAGTCAAGAACTGCGCAATCCTTGATGATAATGATTTCAAAAATATTGATGATAGTGACTACACAGTGCCTGAGGATAGTGATTGTGCAATTACATGAGGATTATGATTGTACAGTCCTAAAAGGAAGTGCTTTCATAGTCTCCGGTGACATCGATTGTGAAATTATTGGAGGGATATACTGCACAAGCCATGCCGACAGTCAATGCGCAACATTGTCTGACAACCTCTATCACTCTTAGTGGTAATTTATCATCATTTTGGTGAGTTTTCTCAACTGTCTCTTTTGCGCACCTTTTAATTTCACATGTGTCATTTTCACTTTTCCGACTATCATTTTTTATTTCTTTAAATTTAACAAGTGTCGCTTTTTCTTTCTCTTAAATTTAGCGTGTGTCACTCACACATTCTTTAGCTTTTGTGAGTGTCATTTTCACTTTTCTTATTGTCGTAAGTGTCAGTTTTAACTGTTTGTACTCTTGCATGTGTTTCACCTTAGCACATTACTAGATGAAGCTCTAGTGCATTATTCTACATTATCTAATCATATATATCATAAGAATATGCGCTAGAGACCCTCACATAGAATAACACACTTTCTGGTTGTAATCGACACTTCTTTCTCAACTTGTGTTCTAAGTGTCGCAAAGCTACATTTCAACTGTCACACTTAGATATAAGTGCCACTTTAATGTAATTTCAAGGTATGCATGTTGATTTTGGGTAATATGCATTCTTTTTACTTGCGTTTATGTTATCTGAGTGTGAGATCACTATTTTAGGACTTGTTTGCATGTCTTTCTCTCTATTGTCTCACTGATCCCACACTTAGTAATTTTCATAGCTTTCACTATCTATTACAACTTGCTAACCTTTATCCCTCCCAGAAATGCATAATGATCAGTCCTAAGTTATAGTGAAGCATCCTATGCCTCTTATAACTACACACTATGCAATCCTAGAGGACATTCTCCCTCAATTGAACACTAAGACAACTTGAAGTTTGGACCGTCACTCAGGTTTCTTAGACCTATCAAGTGCACAACACCTTTTCCTATCTTGCCATGGATTTAACATTGTGTAGTTATAGTAGATAATGGAGTTACCCTGTGTCACTGTCTTCCCCAATTTCGCAGTCCCCTAGGCTGTCTCTTCAACCACTACGCATTGCATAGTTACAATGTGAAACCTTGTGTCCGTGTCTCCCTAACTTTCCCAATTGTGAAAATTCCTTCATATAGTGGGCTTCCTACTGTGCATTACATAGTTATAGTGAGAAACAAGTGACTTATATGTCACTAATACCTTCATATGTTTAATTCACCGAGCCTGTCCCTCAATCACTACGCATTTCTCAATTACAGTGTCCAGTCTTACCACTCCTGCTTACTAAAACCCTCACTACATAATCCCTAGCCTTGTCTTTCCTCCTAATGCGCATTGCACAATTCTTGTGGATATGGAGGGCATCCCTCAACCCTTGTGATGCTCATCTTTGCAACTCTCAACCTCCTGCTCTCAAAAACTTTTCCTGTCGCCTCATCTCAATCAACATCTCCCATGAGAAAGCAAAGGTAGAATAGGTGGTTTATGGACTAATGTTTCATTTTCATGAGTGAAATTCATCAAAAAGTGTTATAATTTCAACATGGCAAGGTGATCCTCAAGGAAAATAATCAAGGAGGGGCTATAAGAGAGAACTTGCAGAGAAGAAGCACCAAAGGAACCATCATGAAGAACTTGAAGGAATATTGGACGAAGAAAAAGAAATGGAAAATCATGCTAACTTGGAAGGTTCTGACACTAATCTAGACCCTTTGTAGGGTGAATATAAAGAACAAGAAAATATACATCATTAAGAATATAAAAATATGGAATATAAGAGGAAGGCTTGGCTCGATCACATCACAATGAAGTTCCATGTCATCAATGACAAGTCATGACTTGTACAAGTGTCTTCACAAAGTCATATGTGTCAATGTATCTTGCCACATAATTTGTGGATGTAATTAAGTAATTTCCAAAAAATGAGAAAATTTAAAATGTGTGGAAGCCCAAGGGTCCCACATGGAATGTGAAAATCCACCAGAAAGTTATAAAGTCATGTAGAAGCTCAAAAGTTATATAGGAATTTGAAAAGTCATAGTAGGAGCTCAGGAGTCATGAGGGAGGTAAAAAGTCACATGGAAGGTGTAAATTCACCTCATTTGTTATAAATAAACCGTCACATCTCAAGAGAATGGACTTGGGATTTTTCATCTTGGCTTCTCTAGTTTGGCGTAGGAGAGAATATCCTTCTTTGGAGGAGAAATTGGCGACTTAATGTTCCACTATTGGGGCTAGTGGTGCATTGTTGTAACCATGTATTTTAAGACTTTCATTTAATATCTGAAGCTCTTTAAGTCAACACACTTTCATGCATATGTTGTGAATGATTGTAATATTATTATTTCATTTTTTGCAGTGTATGTTTATGTTAACACATACTAATGAAAATGAACTATTTCGTTGGATTTGGTATGCATCTTATTGAATGTGCGTTGTTATTTTCCTTTTATTATCATTTTTATCTTATGAACCAATTTGTAGGTTAATCAACAATTCTTTAATTCTCTTGCGTGTCTCTCTTAGCATAATACTATTAATTTTATTCTAGAGGCACACTCTCTCTTTTCCCTTCCATGGAATTACCTTATATGCATTGCAATTTAATGCCTCACAGTGTCAACTTACTTGATTGTTTAAAATATTGCTTGCATAATCTCTTATGTTGATAATTGAATCCAAGGAATATTCCTAAGGATAATGGAAATCGACCTTATTTCCGATTGGGGCTCCTACTCCAAACAATGTGAGGTCTAATTGGGATTTCATACCAGGGATACCCCCTTGGTTGACGAATTTCCATCATCATCAATAGTTGGTGCTAGAAGGAGGGAAGATGACAAGATAAGCCTGTGAAGTCTATTTTGAATCTCTTAACTTGAATGATTCTTCCAAAATCACACTCCTTGATGTTTTTCTAATAAATCGAATCTTAAAATTTCACAACTTATGGAACTTTTTTATAACTTGTCTCAATTAAAGTTTGAGGGAGAGGGTGGAACATCCATATCAAGGCATACATATCTGTTTCTAAAGTTTGGAATCTCATGAAATCAATTGTGAATATGTTGCTTGTAAAATTTTCACCCTCACTCTTGAAGGTCGAATTGAGTTGTGGTTTCATACCCTACAAAATACTTCCATTCATTCATTTGAAAAATTCTTCAAGGCTATTCATCAAGCCTTTTACATGTTTGATTAATTATATGTTCATAAAAGGATTAATCAACTTAGAATGGAATATAATTAATAAATAGAGGATTTTTCCAATAAATCTCTTCAGCTACGCTATGAATTTCCTGAAGAAGATGTGGATTGGGGTTTATTAAAGGACAAGTTTGAAAATTTGGTTCAAATCTCTTTGAAACATTGTGAATCTGAATCCTTGGTTGATTGTGCTCTACCAACTTTTGTTAATCACGATATACCTATAATATTAGAGGAGCAACCTACTTTTCATTTTATCCCTTTCCCTCCATTTTCATTTCCTAATAAGGTAGTCTTAGGTGCTATTGTTGAAGTTGGGGATTCCAAAATAAGATTGATGATCCATTTATTCCACCTAAATTTTATCTTCATGTTCAATGTTATATATGATAGAAATTAAAATTTACTAATTAATACAAGCAACCTAAGGTGAAGACTGGTCCCTTGATTCCCCCATATCACATTAATGTACACAACCAAAATCGTGAATCTAAAATCATTAAAAGTGTTGCTTCTTCAAGGGACACCTGTCATCCTCTATCATCTACATGTCATGACCCTTTGTACCTTGATCTGCTTGATCAATATGCTCCACCTGATAGTTCCTTAGATACTTTTGATTTGTTATTTTCTGTTCCAAATGGTGATCAGGTACAATGAGGTGACATTTCATAGGTAGAGGAGAAAAAAAGCGAAGATACTTTTGATCTCTATTCCCTATTTCAAAGTTCTCCATGTCAATATGTTGTTCATTCTTGTATGATTTAGAGTCTAGTGATCTTGGTAGTTAATCAAATGAACTCAAGATGCTTAATTAGTCTAAAGTACTGGGAAACCATGATTCTGATGACAATGAATCTATTTATATAGATGGTGATGGATGCATAGGTACATTGACCAATTTCTTGATTTCTCAAGAAGGCTTCGATTTGAAAGGTTCAAATCTAGAATATAATATAGTCAAATAAGGTTATTTTATGGACACTTATTCTTCAACTCACAGTCCTTTCTGTCCTACTACTTGTAATGAACTGAATTGTTATGAAAATATTCCATGATCTTCTAATTTACAGTTCGTTGAGTATAATTTTGAAGTGACACAAGACAGTAAGGTCATCCATGATGAAGATGGAAGTAATCAAATATCCAAGCATCCATCCCATGCTTTGCAAGTTCCAGTCTTGCATCAGGATGATTCTTTAGTTCAGGTTTCTCTTGATATTTATTCGATCTATACATCCTTAGACATGTGAAAATTCCGTCAACTCAGGAATCCTACTGCAGTAACTGATGGAAAGTATTCTATTTTTTTATTTACTTAACAAATTATCCACTATGTTCTACAAGAAAATATCGAAATCCTTTCACTATATCCTACACAAATTAACTGCGGAATAATTACAAGTGTGGAAACAAATAAGAAAAAACATAGATCACACAACCATTCGACACAGTTATTTTTGGACTAATGTCCCCGGAAAAAACCAATGCGGGAAAAATGGTGCAATAGATATGAGGGTTTATATATTATGCAGTAAATATTATGAGTACAAATATATGATTGACACATCTATCAAATCATATAGAGAAATTGACAAAAGAGATCTTGTGAGACAAACCTCACTCCTCCATGGGAACTGACATTGATCTGCACCAAGACTGGATTTCTTTGCGCTTCCTCTGTGCAGTGAATGAGTCACCGAAGCAGTATCTGAGTCAAAACTATGACTGCCCTTTTGCCTCTACATTGGTCTCACTGATGACTGGAAACTGAAACCTTCTGGCCGCCGAAAAATCTCTCTAGGATCTGACACTGGATATGCGCTATCTCCTTAGCAGTAAAATGAATTCCCCTTTGGCTATGCGCAGTGACTGCGTAGGCACCGCGTCACTGGCTCTACGCTATTGTTGTGGCTCTCTCTGTATTTACTACTATGTACTCTCTAGCTCAAGAAACCTTCCAATGAGAACTACTACCCCTAACTGCAAAAGATCTCTCGATAAAATTTTCTTCCTGAGCTCTACTCACTAAAGAAATCAATCTATGATCTCTGCCTTGTGTCTCTAGAGGTGTGTTTTCCAAATGACCCTTCAAGCCAATCTTATAGTCTTCTCGTTGAGACTTCAACAACCCAGATTAGATCTCTAATCAACAACTAAGATTAAATTTTGACTTGATCCATTTATTCTAGATCATTCTCACTCATATTCTATTAATTCACTTTAATTATTTTATTTTCCCAAGTTTAGACTTAGGGTCTCTTTAAAAATAGTTAATTATTTCTATAGAATACAATCCGAGTGGAATTTCACTAAACGATTTCTAGGTTATCTAGAATACATGTGTCTAAGCCTCTCCACAAAATTTGAGACTTAGAGCACATCTGATGCTACCCAAAATCAACAATCCCTCTTAGCGATGAATGTGCTCTAACAATATGCCCTACTGCATACTGTTTTGACCTTGAAGAATCTCCCTATGCGCTGCTAATGCCTGGCACTGCTACCATCAACTCTGTGCAAACAATGCATTTGTACTGCTACTAACACTGCCACTATCAACACTGTATCCGTACTGCAACTCCCTTTGAATTCCACATTCATGATTCTATTGACTCTGCCACTTCCAACTGCTACTGCACTACAACACAGTTTCTTTCTGCAACTGAAAAAAATCCAAAATTTGGACAAGCATACTACATCTTGGAGATGAAGATATAACTGCTGCTAGCCTCTGCGCTGCCTCTCTGAAGCTACTACGCTATTGTTGCTCTGCATTGCGTCCCTCTACACTGCTGCAACACTCCTCAGACTTTGGCACTAATAACCACTATGCTGCCACTTCAACACTCCTTTACACCAATTGGCACTAGTCCATCCTGATACTTTTTATTTGGGCTTCTGTAGTAAGGTGATGATTTGAGAGGTGGAAACCTCAAGGATCCTGCCCAACTTGTAGATCTATGGGTCTACAAATCCAAATCATCCCACCTCCTTCCTGTGGGCATATGAGAAATCATAGCAAACTCCTCCCATTCTATTGTCACTGCTACGGCTTGAGGATCATGCTTCTCATCATTGTCCTTCTTTCTCAGAGGACACTGTGTGGTGTCATGTCCCATCTCACCACACCAGAAGCATTTGATATTTTATAGATCCTTATTCCTACTACGTTGCTCTTGGTGTCCCTTTGATGCAAGGGCTACATTCTCATTCTCCTCCTTCTTGACCTTAGAACCACTTCTATTGCTGCTCTCAAGTTGATACTTGAGTAAATCTCTCCTCATCTCTTCTTGCTGAAGATCTTCCCAAATCGCTTCCTAGATTGAAAAATTATCTTTGCCCATGATGCTCTAAATAAATACTTGATAGTCTTCGAACACAAAATTTAAGGCAAGTTTGACCATCTCTATGGCTTGAGGAGCTGACCCCATAAATGTCAGCTGATCTCAATTTTATTGAAGTCTAGACTAGAATGGATCAATGTGTTCTCCTTTCTGCATCCTGGTGGTCCACATTTTCTCCTCCAGAAACATATTCCGCCACTCGGAGGACCCCTCATATAGCGTTTCCAATTCATTCCACATCTCCTTGGATGTCCCTTTGTCAAATATGTGTGAAACAATATGATCCTTCACTCCGTCGAGGATCAACCTGCTTGGAATTTGCCATATTCTTCTTGAAGGCTCGTAATGGTGTTGCATCCAACGGTTCAACCTGAGCACTTTCGATAAAGTTCTTGATTTCATGCTCATCTAGAAGGAAGGATATCCTTGCCTTATAGATTACATAGTTGGAGGCACCCTCCAACCGGTCCTAGTCACACAATTCGTTGCTGGCCATCTCACCGAAACACTGTCAATATGCTGCCTCTCACCCTCTTCCCAACTGTCTTTACGCACTCCTGATGGAGCAAGACAAAAAAATACGACTACTACACGTGGAATCTGATTTTTTTGGGCAAGAAACTCTCTGAGGTCAGAAATCCCCAAAACTGTGTTTCAACTATGCTTCCTGACACTCTGCACTAGCAATCACTGCTATGCAGTCAATTGCGTCCCTCCAGATGTTGATCTACGTAGATATGATACAATGCTCCCTTTATCTTGGAAAAACATCAATTTGGAACAATCCTACCTCTCTGTCAGCTCACTTAGAGAGATATTTTCCTGCTGGTCTAGCCCTCCTGGCTTGGACTACACAATCAACTGGGAGATCGATCTGCTGCTCGCACAACTCTTTGATCCCAACTTCACCAATGCTGAATCTGTTTGATATGTTATTTGTCTCTCTTGCAATCAGCTTAAACAAGCTCTGATACCATGTGAAAATTTCATCAAATATGGAGCCTACTGCAATAACTGATGGAAAGTCTTATATTTTTTATTTACTTAACACATTATTCACTTTGTTCTACAAGAAAAAATGAAATCCATTCACTACAACCTACACAAATTAACTACATAAGAATTAAAAGTGGGGAAAAAATCTGGACAAACATAGATCACACAACCATTAGACAGTTATTTTTTGACTAATGTCCCCAGAAAAACCCTATGCGGGAAAAATGGTGTAACAAATTTGAGGGTTTATATATTATGCAATAAATATTCTGAGTACAAATATATGATTGACACATTCATAAAATCATGCAGAGAAAATGATAGAATATATCTTCATGAGAAAAACCTCACTCCTCCACGAGAACCAACACTGATCTTCACCAAGACTGGACTACCTTGCGCTACCTCTATGCAGTGACTGTGTCACCCACACAATATTTGCGTGGCAACTACAAATGCCCTTCTGCCTTTGTGCTGGTATCACTGCTAAATAGAAACTGAAGCCTTCTAGCCTCCAAAAAATCTCTCTGGGATTTGACACTAGCTTTGTGCTGTCTCCTCAGTAGGAAAGCGACTTCTCCTCTGGCTCTACGTAGTGATTGCGTAGGCACTACGTCATTGGCTCTGCACTGCTACTATGGCTCTCTCTGTCTTTGCTACTATGTACTATTTGGCTCAAGAAAACTTCCAACTAGAACTATTGCCCCTCGCTGCAAAATATCTCTTGATCAAATTTTCTTCCTGAGCACTGTTCACTAAAGAAATTGATCTCTGGTCTTTGCCTTGTGTCTCCAAATGTGTGTGTTCCAAATGACCCAAAAGCCAATCTTATAGTCTTCTCGTTGAGACTTCAACGACTCAGATTAGATCTCTAATCAACGGATAAGATTAAATTTTGACTTGATCCATTTATTCTAGATCATTCTCACTCATATTCTATTAATTCACTTTAATTATTTTATTTTCCTAAGTTTAGACTTAGGGTCCCTTTAAAAATAATTAATTATTTCTATGGAATACAATCTGAGTGGAATTTCACCAAACTATTTCTGGATTATTTGGAATAAATGTATCTAAGCCTCTCCAAAAAATTTGAGACTTAGAGAACATCTGATGATACCCCAAATCAACAAGATACACAATCATAATAACCTTATGACTTGAATAATTTGTTTCTTGAGGTTGAAAAATATTTTTAAACTAGTGATGTAGATGGATACTATCTAGATAATAGTGATCTTGTTTGTTATCACTAAATTGATATTGATGGGCTGCTTCAATGGTCAACTCAGAGTAACTATTTCAAACCTACTTTTAGCTGGAACTTAGCCTTTCCAGCCCGAGAGGGCTCTCTCAAGGATAAAGATGATATTAGGTAAATAAATATCAACAGATGGCTAACTCTAAGATTCGTTTTAAATGTATTTTTTTGCAGGTGAAAGATGTAAACAAATAACTACCATTGGGCATATGGAGTCAATATGAAAACTCAGTGACATATCAAACTTCTCTCATGGAAGCTGAGGCATGTGTATTCTAATGAAACATAATATTTACAACAAACTATATGCTTGAAGGAAGTTGGAGCAAGTTGACCATGAATTCCAAGTAATCAAACAACTAGGATACTGAAGATAGAATAACAGAACATAAAAGAAAAACACACATAAGAATACCAATGAATCTCAGGTAAGAATAGAAGTCTGTTCCCACTGTATATTACTGATAAAAATATTTACAATAGTAGTCTGCAATATAACATCCATCAACCTCTTCAAACTAGCAAAGCTTCTCATTTATAGAGTGAGATATATTTACATTGGGTCGGCCACTTAGACTAGACTCTATTACATTGAGAAATACCAGGGATATTCTATTTTGGAGGAGTTTGTAATAAAAAGGGAGTCTATCACTTAATAATTACATCAACAAGAAACTTTAAACGACCCATACAAATAATGTCTATCAAACCCAACAAAAATGTTGATGTGGAAAATTCTCAACCTGAACTTTAGGCCTTGATGTACCGGATTTACTGATGCGATGTCAACTAATGAACTCGAAGAAGTGAAGTGATCTCCCTTTATGAAGTGGCAATAGTTGATGAGTTGTCCATTTGATGAAGTGTAGGCTGAGTGTCTTAATCACTAATGTTCTAATGACATCTCAGCAAGCTCATTGTTGAATTCCAATAAGAAATTACAGCACACACACTAGTGTGGGACCAATAGGTCCTGGCAGCACACACACTAGTGTGGGCCAAATTAATTAATTAATTTGGTGCAGTGTCTAATTTAATTTTCGCTTAATTAATTTGGACAATAAAATGTAATCTTATCTCATGATCACTTGTAGTAGTTAACTGAGTGTGATAAACTCAGTGAGCTCATGTATTTTGAGTTGAGGGTGGTTGGTGAGGCATATAGAGTAATTCTGTTAGTTATGGAGTTCGAATTGCAGTTGGTGCATTAGTTTAATGCACGTGTAATCAGTTAACTCAGTTAGGTGAGTTACAATTAGTTGAACTAGTTGTGACTGTTTGTTGCACTAGTGAGAGATCAAGTGAATTAAATATTATTAATTCACAATTAGTGATCTGCCATGCAACTGATGATTTACTATTAATAGTTGCATGCATGTCAATTCCAATGGAGACCCAGTTGAGACAAAGGTTAAATGGAGGTTAATTATTAGTTGTGTGATTAGTAGGTTGCTTGCATGGAACAAGACATCCATTGGAGTTCCCATGATCCTTGCACAGTTTAGGAAGGAAAAAATTCCTAAAGAATAGGGATTTCATTCATCAGGAATTGCGCAAGCAAGGCAGGCTGTTTAGAGGCTGAGAATTGGATAAGTGTTGGTCAGTTTTGTCCATGATAGTGTGAGACATTTAGCAGAGTGCAGGAGACTCTTGTGAGAAGAGTGCATTGTAATTGTTTCGTGATTCCATGGTTAATATATAATAGACTATTGAGGGTTTTTGAGAAGCAATATTTCCCCAGGAAATTATCTATGTTGTGGTTTGGTTTGATTCTTTCTTTGCTTCATGTGATTGGCGATTGTGTTTAATTTCCGCAATTGATTTGTAGAAGGATTCAATATCTAGATTTATTACATTGTTAGATCAGATTGAATCCATTTATATACACATGTTCATATAATTTATACACTCATTTCCTCTTTTAAATGAATCTAATGCCTCCAAAAGGACTGAAGAACTTGACTGTTGGAAAAACAGAGTTCTAGGCAAGTTTGTAGTGTAATTTCCATAGCAAATTGAAAATAGTCACCTCTACAAACTTTCTCACTTGGCAGACTATGGGAGATCCTTCCTTAGCCAAAATATGCTAAATAAGTGCCTTAAGACATCTCTGTTATATAATTTTTGAAGGAATTAAAACTTATGGAAAGCTACAACGAGTTCGTCGCGAAAACTCGGCTTCAAGCCTAGAGTACGCTATGAACTTGCCTGATAACCTACAGATTTTGAAAATTTCACTTCCCACCACCAAAAACTTGTCCAAGACTGTATTAGATGATGATATGAAGCATTATAGGGAAAAAATTCTTTAAAATACATCTTACCATTCTTCATGGAGCAACACGTGGCTCATCTTCTATTAAAAATGGACCTATTTTTATGAAAAATAGGGGTCATAAATGAGCTCCTATCTCCCGATCCTTGATATCTGTTACAAAATGGGAGGAGGTTTTTGTAAATCCTTTCATTCAAAAGAAAAAAATCTCTTTGTTTTTTGAAAACCATCTTTAGGTTTCCGAAATTGTTATTTGAAAAACATGTATAAAACAGGGAAAAAACGCACTCTGAAAATAGAGCCCAAATACATCTTTGAATCTCCAAATTTGTAGCACCTGTGAGAAAAGTGAAAGAGGTTAGTGTTATTTGATCTGTTTTTGACAATAACCTCTCTTATTTTTTTATAATTCATCTCCGTTTACCCAGAAACTACTCTTTAAGTTGATTGCTTAAACAATCCAAAAACACAGCAAATCCCCTCAGATTAGGGGAATTTTGAGGTCTAAAATGGGCCTCCTAAGAAAATAATAAAATAATAGCTAAACCAATAAAATAATATTTATGAATTTGCAATTCACTTTTTTCACAACAATTTATGTAACCATAGTTAAATTCAATTCAAAAGTTGTACCAAAATAAAATTAACAAAAAAATTATATTGATGTGACTATAAATAAGAATGAGCTTTTCAAGAAAAAATCATTATCATTGAACAACTAATGCATTTGTCCTTTGTACTTGAATAACTTAAAATAAAATATAATATAAATTTATAAAATCTTAATTATATTATATGCTATTAATTAAAATTTAAATGATTTAAATTGTATAATAACATGTAATTAATATACTATATAAAAATAATATAATATAATATAATATAATAAATGTATAGGGATATGCATTGTTTCTTTCAATAAATATGAAATGACAATAATATATTTTTATTCAAAAAGTGTGAAATGAAATTTATTATGAGTACTTTACTTTGACTTTAAAAGTACTTAGAGCACTACCATGGTTAACCATGAGTTTTTATCCACCATTGAGAATGTGACAAGTAAGTACCTTTAACTCAATCAATGCCACCTCAACCATTAGGAATGATGTCATCCCCTAAAATGTGAATGGTTCTCATAAAGTGAATTTTAATTGTACATTTTCCTTAGGAGGCCCATTTTAGACCTCAAAATTCCCCTAATGTGTAGCTTCTAGCAGAAACGCATGCAACTTGCATGGGAAAAAAACTTGTGTGAGGTTGGGGTCTTATGCAATTAGCCTCATATCCATGGGTTCATACCTGACTATGCTGCCACCCTTTTTAGGTTTTTTATAGGAAGCCATGACTTCAAATACCAACGCTAGTCAACTTCTGTTTTAACACCTGTAAATTTGCTTTGAAACATCAAGTTTCTTTTGTGACATAGGGATTCCTAAGCCTAAGACACCTACATGATAACACTAAATATGATACTGTTGAAAAAAGCGATGAATCATCTCACAAGGATGAATAATATGTAGGTAATTTATGGCTGTTCGAATTAGACATCAGACCAAACCAAATTTGGAAAAAAGAAAAGAGTGAGAAAACTTGGTGATGTGAGGGGTAATGATGATCAAGCATGTCATACACCGAATAATAACTCATAACAGGTAGGCACGTGGTGACATACTGATTCCTAACCAATAAAACATGAAATTTCAACGATCCCCATAATGCTTGAAAAAAAAAAACATAATTTCGTAGCGAATTCAATTAGAAAGTTGGAAGATTCGCTACGAACTTGTTAGGTGAGTCTGTAGCGAAAACAACCTATTTTCCACAAAATTCGCTGCAGACTCAGGAAAAAGTGGAGAAGTGGCTTAAAACTTAATTTGAACCAATGCATGTGGATTCTTTGCAGTTTTTTATTGCCATGAATTTAATGTGATGACATTTGGGGACTCTAAAGACTTAGGACTATAACCAAATCATGAAATTTCATCAATTTTCATGAATTAATTCATCAACACACTAAAAACTATACAAAATGACTTTCCTAAACAAACTAAATGTTATTGATTATAACAATGGTTCCACCGAGGATGATGTGCCCCTGTGGTACAACAAAGAACCTGTAGCTCCAGTGCCTTTCTTGGAAAAACTAAAATTGATGAAATTTACTTCAAACTTTTATAGTGTTCACCTCGGGCTCAAACTTGTTGAAAACTGAAATCCTAGCTGAAAAATAAACCTGTACATGCTGAATAGATGCTCGGAATACTTGAGCTTATTCACACACACACACCTACCTACCTTAACAACTGTAAATCAAATGCTGGTGCAAATGACATGAAAATGCCAATATAACTAGTCAATTAAATGGCTATTCAACAAGATTTTGCTAATACTTTCTTTAAAATGAAAGATAAACCTGAAAGATGGCAACTCAAACTTCCATTTGAAAAGACCCCCATGATCCAAAAATATTGTGAAAATAAATTTTCTTGATGGTTGTAGATGACTGGACAGGGGATCTTCAAAATCATGAAATATAAGCTCATTTTGAAGGCCAACAGAAAAAGAAACATCTTCTTCATTTACAACTGCAATCTGTCCCTGTTTCATACCTTGATTTGTAACATCATTTTCAGGACAAGACTTTGAATGTTCCTAAAAAACTTCAATAGGATAAATCATAACATTATGCACAAACATATATTTTTGATCATTTAAATATGCAACAAGACATTCTGGAACATCAACTTGTAGATCAAAAACTTGTTGATTATTCTACATTAGTGCTTCCTCATGACAGTCTTTAAGCATAGTCAAGGAATCAAAATCCTCCTAATGATGAAAAGAAACATGTTTCTCATAAGATTCTTCTTGTTCCTGCACATTTTCATGTTGGCTAAAATTCATAGGTTCAGAAAATGAACAAGGTGAAGAGCCTTGTAACTGACCATATTTATATTCCTCTTTATCATCTAAAAATTGTGAAAGTTGCTGCAAATTTTCAAAAATTTCATAGGATCTAACTTGGTTGTAAAAGTGCCGATCCATTTCATCTTCAAGCAAAGAAGACACATCTGTTTTTTGGAAAACTTCTTGATTATCATGACAACTAACATGAGAAGAGAAATCATAAAGTGTCTCTAACATATCCTGTAATGTTCCAAAATTGGAACAACTACACTATTGGGAATAATTTGAGTTATTACCAATGTGGAGCTTCAAAAAATCATGAGCTTGGAAATGTATATCAGCTCAATATATGTATAATAACATCATACCAGCAAATGTAAGAACCTCAGCAAGAGATTGACCAATATTCTCCTTCTCGGGCAGGGAAATGCAGTGATACCGAGCATAAAATAGTTGTCTTCAACAAATAACGCAATATAAGTTGGGAATGGGACTTGGATCCCTTAGAAGACATTATATAAAACTTATATGAAGAATTATAGGTGAAATAAATGATTCTAGCTCATATAAACAGATCTCCCCGAATCTATGCAACTAAAATAAGCCAAAACCCCATAGTCTAGCTCATGCAGCAACTACTGAAACAGGGAATGCGTTATTCGAATGAGTGTTTCTGCAAAAAATGATGGAAGAACTCTAATATGAGATTTATATTAACCAAACAACAGAGAAATGGAGGTTTACCCTCTTATACAACAAAACAAGATAACCGGCAAAGGATTCTGGCAAAGTGCATGAAAAACAATAGCACTACAGAAATAACGTAGTTACTGCCTCTCTGTACTATACATGGCTGAGTATGACATGAATGAGATAAATAATACATAAATATGGCCAATGGCCTCTCTAACAAAACTCCCGGAGGGAAATGAGCACCTCCTCCTCAAAGATTTGCATTAAATCAAAGGGTGCAGTTGTGCTAGTGCTGTTGCTGCATAAAGGACACAGTTTTCTGAAGGAGACTACATTGTGGCTTAATGTGTATGAATGGCCCCAAGACAAGTACTGAAATTAAGCTCAAATCCTTCTCTCTTGATCCCTTAAGCAAGCTGATCCAAAGAGAGGATGGAATTCCTGCACAGGAATCCCTTGCACTAAGTAGTGCAGCAACTCTGGCTAAACAACTGAAGTATGCAATTGGTCTCTAGACCAAGAAAGCCGAATACATGAATGATTTCCCTTTGATGCTATTCCTTCCTTTTATCTTTGGTGAGCCTCCTCACCCCAAACCCCACACAACGTTGAGGTGACTTCTTCATGAAGCTTCCTCTTTCAAAATTGTGCTACCCTAGCTTGCTTCCCTCCTCTTGTGGCTGCGCTGTTGACTTGGTCAAATAATCCACCTCCAATGCTTCTTTTCACACTAGGGATCTTCAATCTAGTTTATATATGTGTCTTAGGCTGATCCTTGTTCACATTGAACCGGTTTGCTTAGGTGATCTCTTCCTCCTCAAGAATGCATGTTGACTTAGTCAAACTTGACTATGTCCTCATCTATTTTTCCCCTGTTCACACTTGTAAGTGTAAAGTTTAGCTCCTGAAGTGATCCCCTTCCTTATTAAGGTGGAAATGATTCATATTTTATTATTCATGGGCCTTCTTACCCATTTATTCCTCTTCTAAGTGAAAGTAGCAAAATATAATGTTCCAAATTTCTATGTGCAAATTTGGGAACATTACAGTCCTCCCCTCCCAAATGTTGCTTGTCCTCAAGCAACTGCAAGGATAGGACTAAAGAGAATCCTCTTCTCCCCTATAGCACCCTCATAATATGAAGTCTCCCAAGGATCAAGGTGCTGCATCATCAATATATCTCCAAGTTGCTCCTCCCAAGTGTGTAAGCTGTCCAAATAGCTGACCTTATGTGACAACGAAACATATATGGAAGCAACAATGGTTTGTTTGAAGGTCCTCTTGAAACATGTGGCTGATATGAATTGAGATTCATCATCCCCCTTTGAATCTCTTCTCCCAAAGCTACCAACCAAACAAAATGAGTCATCCTCCAGGATGGTAACTCATGAAGGATCTCTTCCACCTTGAGCTCATGTAAAGAAGGTGGGTTGAAATTCTGATCATGGTAGACATAGTAGCCTACCCCATGCTGCTTTCCTCTCCACTCAAGACAAGTGTAAAGGATTTTATGATCTTGGGCTGCCATCATGTTGCCCTCAAATGGCAAGAAGGAAGCTATACCTCCAATGGTCCCTCTCCCAATACTGTGAATCAAGCTGGCCCAAACCATCTCATACATGATGGATAAGAAATCATCATTGTAAAGCATCTCATCCATCTCACGGCCCTCCTCATTAAGACACAAATATGTTTCTGTAGAGGCCATGTCCTTTCCCATTCTCCCCTTAGATCATGCAATGCAGAAAGTTTGGGGATGCTTCCCCCCCAATAACACACCCACTCTATGTGTTCCTCCCCCAATCATGCTCCTCATATAGGCAAAGACAACATCAGAAAATAGGATCATGATCAACAACATACTGAGAGAAAGACTGAAGGTTTCATGTGTTACTAGAAGGTACCAACAGTCTCCCAAGTGGACACAACGCAGTCTTCCCCACTGCAGCTTCAGACAATGGTATGGAAAGTTGTCTCCTGACAAATGGATTGTTGTATAAGTCATCACACCCACTAGTAAATAGTATATGGCTGAGTATGTCAACTGAGCACACAAGAAGCAACCATATACTTGCCCTAGATCATACATTAGATGGCTGTCTCCAGCATAATAGTTGGCCAAAAATAGGCCATGGAGCCTAAAGAGAAACTTGCCCCTTTGAAGAGCAATGCACTGCAAAGAAATGGTAAGAGAAAAATATTGTGTGGTATAATCAATAAATGAAATAATAGAATTCTTACCATGTAAAGAAGACAATATGGTGACAAGATCCATAGATGGATCCTCCATAGTGGCATGATATACCCATATGAAGAGGAATGAACCACATGCTGCATTAAAATCCTCCTTCTCATGCTTGGAAATCCAAGTCAAGGAGATCATACCACAATAACCAATGAGTCCATCCACAACTCTACTAATTTCACCTCCTCTATGCCCACCAAGTGCATCAAATATGAAGTGATCCTGGGAACACTCCATCAACAAGCTCATGCCCCAAAGTGACAGTGCTGTTGGACTATGCAAATAGGCTCCTGCCAACTCCTGAATACATTCTCTGACATGTTCTATGTCAAAGACTCCTCCCAAAATGTTTCCATCTCCTCCCATTGCAACATCATGCAAAATGTGAGAGCAGCTCTACCCTTGCTCTCTCTCAATCCTCCAAAGAAAAAAATGCCTTTGCTGCCTCATCATACCTCCATCATACAACTGATGCAGTGGAAAAAAAATGACCATATCATCATAATGTATCCACACTCCTTGTTGCCCCATGATGCAAGTACTTTGCCAAGTATCCTCCTCCCTCATACCCTTAGAAGAAGGATATGCCACATGATGGCCAAACTCTCTCAAGAGTAGCCAACGTAGTCTTGCCTCCTGCTGCCCGGTATCATAGATTTGCAAGTAACTATCCAGCTTCTTGCTCTCTAACCACATCCATTTTTCCATTTATGAATGCCTTCTATCCTTCTCCATCTTTGCATTCCTCCAATGAGGTCTACCATCCTCCCATATCAGACCTTTCTCCTTGTATTTCATAAGAGGCTGAAATGCAACTCCTTGGAGACCTCCAAGAAAGGCTCTCTCATCAATGATTATCTTGGACCCATAAGGATCCAAAGGGACTGAAAGTAAGCCTCCTTGCTTCTACCTCTTGACAGCGTTGTAACCCTCCTCCAGGGTAAAGTTGCTGCTTCATACTCCATCTCAATGTTCATGACTCCCTCCAAAAGATCACACTTCAACCTTAAGGGTTGTGTGTGACTCATCAATGATACATGAGGTTGAGGGTTCATATCTCCCTTGAACCTCTCAAGCTTGCACAACGCAGTGCAATCCTGCTGCTCTATCTCAGCAATACCATTTGATCCTGGGTCATATGCAAACAAATCTCCAACCCTTTCCATAAAATTTTCTGAAATGTTAAGACATGGAAATTTATGCATACCTCTGTGAGTCTTTGGGAAATCTTCTATGGCTGCGAGAGGTCCTCTCTTCAATGTGCTGGCTGGTCCAAATTCTGATGTAGAAGGCTGCTCTCTCAAGGCTATGGTAGCGCTGGTAGTTGCCTCCTCTCATGGTGGTGTGGGCCTACTCTCCTCTGATATTTCTCCATCAAAGGTTCTGATCAGCTCTTGAGTGAACTCAGAAAAAGAAATCACTCTTGTATGGCTTAACTGACTACACCACCAAACATTGGCTTCACCCTCCAGGTGTAGCACTGCAACTTTTGCCGCCTCCCTCTCTACCACTGGATGAAGTAGGGAGAATGCCTCAAGATTTATTGCCCAAGTCCTTGCTGTAGTTGACCCATCAAATTTAGACAATAGGAATCTATTGCCTCTGATCTCTCCTTTGCTGTAAGGTCTTTTCTCTTCTCTCGGCTGAATAAACTGAGGAAAATCTAGGATCTCTTTGGAAGTCCTAGGTTAGCACTTGTATTTTTCCAAATACCCACTCAGGATTTCATGCTCTAAGTGGTCTCCTTGCTCTTCACCTCCTTCATGAGAACAGGAAGTGCATGCATCTTTTTCTGCCTCTTGAAACCTAGAGGTTTCATTGCAGCTCTTTCCTCTTTGAAACCGTTTTGGAGTTTCAATGTATTTCTCTTATTCTTTCTTTTTGGATCTGAAAATGGATGAGAGTAAGCTCATCCTCTACATCATTTTGTTCTTCTGATCTTCTTCTTTTGATAGTTGGATCTCACAGGCTGAGCTAGAGATCATGCTTTGATACCACTGTAATGTTCCAAAATTGGAACAACTACACTATTGAGAATAATTTGACATATTACCAATGTGGAGCTTCAGCGAATCATGAGCTTGTAAATGTAGAGCAACTCAATAGATGTATAATAACATTGTTGGAACACCTAATCCTCTATGGGTAGGTGTGGAATGCAAAAAGTCACAATGGAGTCCAAGTGACCTTGGAATATGAAACCAAGAGTCACACGATTGTACTATAAATGTACATCATGTATAATGGAAAAATAAGAAAGCCTCATGCTTATCCTTCATTGTGTGTTGAGTTTCTTGTTGTGTGTGTTTATTCTTCTCATACACCATGTATGTGTTTAACATGGTATCTGAGCTAAGAAGTTCATAACTAGCTCAACCTTGAGTGAGCCATTTGTGTTTATGGCCTGTGCATATTTGCAAAAGTTCTTGGCATTTTTGCAGCATCTAGAGAGTTTCTGCAGCAGACATTTTGTCGCATTCAGAAAGGTGTTTTGAAGAAGAGCAGCAGTGGTTTTGAAGAAAAGCAGAACTGCGCATCTGAAGGTTTTCATTTTGCATTTTCTGTGCAATTTTTGCTGCCCACTTTTAAATTTCTGCCTATTAAATTTTGCATTGGAGAGCTGCTGAAAATACTGTTCAAAGTGAGGTTTTGAAGAAAAGTTTTGGGTTTTCAAGTAAAATCTCTTGAGTTTTTCATTGAAAAATTTCTGCATATTTCTGGGTTTTATGCTGAAATTTTCGGGAAGAATTCTGCATTTTTAAAGTCCAATTTTTGCTGCTGGGCTACTGAAAAAATTTCCGAGTTTTGTCTGCTGAAAATTTCCGAATTATACAGTGACAAATTCTATGCTGCTGAGATATTTTATGGACTAAAATTCTGCTATACATTTGAAAATTTTTGCATTTCTCCTACTATCCTCTGCTATCCTCTGCTCTCTGCTGTATTTGAAAAAAAACTTAAAAAAAAAAAAAAAAAAAAAAGATTCTGCAACCACCGCCCTAACACTCCACGACCTTTCGGCCCACTTACCCAGCTCTCATCGCTCAAACCCTACGCTCTGATATCCACCTCTCTGTGCTACCCTTGCTCCAAACACTCGGCCCACTCCAATATCATGCTCTCTCCCTTAACCCCGACCTCACCACGGCCTCACGGCCCTCCCCTACCCTGTCTACCCCGCCGCTCTACCCAAAACCCAGACCTCACCCTGCGGCCACCCCCTCACGCTGCTCCCCCATTCCCTGCAACACACCCTTCGGCCCGCCCCCTCACATGTCCTCCCTTCAACTCGGCCCCCATCCGCCCTGCAACCCCGCCCCCTTACATCTCTCAACCCATCTCCCAACCTCAAGCCCACTCCGCTCTCCACGCAACCCGACCCCTCCTCTCCCCTCTGCCCTGCCATACCTCCTCTCCCCCTCGACCACCCTGTGTCTATCCACCTCCTCGCCGTTCCACTCTCCCTACCCCATTACCACGACTCCCCTCCCGTGGCCCCTTCCCCACTTATCACGCTGCCTCTCCCCTGGTCTCACGGCAGCCACCCTCACTGAACCGTGCCCGCCCTCCCCATGGCCTACACTACCCGACTACACTCCCCTTACACCGCCGACTCTCTCAACCCAACCCCATCCCATTACTCACGGCCCCTCCCTGCTATCCGACCTCCCCTTACCGTGAGCCCTCCCTCTGTGCCATACCCGCAGCCCCCTTCCCACGGCAACCCTCTCCCTCCCCCTTAACGCTCTTTCAAAAAAAAATTTCGATTATTTTTTTACATTAAAAGGCCCTCTTTTTTAATTAATCCCTCTCTTTTTAATTAATCTATCCTTTCTATTTTAAATTCCTTATCCCTCCCATTTATAATCTTAAAAAAAAAATCGATAGTTACCTCCCCCCATTTAATCCCAGTGTTTATTTTTTAAATTAAAAAACTCCCTCCTTTTTTAAATTTGATTTTTAGAATTTTTTTAATCCCTTTCCCTTTTAATTCCCCTTTCCTCACATTTTTTTTAGATTTACCCATAGTTCCCCCTCCCCCCAATAAGTTTTCCAATTTCAAATTATTTTTTAATTTAATTATATTAATAAATAAATTAAAAAAAAGAAGAAGAGAGGAAGTAAACAACAGAAAGAGAGGAAGAGAGAGAAAATGAATAGCAGGAAATGAAGAGAAAATGGACTGAATACATAGAGAAAATTTCAGTTTTGCATTGTGATTTGTGGCATTGACATAAGGGTGACTTTCTCTAAAAGAGATTGACATGTGAAGATGAGTTGTTATTGGTGAAAAATAGCTCTTTGAAGAAAAAATTCAGCTGCCTTAAAGGCATCTTGCACAAGTGTTTTACTACACATTTTTGCTGCAAACTGACATTGTATTGCTTCTTCATAGTTGCAATCATCAGATTTTGTACTTTGAGATTTCCATAAGTCATTTGTATTTGTTTGAAAGGAAGATTGAATCACATTGTAAATGGGTGCATTTTCGGTTGAAGCCAACACCCTTTCATTTTTTGAGCCTAAGTTGTTGAAAAATGGCTAATATCATTGAGGCATTACAGTTGTTGAATAACCTCATTCATTCAAATGTTCATGATATGGTAAAAATGAGTAAGGATGCTCTTTGTAATATTCAAAGTTGTTTGCTAGATGCACAAGAAAAGATTGAGTTTTTGCAGTTGGAATCTCAGCTCGAACAAGATGAACTTCAGCAAAAGAGTCACCATTCTGAACCTGTTTCTGTTTAGAACATTGTGAAAGACTCCCATCAACAACAAGTCAGTAAAGTTGCAGTTGATTCCCATTCCGTTCCTTTCACTAGAGAAAATTTTCATGCAGATGCCGCAACTCAGCCTGCACTTCTCAAGCCCATCATCAGACCTTGGGAAGAGCTTGTCCACAACAAGCACCGAACTAGTCTTGGATATGACAAGGATGTGTCCTTTCATATTCTAGACTACACCAAGCCCATCATATTTCAGAGTGTCGGATTCTTGTATGACAGTTCACCTGCAGCTGTTCCAGATCCTGCTCCGCTTCCACAACAGATTGTAAAATGCCAACACTGTGATCGAGTTGGCCATATGAAAGATCACTGTTTTGATCTTCATCCATGCAAGCACTGTGGTCGGCACACCCATTCTTCAGACAGATGCTTCAGACACAAGCCTCCTGCAAGAACAAAGATTCATCTTTGATGGATCGCTTCTTGGCAATGGGCATCAGCAGCCAAGAAGATGTTTACGACACATGTTAGAACTTGTTCACGCATATTGAACAAACTTGCAGTTGAGTTTTCGCCATCATCTCACCTTGTCCCTGACAGGGGGAAAATGGTGGTCATGTACAAGCTTCGACGACAGATCAAGCGAGCCTGAGCCACAATCTCTCATTCCATGTTCAGAGTTGTAGCCAGCAGTTCAAGCGAGCCTGAGCCACAATTCGTCATTCCGGATTCAGAGATGTAGCCAGAGACACGGATGCCCATGAGCATACCTTCGGTTGGTGGATAACCTAAAACCGTCACAGGTAGTAGACCTCCCTTCTTTTAGGTCGAAGGTCTCCCTTTCATATGAGGAACACTTCCTCTAGCAGAAGCCTTCAGCTTCTTGCCAGCTTTGGTTGAGTTCCAAGAAATGCTTCAAGCATTCCAGAGTTGTTGGTAATCCTAAAACCATCACAGGTAGTAGACCTCCCTTCTTTTAGGTTGAAGGTCTCCCTTTTTTATGAGGGACAATTCCTCTAGCAGAAGCTTTCAGCTTCTTGCCAGTTTTGGAAGAGTTCCGGGAACTGCAACAAGTTTTGCGTTCCAGCGTTGGTGGTCATCCTTAAACCATCTCTTTTTTCCAACATTTCAGAGAGTTGATTCAACCCAAGTGTTGCCATGTATACTTTGCAGATTTGTATTACAACTCTTTTCTTGGACTCACACATACCCCTTCGGATTAAGGGGGGATTTTGGAACACCTAATCCTCTATGGGTAGGTGTGGAATGCGAAAAGTCACAATGGAGTCCAAGTGACCTTGGAATATGAAACCAAGAGTCACACCATTGTACTATAAATGTACATTATGTATAATGGAAAAATAAGAAAGCCTCACGCTTATCCTTCATTGTGTGTTGAGTTTCTTGTTGTGTGTGTTTATTCTTCTCATACACCATGTATGTGTTTAACATGGTGTTTAACAGATGTAAAAACCTCAGCAAGAGATTGACTAATATTCTCCTTCTCGGGTAGGGAAATGCAGTGATGTCTTCAGCAAATAATGCTATATAAGTTGGGAATGGGACTTGGATCCCTTAGAAGACATGATATACAACTTATATGCAGAATTATAGGTGAAAGAAATGATTCTAGTTCATATAAACAGATCTCCCCAAATCTATGCAGCTAAAATAAGCCAAAACCCCATAGTCTAGCTCATGCAGCAACTACTGAAACAAGGAATGCGTTATTCTAATGAGTGTTTCTGCAACAAATGATGGAAGAACTCTGGTATGAGATTTATATTAACCAAACAAAAGAGAAATGGAGGTTTACCCTCTTATACAACAAAACAAGATAACTGGCAAAGGATTCCGACAAAGTGCTTGAAAAACAACAGCACTGCAGAAATAACGCAGTTACTGCCTTTCTGTACTATAAATGGCTGAGTATGACATGAAAGAGCTGAATAATACAGAAATATGGCCAATGGCCTCTCTAAAAAAACTCCCAGAGGGAAATGAGCACCTCCTTCTCAAATATTTGCATTAAATCAAAGGGTGCAACTGTGTTGCTGTTGCTGCTGCATAAAGGACACAGTTTTCTGAAGGAGATTGCGTTGTGGTTGAATGTGGATGAATGGCCCCAAGCTAAGTACTAAAATGAAGCTCAAATCCTTCTCTCTTGATCCCTTAAGCAAGTTGATCCAAAGAGAGGATGGAATTCCTGCACAGGAATCCCTTTCACTAAGCAGTGCAGCAACTCCGGCTAAACAGCTGAAGTATGCAATTGGTCTCCAGACCAAGAAATCTGAATACATGAATGATTTCCCTTTGATGCTATGCCTTCCTTTTATCTTTGGTGAGCCTCCTCACCCCAGAATGTAGAAATTTGAATAACTGAGATATTATTCACCGAGATTCTCTTGATCACACACTATTTTAACTTCATGCATAATACAAAATCTCTTCTACCATTGATCATCACACGCGGAAATAAAATCAATTGCATGCACACATTAAAACCAAAAACAATCACACATATGAAAAAAATATTTAATGGGAAAGCTTAAAGCTGAAAACCCCAACTATCTGTATATTATATGTCATGGAGATCATGTAACAATCATAGTACAAAAGCTCCTCACAAGCTCTCATGCACACCCTCAATTTCTACACACTATCAAGCTAGATCTAGCAAAACACATGCTCCAATCTTTTGCCACTTGATAGCCAGCCTCTATTGTGTTTTCAATGCTATGGGATGGCTTCATTAAATAGATAAACCACCTGGCTTGTACTGCACAATCCTCATGGGCTTCTCCACCTATCTGTGTGTTGCAAATAGCAACTATATAGTCACAACTGATAGTTAACCTGCTCTTTCACCTATTTCTGCACTGGTCTCCACTGAAACTGTCCATGCACTGAAGTTAACTGATGCATTCTTTGGTTGATTAATGAGTTTATAATTAGTGAATTAATTAATAATTAATTCACACCACTCTCACTAATTGTATCAATTAGTTAAACTGAATACAAATAGCTCAACTATGTTTAGATTAGTTAAACCGAATACAACTCCACTAACTTCCTCAATCAACTCCACCAAACTCTGTCACATGAGTTCTAACTGAAGTATCCATGCAATAGCTCCACTTAACCCTTAGGAATAGCGTAATTCCTTCTGTCAGCTCCTGTGCCACATCTATGCACTTAACTAAAGTGCTCCAAGAGAATAAGATAATGTTTATAGTCCAAATATTATTAAGAGCTAATAATATTCGACATATCTATTTTTAGACTGGCAATCTAAAAATAGATTCTGCCCAGTATGTCTAAAAATAGAAGTCCATCTATTTTTTTCGACTTGACCAACCATCCACAAATAGCATCCTGCAACTCATAAAACATGATCCATATGTCTAAAAATAGACTTTGCGCCAAAAATAGCCTGCGGGCCCACTTAGTGAAGGCGACTCCTTTCCACTAAGCTCATCATCTTGTTGCAATCTCAACACGGACCCCACACAACGTTGAGGTGACTTCTTCATGAAGCTTCCTCTTTCAAAACTGCGCTGCCCTAGCTTGCTTCCCTCCTCTTGTGGCTGCGCTGTTGACTTGGTCAACTAATCCACCTCCAATGCCTCTTTTCACACTAGGGATCTTCAATCTAGTTTATATATGTGTCTTAGGCTGATCCTTGTTCACATTTAACCGGTTTTCTTAGGTGATCTCTTCCTCCTCAATAATGCATGTTGACTTAGTCAAACTTGACTATGTCCTCATCTATTTTGCCCCTGTTCACACTTGTAAGTGTAAAGTTAAGCTCCTGAAATGATCCCATTCCTTCTTAAGGTGGAAATTATTCATATTTTATTATTCATGGGCCTCCTTACCCATTTATTCCTCTTCTAAGTGAAAGTAGCAAAATCTAATGTTCCAAATTGCTATGTGCAAATTTGGGAACATTACTTATCCTCATCCATGCGCTCTCCATTATCACCAAGTCTTTTAAGATATGAAATGAAAACCTCACAAAACTCACAACAGTATTTTAACAGTGATAAAGAAGAATGAGTTTTCTCATAATTTTCTAAGAAAGTCCATAGAAATATCTTAGAGAGAACAAGCTTCCTGGTTGCAACCCGTCATACCATGTTCTAGCTTCATCTTCAAGTGCGGCCATAAACATTTTCATGAGACAATCCTCAGGAAACTCAACTCGAAACTTATGTACATGTATATAGGATATAATCAAGTGAAGAGAAACATTATATTTATTTTAATCGTTAAATATGGGAAGATAAGTGAACCATTTAACTCTTGGCATAGAATTTGGAAAACCAAGGATGTGAGACTGACTCATAGGGGCATACCTACATTATTTATTGCAATAGAACACATCTTGGAACTTCATAAAGCTACTCATCTTAAGGCAGTGGAGTCACCATGAATCTATGAATTTCTGAATTCTTTAAGAATGGAGTTACCAAGGTAGAATGCAACCTCAAATGCTTCTGAGCTCCTGCTTCCTTCAAGAGTTCATTATTTCTGTTTGAGCACAAAATTTTGGGAAAATGTATCTTCAAGCTCTCGACAGATGCACCAAAATGTTATTACTAAATTGATACTGATGGGATTCTTAAACTGTCAACTCAGAGTAACTATTTCAAACCTACTTTTAGCTGGAACTTAGCCTTTTCAGCTTGAGAGGCCTATCTCAAGGATAAATATGATATTAGGTAAATAAAGATCAACAAATGACTACATTTGAAATTGGTTTTAAATGTATTTTTGTGTAGGTGAAATATTTAAACAAATAACTACCATTAGGAATATGGAATCAGTATGGAAACTCAGTGACATATGAAACTTCTCTCATGGAAGCTGAGGCATGTGTATTCTAATGAAACACAATATCTACAATAGATTAGATGCTTGAAGGAAGTTGGAGCATGTTTACCATGAATTCCAAGTAATCAAACAACTAGGATACTGAAGATAGAATAACCGAACATAAAAGACAAACACACATAATAATACCAATGAATAGTAAGAAAATAAGTCTGCTGCCACTATATATTATTGATAAAAAGATTTCCAATAGTAGTATGCAATATAACATCCATCAACCTCTTCAAACTATCAAATCTTCCCATTTACAGAGTGAGATCTCTTTACATTGGGTCTTCCACCTAGGCTAGACTCTCGAATCCTAATCGAGAGATATAATCCTAAAAGAACTCTATTACATTGAGCACAAATAGGGATATTATGTTTTGGAGGAGTTTGTAATAAAAAAGGAGTCTATCACTTAATAATTACACCAACAAGAAACTTTAAATGAAACATACAAATAATGTCTATAGAACCCAATACAATGTGATGTGGAAAATTGTCAACCTGAAATTTAGGGCTTGATGTACCGGATTTGCTGATGTGTTGTCAATTAATGAACTGGAAAAAGTGAAGTGCTGTCCCTTTATGAAGTGGAAATAGTTGATGAGTTGTTCAAGTGTAGGTTGAGTGTCTTAATCACCAATGTTAGAATGACATCTCATCAAGCTAATTTCCTCTTTTAAATGCATCTAATGCCTCCAAAAAGACCGAAGAACTTGACTGCTGGAAAAATAGAGTTCTAGGCAAGTTTGTAGCGTAATTTCCATAGCAAATTGAAAATAGACACCTCTGCAAAATTTCCGACTTGGAAGCCTATGGGAGATCCTTGCTTAGCCAAAATAAGCTAAAGACATGCCTTAAGACATATCTATTATATAAATTTTTAAGGAATAAAAACTTATGGAAAGAGACAGTGAGTTCGTAGCGAAAACTCGTCTTCAAGCCTGGAGTACGCTACAAACTTGCTTGATAAATTGCAAATTTTGAAAATTTTACTTCCCACCTCCCAAAACTTGTCTAATACTGTATTATATGATGATATGAAGCATGATAGGGCAAAAATGGTTCCAAATACATCTTACCCTTCTTCATGTAGCAACAAGTGTCTCATCTTCCATTAAAAATGGACCTGTTTTTTTGAAACATAGGGGTCAGAAAAGAGCTCCTATCTCCCGATACTTGATATTTTTTACAAAACAGGAGGAGGTTTTTGTAAATCATTTCGTTATAAATAAAAAATTCTCTTGTTTTTTTGAAAACCATCTTCATCTTTTTGGAAATTGCATTTGAAAAACATGTCTAAAACAGAAAAACACACTCTGAAAATAGATCCCAAAGACATTTTCAAACCTCCCAATTTGTAGCACCTGTAAGAAAAGTTAAAGAGTTTAATGTTATTTTATCCTTGTTTGAAAATAACCTCTCTCATTTTTTTATAATTCATCATCGTTTATCCATAAACTACTCTTGAAGTTGATTGCTTAAACACTTCAAAAGCACAACAAATCCCCTTGTCTTCTAGCAGAAACACATGCAGCTTGCATGGGAAAAAATAACTGTGTGAAGCTGGGGTATTCTTAAATTAGCCTCATATCCATGACATCATACGTGACTATGTTGCCACCATTTTTAGGCTTTTTATATGAATCTATGCCTTCAAATACCATCACTAGTCAACTTCTGTTTTGACACCTATAAATTTGCTTTGAAACAATAAGCTGCTTCTGTGACACAGGGATTCTTAGGCTTAAGACACCTACAGGATAAAACTAAAGATGATACTACTGGAAAATGTGCTGAAGCATCTCATAAGGATGAAGAATATGTAGGTAAGTTGTGGCTATTCGAATTGGACATCGGACCAAACCAAATTTGGGAAAAAGGAAAGAGTGAGAAAACTTGGTGATGTGAGGAGTAATGATGATCAAGAATGTCATACACCAAATAATAAATCATAACAGGTAGGAACATGGTGAAATAATGATTCCTAACCCCTAAAAAATGATAGCTCATCGATCTCCATACGACTTGCAAAAAAAACATGAGTTCGTAGCAAATTCAGTTAGAAAGTTGGCAGATTCACTATGAACTTGTCAGGTGAGTTCGTAGCGAAAACAACCTGTTTTCCACAGAATTCATTGCGGACTCGGGAAAAAGTGGAGAAATGGATTAAAAATTAATTTGAACCAATGCATGTAGATTATTTGCAAATTTTTAATGTCATGACTTTAATGAGATGACATGAGGGGACTCTAAAGACTTAGGACTATAACAAATCATGAAATTTGATCAATTTTCATGAATTAATTCATCAACACTAAAACATATACAAAATGAATTTCCTAACAAAACTTAATGTTATTTATGATAACATTGTTGAAATAACCGATAGTAGCTACCCACATTCAATTCGTGATCTGAATCAACTCTCAAAATGTAATTATGGAACATTTGAAAGTTTTGGGACTTGTCAAGAATCGAGGCACTTCAACTCTCGTTGATGGTTATGTGAGGCTCTCGCAATCTCGATGAGTTTCCAGAACTAGGTTATATCTATATTTTCTCATAGCTCTTTCCTTCATATTATATCACTGAATGCAAACTCGTTCTTGTAATATTTTCAACATTTCCAAGTTAGTTCTCCTAACTTTCAAGATGAAGTTTACAATCATATAGAGAGTTTTGATTTGGTTGACTCATCACCATTAAAATATCTCATATAAAATCCAATATTGGAATGTACACCTTTCATGGATGAACTAAGACATGAATATGATAATTTTAATTATCATGGAAAACATTATCGTCGACTGAAATCTCCATATCTATTAAATTCTTATGTAAATGATTAACTCCTGATGTTTCTTGTAAATATTGTGATGCTAATCATTTTCCTTATGGCACAATATATACTCTTGAGTGTTGGAAAATGCTTGAGTTATTTTCTTAATCAAATCCCTCATCTTGACAGTTTAATGTCCAAGTTGATAAAAAAGGTTGAATCTGATTCAACATATATTGTGTAGAAATTATGCTGTAGATTTGCAACTGCTTATGAAGTTTTAACTAAAATCACCAAACACAAACCTACTCTACTATTCTACGAAAATTATTTCACAGTTTAGAACAAAAATTTCACATATGCAATAAGAAATCACACAAATTTGACAATTGTTTGTGTCCTGGGAAAGAAATATGCTAAAAACCCCAATGCCTCTTGCATTAATTAGATGAAATAGAGGTGTAATACAATTTCTTTGCTCAACTGAGCTCACCCTACAAGTGAAAAACCTATCTCTCTACTCACTGAAGTCCTATGACCCAAACTTAGTCAATTTATTCCTTGGCTTGAACTCCAATTTCCTTGCATTGTTCCTTGAGGAATTGGCCCCTATTTTTTAGTAATTTTATTTCAATTTATTGTGCAATTCCTTTAGGATGATCATCTAACTACATGCAACAACTGTACACTCAAAAATAGTCTACAACTGATTTTTCACTGCCTTGGAATATCCACATCAACTGGATAACTTAAAATCGCTGCATGCACTAGTTATTTTAGGCTAATTGGTTAGTTAATCAGATGATCACTAGTTTGACCAAAGTCCCATAGTGCAACTTGACCCTCCACTAGTTCTTCCAACAATTGGAACTAGTTTAACTAAAAACAACCTTAGATAACTGATCTTGATTGCTACAAATTAACAATCACACATGCTAAACTGAACTCTAAGTTATCCAACTCAAATTTACTTAGTAAACTGGGTGACACAAGCCATTTCACTCAAGTTAACATCATCCAAGTTGTATGTTGATGTGGAAATTCGAATTTTCCCAATTTAATAAAGGAAAAATCAAATTAATAATTTCTTGTGCATTTTTCAACACTCCTTCTGAGCAAGAAAGGGGTTATCAACCACTCCTATCCTACACCTGTGGAACTCAAACTTTCCTCTTGACAACGAATTTTTCAAAATGTATACATCTTGTTCCTTTGTCAAAATGCACTATAACAACATGATATGCCTCTGCACACAATCTCGTAGATGGTGATACCAGATATATATATATGCTTGGATCGATCGTGAAAAACATGATTTTCAGAGAGTTTGATGAAACTATTATTATCACAGTAGATCACAGTTCGATTCATCATCTGACCAAACAATCCAACAAGTATATTTCTCATCTATATAGCCTCACATGCTGCTTGAATGACAACCATGTATTATGATTCTGTCAAGCTGAGTGCCACATACCTTTTCTTCCCACTATACCAAGAAATTGTTGTGGACCCAACATTTAAAATTCCACCTGATGTACTCTTTTCGTCTGATGGAATCCCTGCTGAATCTAAATTTGTGAATCCATGCAGCTTCACTCCCTCTATCCGTATGTACCATAGTCCAAATTGGGTAGTGTTGGGTGTGGAGCCCAATTATCTTGTTTATTTTGTATCATAGCGTTGGACCCCTGTACCTTAATGGGGCGACAACGCCGCCCGTAATTAAACGCTACTTGGGGGGTCCATGGGGGGCGACTGCGACTTTATGGAGCCCCCCCCTGGTGGGGGTTTTTGGGGGCAGCACCCCTGAAGCTAAAAACAGATGTAAAATTTCCTTGTAAAAGTATAGTAATTTCTATTCAATCTGGGTCGTTCACTAGTCGGATTATCTGATGGTAGAAGTTATGTTTAGTTGAGGGTTTTTTTTCCCTAGAAGGCAACCCCTCGCTTGTATGAGGGTATTGTATTGTAGCTGTGTATTGTAGGTGTATTCTTAGAGCGAGAAACAGATAGGGAGACTGTGAGAGAGAACAAAGGATATTACAGTGGATCTGTTGTCGGTTATGTCTCTTCATTTTGCTGGATAATAGAAAGGAATGACTGGTTGTTCGGGGTGGACGTAGCCCAAACTAGGTGAACCACGTATATCTGTGTCTCTATGGTTTTATGTGATTTGTGTGCTTGTGTTTTCTGCATATTTTATGTGTTTTATCATCTTCATTGTCATCTTTGAAGACTGATTGAAACTGAGCATATTTTTAGTTTCTCCCTGGTTACAACTTTTGTTAGCATATATGCAGGATTCTGGCTAGTGTGTATCTTTTCCAGCTTCAATTGTCCATCTTCCAATACTGACCGTATGAAATGGTAATTTAGCTGTATGTGTTTAGTCCTGGAATGAAATGCTGAGTTCTTTGCAAGATGAATAGCACTTTGGCTATCACTGTATAGTGTGCCCATATCATGCTTCTTAACCAATTCATCCATAAACCTTTGTAACCAAATCATTTCTTTACTAGCCTCTGTAGCAGCAACATACTCGGCTTCTGTTGTTGAAAGTGCAACAACACTTTGGATTTTTGAAACCCAACTGACAGCTATTCCACCCACAGTAAATACATATCCTGTAGTGCTCCTCCTGTTATCTCTGTCACCTGCCATATCTGCATCAACATATCCCTGTAGAGCAATGTTTGAACCACCAAAGCATAATGCTTGATTTGTGGTACTTCTCAAATATCTGAGAATCCATTTTACTGCCATCCGTCGTTATTTTCCCTCGAGATTGTTCATGTACCGCTTACAAGTCAGATTTCACATGTGCAATAATGCCTTGTGCACTATCGCATAATGCAAATAAGTTTAACTGTTTACATGCATATCAGGGTAGAAGATAGTCCATTTCTTCTTGGGTCTTGGGGCACATCTCCTTACTAAGTTTGAAATGGCTAGCAAAAGGTGTACTAACTAGTTTTGCATTCTGCATATTAAATATTTTCAACACCTTTTGTATGTACTCATTCTGAGACAGTCTTAATTTGCGATTTTTCCTGTCTCTACTTATTCTCATACGAAGGATTTGTTTTGCAGCTCCCAAATCCTTCATTGCAAATGAATTAGCCAATTTTCTTTTGAGCACATTTATTTCCTTTATGTTAGATCCTGCAACAATTATGTCATCTACATACAATAACAATATAATATAGCTGCCATCATTTTTATTTTTCTTATAAACACAATGATCAGAGTGACATCAAGTATACCTTGTTCAGACATAAACCTATCAAATTTTAGATACCACTACCTTGGAGCCTGTTTTAAGCCATACAAGCTCTTCTTTAACTTGCACACTAATTTTTCCTTCCCTTTGACCTCATATCCTTCTGGTTACTCCATATAGATCTCTTCCTCCAAATCTCCATGGAGAAATGTTGTCTTTACATCTATCCGTTCAAGATGTAAATCTTCCGTTGCTACAAGACTTAAAATAGTTTTGATTGAAGTCATCTTAACAACAGGAGAAAATATTTCATCAAAATCAATACCTTTCTTTTGTGCAAACCCCTTCACCACAAGTTTAGCTTTGTACCTCTGTTTTCCTCCATCTTCTTCCTTCAACCTGTAAACCCATTTATTCTACAATGCAGTTTTACCTGCAGGCAACCTGACTAAGTCCCAAGTCTGGTTATGTATTAAGGAGTCCATCTCTTTTTCCATGGCTAGCTCCCACTTCTTCCTGGTTTCAACTTGCATTGCTTCTTCATAACATTCAGGTTCACCAGAATCAGTCAACAATAAATAATATAATGATGGAGAGTATCGTCCAGGGGGTCTACTTCTCCTGGTAGATCTTATAACACCATTTTCAGGTGTTTGAGGTGCCTTTTGGTGTTGTGGTGGTTACTGTTGTTGTGGTTGTTGATTATTATTATTTTCAGGCACCTTTACATTTTCCGTGATCTCATCAAGAACTATGTATTCTTTGTTTTATTTTTCCTGTTTCTTTTCCTGCAACTGATTCTTATACAAGACCTTTTCATTGAATATTACATTTCTTCTCCTAATGATTTTGTGATTTTCATAATCATATAAGCGATAATCAAAATCATTAACACCATATCCAATAAAGGTACATTTATTTGATTTTGCCTCAAGCTTTGTTCTGTTTTCTTTATTAATATGGACAAAGGCCTCACAACCAAAAGGCTTTAAAAAGGAGTAGTTCACCTTTTTACCTGTCCATGCTTCCTCTGGAATACCACCATCCAAGGAACTTGAAGGCCCTTTGTTTATTAGATAAACAATAGTATCTACAGCATCTGCCCAAAAATTGTAAAGGCAGTTCTACATGCAATCTCATGTGCCTTGCACGCTCCATGATTGTTCTGTTCATTCTTTCTGACACACCATTTTCTTGTGGTGTTCTTGGAACTGTCTTCTCTCTGCGAATTCCATGCTCTGAATAGTACCTATCAAACTATCTGCTACAATATTCACCTCCATTGTCTGATCTGAGACACTTCAACTTCTTTCCTGTCTCAATCTCAACCAAAGCTTTCCATTTCTTGAAAATTTCAAATACATCAGATTTATTCTGAATATAATAAATCCAAGTTTTTCTAGTTGCATCATCAATAAAAGTAACATAATAACGAGAGCCACCGAGAGATGATACCTGAGTAGGTCCCCATACATCTGTATGCACAAGCTATAATTTTTCGCTCTTATTTTCCTTCCCAACTCTGAGAAATCTGACTCTCTTCTATTTTCCATAAATACAATTCTCACAAAAATCTAAATCAACATTCTTCAAACCCGGAAAAAAATTTCTTGAGTGAAGAATCTTCATCCCCTTCTCACTCATGTGTCCGAGCCTATGATGCCATAATGCTGCATCTTCTCCTTTGGAAGTTAAAACATTAACAGAGTTAGAAATACCATTGCATAAATACAATGTACCAACCTTTTCTCCTTTTTCTATTACCAGGGCTCCTTTTGTGACCTTCCAAGTTTTATCTGTGAAAGTTGTCACACAACCTTCATCGCCTAACTGCCCTGTTGAAATCAGATTTTTCTTCATATCTGGAACATGCCTTACCTCCTTTAATAGCCATTGGTTTCCATTCTGTTGTTTTACAAGAACTTTACCCATTCCAACAATTTTACAGGGTTTATCATCACCCAAACGGACTTGTCCAAAATCTCCTTGAACATAGTCATGAAAATATTTCTTATTAGGTGTGGCATGGAATGAGGCCCCTGAATCTACAACCCAAGAATCATTAACATTTTCAAAAGAAAGAATCAAAGCATCTTGTAACACATCACCTGTCACATTTTCTTCATGATTGTTTTCTTGCTGCACGTCTCCTTCTTTTCCCTTCCGAGATCTATAGTCTTTCTTTAGGTGTCCTTTCTTTCCGCATTTCCAGTACACTATCCCCGATTTGGACTTGGATATGCCTTTCCTTGATTTACTGCGATATCCTGAGCTCTTTCCTCTTTCCATTTTTCTTCCCCTAGACTCTGCACTCAAAGCTTTACCTGATGTCTCACCGGAACTTTTCCATCGCATTTCCTCGCTAAGGATAACACCGAAAACATCGTCAAACTTTAGAGTACTAGATCCAGAGACAAAGTTACTAATGGCCATAACTAAACCATTCCAACTTTCTGGAAATGGGCACAGAAATAAAAGAGCCCTAACTTCATCATCAAAGTTTACCCATACAGAACTTAATTGATTGGTAACTGTATTAAAATCATTTAAATGGTCTGCAACAGATCCACCTTCTGACATCTTCATATTAAATAAACGTTTCATGAGAAATACCTTGTTTGAGGCCGAGGTTTTTTCATAAAATTTCGCCAAGGCCTTAATCAAACCCTCTGTTTTTGTTTCCTTTGAAATATTGAAGGCTATTGACGCCGCAAGGCACAACCATACTGTTCCAAGTGCCTTTCTATCGAGAATATCCCATTCTGCGTCTGTCATAGCCGTCAGCTTCTTTGTTTTTCCGCTCAATGGTAGGTACAGATATTTCTGATACATATAATATTCCATCTGCATCTTCCATAGCGGGAAGTTTTGGCCATTAAATTTCTCGACCCTAAACTTACCATCTTCCACCATTACTCCCACTCGAACCAAGAACCCTTCTTTCCTGCGAGTTTATCAGCCAAATAGACCTTTGGCTCTAATACTAGTTGTTAGAAATTACAACAAAAATAATAAACAATTTACTGAGAGAAATAAACATAAAATGCCAGCAACAAATGATTAACATAAAAACATATGTTTATCCGGGAAAACCCCAAATCCGGGGTAAAACCCAACCAATTAAATTTCATTAAGCATTGGCCAAAACCCTGACCAATTTGGCCAAGTAAGCCTTCACCGCTCACCTCCAGGCCTACCTTACAATGAAGTCTTCCCAGCCTTCTATAGGCTCCATTACATGCAATACCATAGGCTGAAAAACCATGGGTGCACAATACCATGTGCCCCAAAAACCACTACTATTTACCCTAGTCAACATTAAATCTATCTCAAGTCAAGTTTACCTAATAGGTAGTGGCTCTGAGGTACCGTAGAACATGCTTAGCTACCCTTCAAAATGATTTGGTCAGTTGAACCATAGCTTGGATCAACATATTGACTACATAACACATATATAGTTGTGTGTTAATAAGATACATGAGTGAACCCAAAAACTACCTGTAAATAGTAGCATACACTTCCTCACCTGAAGTGGCAACCTCTTTCCTCTTGTTGGTCACTAAAGGAGTATCCATGGGTTTTCATTTGTCCATAAGGAACTTATAAATTATCTTATTGGTATACTTTCCCTAAGAGACAAATAGTTCCTCATCTCCTTGATACACTTCCAATTCAAGGAAGTAGTGCGTGAGACCCATGTTATTCATTTCAAACTCTCTTGTGAGGTCCTCATTGAAATATTTAATCAACTTTTCATCACTAGTTAAAATAAAATCATCAACATATAAGATAATAATAAGAAAATTACCTTATACCAAAATATGATAGAGTTTTTCATCTCCTTCAATTTTGGTGAAGCCCAAACTGGTGAGATAACTATCGATCCTGGTGTACTAATCAGAGGGTGCTTTCTTGAGAACAGACAAAATTCGCTTGAGTATGAACACATCATACTCTCTATCAAAAGTCTCAAATACTTTTTTTTTTCTCCATATACACCTCCTCCTCAATAACTCCATTGAGGAATGCTATTTTCACATCCATCTGGTGGATCTTCCACCCCATCTGTTCAACCAGAGCAAGAATTTATCTTATGGATGAGTACCTTGATACAAGAGAAAAGGTTTCCTCATAGTCAATCCCTTCAACTTGAGAGTACCCCTTGGCCAAAAATTTGGCCTTGTACTTTTATATGTTTTTGTATGCTGCATGATTTACCTTAAAGGTGCATCATGAACCAACAAATGACTTATCTGCTGGTCTTGGGACCACTTTAAAAACAATTTTTCTTACAATGGATTCGTAATCCTCCACCATTGAATCAACCCATATAGGTTACTCTATTTATTCCTCAAAAAATGATGGCTCAATATCTACAAGACCAATCATTAGCGCCATGTAGCTAGTGTACCGATCTGGTGACCTTCTCATCCTGCGCTTATTTGAAGGAGAACCCACATTCTTGCTTGCATCCTGCACAAGTATCTCAGCTTCCCTAGTCCTTTTCCTTCCTTATCTATATGGCTCTGCTTGAGTGGTGATATCCACTCTCTGCTCCTTAACTTGCAGCTATTGGAAACCTTTGAGCACTACCAAATCAATAGTGTCACTTGTATACAATTTTTTCCTTTTATTAATTTAACTGAATCACACATATATTCACTAGAAACACATTATATTATCTATGCATATGTATTATATCATATAAAAAAAAATATAATCATGAGATAAATAATAATCAACACACAAAAGCACACCCACACAGGAGACAAAAGATATATGGTGGAAAACCCTTCACTAGGCAGAAAACCACCCTTGCTGCTGCTGCTCTGCACTGAATTTCTGTCAGTAAAGAAATTGATATTTTACATAAGTTTATGAATCCCATAAATACGGAGACTCAACCTCATATATATAATTCCAACACCTATAGGCTAGGAGACACAATATTTGATCCAGTTGATCAGTAAAATGCTAAAAATTCAAAGTGTTTAAAAGTGCTCGAAACCGGTGCCAAAACGAAGATCTCGTCGACCTAAATCTAATGCAACTCATTTCACTCTAAGCTAATATAATATTCTCTCGATATCACATTTTGACCATTTTATCAAACAACTATTTTTTTTTAATTGGGTTGCAGGTACGCCCAACTAACAGTTCATATGATGACTAGGCATATGATTGGGTAAATTGAATGTGTTTTTTTTGGCCAATGGTTGTGTGCCAAGTGTCTCCTTAAAGTTGGTTGAAATCTTGTGGTTATTATTGGTTGATTGCGTTTTGAGTTAGGCCAATGATGAAGGGCCACGTGGGCCAATGACTTGCTACCATGTGGCCTCCTGAAAATGCGTTAAAATTTTGGTATGGGTTGAATTGACCTCCCGGTGAATCAAACTATAGAACTTCGATGGAGCAGCATGGAGTCCTACTACTCTTCCCACAATGTTCCTTATTATACATAGTGCACAACTCCTTTATAAAGTTTAGTGGGTTGTAAGTTGGGGGTCGAGACCAGGGTTAACCCCTGTCCCCTGGTCCACCCAACACCAGGAGACCACAGATGGACAGCCAAGAGTGCGGGGTTAACCCTGGCCCCAAACCATTGAAAAAAAAACCACAGGTTATTACCACAGTCAACATGAGTTGGAACCAATGGTCGTTGGAACTGCACCATAGTACTACCACAGTTCAACACTGGTTTGAACCCTGACGGAACCAACATATGACTACAGTCAACCATTAGCTCATGGTTAAGTTTAAAGTTTTGGTGCGCACAACGTTGAAACCTTATCACCAAAGCCCAACCACCAAACATTACCATAGTTAGGTGCAGGGTTGGGTTATGGTGTGGCACACAAATATTATAACCGACCCACATCCTATGAGACCCAACGCGCCACTTGGATTGTTTTGATCAGTTCATGGGGTCATCGGGAATTTAAAGTGTTCGACAAATTGCACCTGAACCGACGTGAATCTCTCCAGCACAGGGTGAATTTGTCGCTCCACGTGGCTAAAAAGTGCAGAATTTGTAGGATGGATTGCAGGTGGGTGCGAATTGTAGCACAGTTACCTTAGAAACTATTCTAGAGCACAAATCAGTCAATTTTTGACCTTTTTGAGTGCAGAAAGAGCCCAAATAGGGGTCTTTTACTGTTCTGGAGACATCGGAGAAATTGTTTTTTCATTCTGAGCACTGCAAGTCCATGTAAACACATATTTTTGAGTATAATGAAAGAGGCCCAACATTGGAAGCTGGACTAGGAGATGTAGCCCAGGAGGGGTGAAATCCTTCATCATTTTGCTGTCTTGTGTTTATGTTATGGTATTATTGTCTCTGTTATTTTTTGCAAAATTGATTTAAAACTTAATTTATGTACTATGGAAACTTGTCTAATTGCATAAAAAATATAAAATTTCACTTGCAAACTGTTATCACCCAATTGAGTTCTTGTTGGGCTGCTTCAGTTGTCAACTTGGAGTAACTATTTCAAACCAAAATTTCACTGGAAATTATCCTTTCCAATCTAATAGGGCTCTCTCAAAAGGATAAATGATATTCAATGAATAACTTAAAAGTAGATGGCTAACTCTGAATTGGATTGAATGTTGTTGTTTTAGTGTAGGTGAAAGATGTAAAGGGTTTACTACCATTGGGCTTATGGAGTCAATATGAAAACTAACTCACTAGTCAAATTATCTCATGGAAGCTGAGTCAATTGCATTCTTATTAAACCACACATTAAGGAAAAAACAACAAGCTATATGCATATAGGAATTTGGAGCATGTCACAATGAATTCCAAGTGATTATACATAAGCAAACTAATAAAACATGACAAAACAACAGACTAGGTGTATAAAGGAAGTTGGAGCATGTAATCATGAATTCCAAGTGATTATACAACTAGAACACTTGAGAGAAAGTAAAAGACTGATATAAGAAAGAAACATACATAAGAATACAGATAAGAATCTCAGGTCTGAAATAGGCTGCTGCAGCTGTATATAACTGATAGACAAAGATTACAAGAGTAGTGCTTACATAACATCTCCCAACCTCTGTCTCATTCAATCTCCTAGCTATAAATAGACCTCTGTTGAATACATAGGATCTGTCTAGCTGGGTAGAGAATTGAACTATGACCTCGACACCTATCATAACTGTAAACCACTTTCCTGGAGTCGAAAGAGACAACTAGTCTCTAAAAGACTTGTACTTCTAATAAGACTCTGTTTTATTTATTACAACTACTAATTGAAGGAGTGCATAATTACATCAAAAGTATTTAGGTGCTCGAATGGCACTATCCACCATCAAAATAATAAATGCCCTCACTGAAACACAAAAAAATTGACCCTTTTTTCCTATGCTGCGTTGATGCTAATGAGATGATGCAGTGGGGAAGTTTAGGACCTCAATTCACTGATACGCTGGCAGACGAGCTAAGAGTTGTGAAGGCACATCTACTGTTGAAAGAAGTGCTGAACGCTTTTGGATGTTCGACTCGACCTTTCTGTTGTTTTATTACCCGAAACCCTCTCGCAGTGTTAAAACCCTTTTTTGTGAATAAAAAGACGTGAAAAACCCAAAATACTGGACTTGAAACCTTTTAAGATTTAATTCTTAAGTGCATCACATCCACGCACTTCACAACCTTTAAAGTTTAAGTTATGTAGAATACAATCAGTGATGCGATGCGATGGGGAGGTGACGTGGAGGGTAGGTGACATGGAGTATCAATGGGACCGGATGGCAGTGCATATAGAAACTCTTAGCCTTTAGTTATGAGTGCGGAGGATATAAACTTTAAACACTACAAAGTGTGATGCGCGGGGGAGGAGGTGAATGATGTGGCAGACTTATCGCATTGCAAACTAAATAAAATAGATTGCGGGTGTTCAAAAGGTAAAATAAATGCGATGCGATATCACAATTTGGCGATCGCATTATTTACAGTTTAGTTCCAATGTGAAATACGTAAAGTATGTGAAATGCGATGAGGGACCCACTTTGATTGCGACCGGAGAATAAAAAGTGATGAAATAGTAAAGGTTGAAGGGCCAAGAGGAAAGGCGGAAAAAGAGTAAGTTAAAGTATATTTCGATGGAAAATGAAATGAAAGGGAAGCATGGCAAAGAATAGGTCCCACTTCATATCGCATCGACGTTTTATAAGTTTAGCATTTAATTTTTGTAACAAAACTTTGCAACGAAGATATGCGATAAGGCACAAAGGGTCCTACCAATGGTTTAGCAGATTTTTGTTATATATATGATATATATATATATATATATATATATATATATATATATATATATATATATATATATATATATATATATATATATATATATATATATATATATATATAATGGTAATTTTATATAACACAGATGTTCGATGGGTGGCGAAGCTTATAACATAAAGTCCAAAACTTTATAATAGATGGGTTTATAAAGTAATAAGCTCCGAAACGTTATATATGTGGGTTTTAGGCTTAGGATAAACATGATTTTGAAAATTTTGAGTGTGATAATAGTGGCTCCACTAGGGATGATGTACCCCTATGGTACAATAAAGAACTCATAGTTTCTAGTGCCATCCTTCTTGAAAATAAAACTTTTAAAATTCAACAGGCTTTCTTCAAACTCTTATGGCCTTCTCCTTGGGATCAAGCCTGATGATAAATGCTGAAAAACCAAATCTGTACATGCTGAAAAGATGCCCAGACTACTTGAGCTTATTCACACACACTCCTACCTACCTTAACAACTGCAATCTTCATGTTTGATTCAAGCGACATGAAATCTCCAATAAATCCATTCAATGAGCTGATCTGATACTTGAACTCCTTGATTGTGCTTAAAACAAAAGCAAACTGTATTCTGAAATGGTAAAGGTAACAGAAAGGGGATTTGTTTTTCATAGTGAAAAAATAATTGAAAAGTTGGACTATAGAACTATTCCACGTAATCAGCTATGGGATCATAGAAGACATAATTTATTGATATCCCTTTTAAGATCTCAATGACAAATTTATCCTAGATATCCTTTTCATTTTCTTCATCAAGGCTAAACCTTGATTCCAACTCTACAATATCAAGCTCATAACCACATTCCTTCTTTATCTACAAGTCAAATGGTATAACAATTTACTCCTTTTTTGGAGGAGGAAGACTTTCCAAGAACTGTTTAGGATCTTGGAAAACATATGATCCAATTTGAACATCCAATAGTTCAATTTCATTTTCTAAATTTTCAGTAGCTAAACCAAGAAAACAAATTTTATTTTCAGGTGCGAGTCGACTGGATTTCAAACAATGGAATACTATTGTTGAAAAATTTTCATCTATCTAAAATTTTTCTAACTCATCCCTTACACTTTGTAACATTTCATCATATAAAGGGTTTGCCACATACCCTATCATCTTGGATCACCATGAATGTTCTGAAATCTGGATTCTTCCTAGTGAAGTCGCTCTGAACTTTAAAGCTCGAGATCTTGAACAATGGAGTCACTAGGTGAATGGTACAACCTTCCTATGTTTGGCTTCTATTCACCATCAGAAGTCAAATATGAACCTTGTTGTTTTGCCCGGAGAAAATTTTCATGTTTGTGTCCCTGACAATGACACCAAAATTTTATCGCCAAATTGAGTTCCTATTGGGTTGCTTCAATGGTCAACTTGGAGTAACTATTTCAAACCAAATTTTCACTGGAAATTAGCCTTTCTAGTCTGAGAGGGCTCTCTCAAAAGGATAAATGATATTCAATGAATAACTTGAAAGTAGATGGCTAACTCTGAATTGGATTGAATTTTGTTGTTTTAGTGTATGTAAAATATGTAAAGGGTTTACTACCATTGGGCTTATGGAGTCAATATGAAAACTAAGTCACAAGTCAACTTATCTCATGGAATCTTAGGCAATCATATTCTTATTAAACCACACATGAAGGAAAAAACAACAAAATATATGCATACAGGAAGTTGGAGCATGTCACCATGAATTCCAAGTGATTATACATAGGCAAACTAATAAAACATGACATAACAACAGACTAGGTGTATAAAGGAAGTTGGAGCATGTAATCATGAATTCCAAGTGATTATACAACTAGAACACTGGAGAGAAAGTAAAAGACCGATATAAGAAACATACATAAGAATACAGATAAGAATCTCAGGTCTAAAATAGGCTGCTGCAAGTGTATATTATTGATAGATAAAGATTACAAGAGTAGTGCTTACATAACATCTCTCAGCCTCTGTCTCATTCGATCTCCTGGCTATAAATAGACCTCTATTGAATACATAGGATCTGTCTAGCTGGCTAGATCATCGAACTATGACCTTGAAAACTATCATAACTGTAAACCATTTTCCTAGAGTTGAAAGAAACAACTAGTCTCTAAAAGACTTATACTTCTAATAAGTCTATGTTTTATTTATTACAACTACTAACTGAAGGAGTGCATAATTACATAAAAAGTAGTTAGGTGCTCAAATGGCACTATCCACCATCAAAAAAATAAATGCCCTCACTGAAACACAAAATAATTGACCCTTTTTTCCTATGATGCGTTGTTGCTAATGACCTGATGTAGTGGGGTAGTTTAGGACGTGGACCTCAATTCACTGATATGCTGACAGATGACCTAAGAGTTGTGTGGGCAGATCTGCTATTGAACGAAGTGCTGAAAGCTTTTGGCTGCTCGACTCGACCTTTCGTTGTTTTACTACTTGAAACCCTCTGGCTATGTTAAAACCATTTTTGTGAATACAACAGTGTGAAAAACCCAAAATACCGGACTTGAAACCTTTTAAACTTTAATTCTAAAGTGCATCGCATCCATGCACTTTGCAACCTTTAAAGTTTAAGTTATGCATAATACAATCGGCGATGCGATGCGATGGGGAGGTGATGTGGAGGGTAGGTGACATGGAGGATCGGTGGGACCGGATGGCAGCGCATATCACAACTATTATCCTTTAGTTATGACTACAGAGGATATAAAATTTAAACACTACGAAGTGCGGTGCACAGGGGAGGAGGTGAATTACATGGCAGACTTACCACATCGCAAACTAAATAAAATATATTGCGGGTGTTCACAAGGTAAAAAAAATGCGATGCGATATCACAAATTGGCGATCACATTATTTACAGTTTAGTTCCAATGCCAAATATGTAAAGTCTGCGAAATGCGATGAGGGACCCACTTTGATCGTGACCAGGGAATGAAAAGAGATGAAACAGTAAAGGTGGAAGGTCCAAGTGTAAAGGCGGAAAAAGAGTAAGTTAACGTATATTTCAATGGAAAATGAAATCGAAGGGTAGCGTGGCAGAGAATGGGTCCCACTTCATATCACATCGGTGATTTATAAGTTTAGCATTTAATTGTTGTAAAAAAACTTTGGGATGGCGATATGCGATAAGGCACAAGGGGTCCTACCAATGGTTTAAGCGACTTTTTGTTATATATATGATATGCAATATATATAACGGTAAGTTTATATAACACGATTGTTCGATGGGTGGCCGAGCTTATAACATAAAGTCCAAAATTTATAATAGATGGGTTTATAAAGTAATAAGCTCCGAAAGGTTATATATGTGGGTTTTTGGCTTAGGATAAACATGATTTTGAAAATTTTGAGTGTGATAACACAAAATTTCATCAAAACCTTCAAATTTTTCTAATACATATCAGTTTGGTATCAGAGCTTTGGTTCATTGGTTGTATTGAGGGTTTGATTATGTTTCAAGTGTTTTTGATGCTTATAAGGTTGAAGCTCAAAATAGGAGAAGGAAAACTTGTGGGATCAAGTCCTCAAGCTAGTTCAAGGAGAGTAGATTTGCTACAATCTCCACCACCAGTTTCACCTCAAGTTTCACCAAAGGCCTCACCAGTAATGACACATGAAGGAGAGCCTGAAAATATGACTGAGGATGAGAAGGCTTTCAGGAAATCATTCTTTGACATGGGTGAGATTGTGAAAGTTCTTTATGAGGAAATGATTTCAAGGTTTCAAGGTGAGAGCTCCAATCCTCCAAAGGGAAATGGAGGAAATGGAGACAAGCCTCCAAAGGGAATGGTGATAAGCCACCTCTAACTCCACCTTTCTCCTCACATTCATCTTCATCATCATCATATTCTACATCAACCCCTTCACAAACACCTCCACATTCTCCAAAGGGACATGGTAAAACTCCATTTTTAAATCTTGACATAAATTTTAAATTGCCTATGTATAATGGAGAGGTAAATGCTGAGAAATTAGATAATTGGGTTCGTCAAATTGAAGTGTATTGCAGGATACAAAGGATCAAGGATGATGAGACCAATATTCAACTTACTTCATTAAGGTTGGAAAGTGAAGCACTCATTTTGTGGGAAGCCAAAACATAAGAGGATCTCAAGAAAAGAGGTAAGAGCATAAATTCATGGAATGATTTTGTGGCTGCATTAAGAATATAGTTTATCCTTTTGAATACATGTATAAAGTTGATCCCTTAGCATACATCAAGAAATATATAATGGATTGGAAAAACTTTAGGAAATTAAAGGGTTAAAGTGTGCAAAGTTATACCCAAGAGTTTAAAAGGAGAGCATTGATTTTGGGTGTAGATTTATCCTCTCAAGACACTTTACCCAAATTAATTGGAGGTTTACATATCTACTTGAGCACACTATTCTCATGTTTAACCCTACAAATTTAGATGGGGTTTGTGTACAGACAACAAATATAGAAGCAAGAGGGAAGAATGTTTCACAAGAGGGAAGTAAAAGTCCATTTAAGGGTGGAGACAAAGGAAAGGGAAAATTCAAAGGAAAAGGGAAGAAAAATGCTTCCTTCAAGAAAGAGGGAGAAAAAAATCACATACAAACACTGTTCAAAAGAAGGAAATGATGAAGACCACTGTTGGAAAATTCATCCTGAGATGAGACCCAAAAAGTTTAACAACAAAGGAAAACAAAAGACAGGTGAAACTACACAACATGATTTAGGATCTGATTCGGGAGATGAAACAAAGGTCACAACCATGGGATTGAAAGGTATGGAACCAATTTCAACTACCAGTTCTTCAAATAACCCAAATGAAACTAAAAATGAAAAGGAAAGAATACAACTTTTCCATATTAGAGTTATCTCAAAACATAACAAAATTGACACTCTATTTGATAGAGTCTCACAAGCAAACCTCATTTATGAAAACATTGTCAAGAAATTGAATTTGGAAACCATTCCTAATCCTAAACCTTATCCTTTAGGTTGGGTGTGTGACAATGCAAAGTTGCTAGTAACTAGAAAATGCAAACTGAAATTCACCATTACTGCAAACTTCATTGATGAGGTAGAACTTGATGTAGTGCCATTATACATATGTGGTATTCTTTTGGGAAGCCCATATCTTTATGACCGGAGAGCTATATTTCATCACCATGAAAGCAAGTATATTTTTTTAAATATGGTATTGAATACATTTTTAGAGCACATAGCAAGAAACTAAATCTTTCACTTGTGAATTCTAGATAGATGAAGAGGCTTGTTAATTCTAAAAATATTTTTTTACTTTTGATCATCAAACCCAAGAATGATGTTGAGAATGAAGCCTTTCAAGGTTGTGATACAAAGTTGAAATCTGATTTGGTTGAGGTTGTTAACCAATATGCTGAGATGTTTCAGGAGCCTAAAGGATTTCCTCCTAAAAGAGGAATCCAACATGAGATCCAATTGTAGCAATATTTCCCTCTTCCTAACATTGGCATGTACATGATGTAGTGATGGAAAATGCATAAATTAAGAAACAAAACCAAGAGTTTCTTGATAAAGGGATCATCCGACCAAGCACATTGCCATGTAGGTCACCTATTTTTTTAGTGCCAAATAAGGATGGTACATGGTGCACGTGTGTCGACTTCCGTGCATTGAACAAGATTACGATAAAGAATTGTTACCCTCTTCCTAGAATCGATGATTTACTTGATCAATTAAAATATGTTGTGTATTCCACTAAGTTGGACTTGAGGAGTCACTATCATCATATTAGGATCGCTGAAGGAGACATATGGAAGACAACATTCTAAACAAAGCAAGGCTAGTTTGAATGGTTGGTTATGCCCTTTGGGATTTATAATGCTCCTGATACATGCATGCGGGTCATGAATGATGTTTTAAGGCCTTTTATAGATGATTTTGTGATAGTCTACTTAGATGACATATTAATTTTCAACAAGTCCGATGAAGAACATATCATGCATGCAAGAAAGTGTTAGATGTCTTAAAGAAGGAACAATTGTTTTTAAAGGTGTCAAAATGTGAATTTGGAGAAACTTATTTAGTCTACTTGGGTCACATTGTTGGAGGGGGTTATTTGAAAATAGATCCGTCAAAGGTTGAAGGCATTTTGAATTGGCCAAAACCCAAGACAGTGACAAAGGTTATAAGTTTTTTGGGGGAAACCCAATATTGGAGAAAGTTTATTTCTAGCTTTTCTTCCATTGTAGCTCCATTGCATGCATTGACAAGTTTGAAGAATATTTATTAGTGGGGAGGAAAATAACAAAAATAATTTGTTGCATTGAAGGAAAAGGTCATTTAAATTCCTGTACTCGCACTTCTAGAATTGAGACAATAATTTGAGATACAAACTGATGCAATTTACTATGCCATGGGCGCAATCTTGATGCAACATGATAAGCCCATATGTTTTCATTCTGAAAATTTTAATGGTACAATGATTAACTATCCTACATATGACAAGGATTTGTATGCATTGGTGTGAAGTGTGAAAAAGTGGAAACATTACTTGATGGGTAAGGAAACAATCATTCACACGAATCATCAACAATTTCAATACTTGCAATCACAAACAAAGCTACAACAAGTGAGGCACTTCAGATGGATGGTTTTTCTTCAAAAATTCTACTTGGTGATAAGGTATAAGACTCAATATCTATAACAAGGTTGCTGATATGATTTCTAGGACAACTGCTAGTGCATCCATTATTCTTAAGCATAATTCTATCATGCATGAGAGCTATGTTGAACAATATGCTTTAGACAATGATTTTAAGGATGTATATGTGACTTTGTGTCAAGGTAACCAAGTAAAGGAATTGGATTATCATTTGCATAATAACTTGTTATATCATCTTGGAAAGCTATGTATTCCACATGGAGAGAGAGTCAACATCATAAGGGAAGCACATACTTCTCTTATTGCTGATCATTTCCGTGTAGGTAAGACAGTGGCACAATTACAAAGGTATTTTTACTAGCCTCGTATGCTTGAAATTCCAGTACCTTCCCATCCATGAGAAATTTTTTTATGGATTTTGTAGGAGGTATACCTATGTATAAGAGAGGTCATGATTGTATTTATGTAGTTTTGGATAGGTTCAAAAAAATATGTTTTTTATGCTTTGTAAAAAGAAGGTTACAACTGAACAGGATACATAGTTTTTATTTCAGAATGTACGGGTAAATTTTGGGTTGCTCACATCCATTGTTAGTGATCGAGATTCTTGCTTTGTTGGGAACTTTTTGTCAAGATTGTGGGGACTTATGGACACCAAATTGAAAAGGAGCCCAAAATTCCATTTGCAAATAGATGGCCAATCATAGCTGGCCTTGTGGTTATTGCAAGAAGCATCCTAAGTTGTGGGATGAACATTTGCATTATAGTCATCATGCTTATAGTCATGCCAAGCATTCATTGACTCAAAAATCTCCATTTGAGGCATTCTTGGGACACTTGCCCAAATATACTTTAGATTTTATATTTGGGAAATATATTTCCATTGATGGACATAGTGACAGAAAATTCCAAAAGATTCATTGAACAAGTTCAATTGGTGCATCAAACAGTTCAAGAACAGTTTGAAAAGAGTCAAGACAAGTACAAGACAAGACATGATAAGGATCATGTGGATCACAATTTCCAAGTCGGTTATGAAGTTTGGCTTCACATTAGAAAAGAGAGACTCCAAGGAGAAGGTAACAAAATAAAACCAATTCGATATGGTCCATTCAAGATTTTGGAAAATATCGGTAATAATTCCTTCAGGTTGGATTTGCTGTCATATATGCAAATTTATGCAGTTGTTAATGTTGAGAATTTGAGATTGTATGAGCCTCCTTTGATTGAAGATCAAGGAGAGAATTTTCAGGTTCGTTCAATTGAATATTTATCTTCTGAATATCTTGAATAATTGTAGTAAGACACCATCCTTGATAGGAAAACAAGGACTTCAAAACAAAGGAATGTGGAGTACCTTCATGTGGGGCTCAAAGGGAAAATCCAAGTAAAGCCAAATATATAGAGATTGGAAGGGTGAGGGAATGGTAACCTCATATGTTTTTTAACTTGAAGTGATATTTTGGAGGTCCAAAATTTTTCAGTGGGGAGGAATGATCTAGTGGATTAGTAAAATGCTCAAAATTAAAAGTGTTCAAAAGTGCTGGAAACTGGTGCCAAAACGAATATCTCGTCGTCCTGAATCCAACGCAAATCATTTCACTCAAAATCGATATCGTATGAGCCTCATATCGTGTTTTGACCATTTTCTAAAACAACTAAATTTTTTGTAATTGAGTTGCAAGTACGCCTAGTCAACAGTCTGTATGCTGAGTAGGAATGTGATTGGGAAGATTGTGTTAGCGCTCAAATCTACCTCAGGCTGAAATGAAGTAAAACTCAAGGCTACATCAAACCATGCTTAGCCTCGTAGCTAGCCCTACGAGGACAGGAGAGGGCTCTCTCCGTCAATCTCGATAAAATGAGCAATAGGGTGCGAGATGACTTAAAATGGGAACTGATTTTAGGCTAGTAAAGAGATAGGTATGTTTGATTTGGATTTTTTGGGTTTTCGTTGGAGAAACGAGAAAAACAAATTTTGGGTCCGGGGATAAGGTCAGATCTTTGCAGATTTCGAGTTGGGGCGAGGTAGGCGATTGTCTTGATGCTTTTGATTGGATATATGGACGGATCAGAACGAAAAGGAGCTGAAGAGGGCAAAGAAGAACTTGGATCCTCTCCAAACAGTTGAAAACATGTAAAACTAAATGAATTCAAAGGCAGAGCACTGTAAACAATGGTTTCAACCTCATCTACTCATTCATTTTAGTTTCAGAAGCATATGAAAGGAATGGCATACATTAAACATGAAGAACTTACAATAAATAGAGAGAAAACACCATCAAGAACAGAACACCACAAGAATCCCAACAGGTGCCGCAAAACCTCTGATCTTTCCTTAGCCAAAATATGAAAAAATATGTACAATGATGCCAAAAGTTTCCCAAGAGTCCAACCTCTCCAACCTCTGAAAATGATTGAGAAATTACAATATATAGAGCATCCTAACCCCTTCCCCCACCTCTAGGGGTCGAATTCCTTCTTCAGGGATCAGTTTCAACCAATTCTAATCATGGAACTACAATCTAGGCAGCTAACAACTTGCCTCTAAAAGAGTGGGAACTGATCCATTTACATGATTTTTACCTTTTTGAGAGTGAATATTCTAGAATAGATAAAAATAAGCCAAAGTTACATGCCAAACATAAATTTACATCATGAAAACCCAAAAATTTCATCCACAAGCAAAACTGGTCCAAACTGGCCGAAAATCTGAGCTGGAAGTTGAAAATTCAGCCAAAAATTTAAGTGGGTCGCATGCCTGAGCCAAGTGGGTCGCATGCCTTTCAGCCCAATTTTGAAGTACTTCCCGGAATTCAAATTGAGCTCATGATAGCTCGTTGGAAAGCCCCGGATGTTGGCTATCCAACCCAAGTGGAATTTCCCAATTTGGATCTCAGTTGACCCTCCAAAACCTCATTCTCCCAGAAGTACTTCCTGCTGGTGCAAAAGGTGGCAGCAAGGTGGTTTTCATGGTGTTTTTGAGCTTTTTGACCATCCAGAATCTGATGAAATGCTTCGGAAATGCCTGAGGATGCATAACTTATCATGAAAAATCCAAAAATGCAAAGATTTCCTTCAGCAAGTGTCCCAAAAAAAAGTGAGCATATGTGCGCGCTACCCGCTTAACTGAAAAACCTGTTTTTAGACCAAAATATTTCAAAATGACAAAAATTTCTCCGAATTTTCTCAAATTCGGAGCGAAGACCCTCCATCATGTATCTTGCCCAGCCAATGAAGCCTCGGACAAAATCCGGAGTGGATCAGGCCTTTTCCGCCGTTTTAGTGCTTCGCTCAACCTCCTCTTCAGAATCTTCATTCTCGCTTTGTAGACATGCATGCGAGCCCAATAATGGCCTTTCATGTGACGAAGCAGGTCTTTGTCTCTGTTGGCCTTCTCAATCAACTTCTCCAAATGAATGTTAACCCGTGTGAGCACAGAATCTCGATCAATTGGTGTCATGTCGCCGGGTCTCTTCCGGGCCAATTGTCGATCTTCACGGATTCGCCGCAGCTCATAAAGTTCGTGCTCATCCTCAAGCTATTTGTTGCGCTGCTCCAGATAGTTTATCACCCACTGAGCCTTTTGAAATTTATCTTTCAGCGTGTCATTCTCGGCCCTTTTCTCCTGGATGATCTCCCTCAGTTTCGAGCTAGGAGAGCTCGCATCAACATCAATGATTGTGAAATCTGTGTCCCGGCCTCCTGATGGGCCCTCATCATGCATGGGCTTCTTGCCCCTATCCTAGATCTGTACCTGTGCTGAAGAAGAAGGCGAGACCCCTTCCACATCATGTGGAGATAATACTCGCTCTGCTGATGAAGTCGGCAAGACCCCTTCCACCCTGGGTGGAGATAATACTCGCTGTGTAGCTGCAAATAAGGCCCTGTGGCCTCGCCGATATGTCATGAACAATGGATCACTGATATGCTCGACCTCAGGAATGTCTGGCTGGTGTGAAGGCTCTCCCGCATCATGAACTACCTCGGGAGGCGGCTGTGACGCTGTGAAAAAGTCACGGGAGATGAAATCCTCCCAAGTGATGCCCTGCTGTGCCAACTCATGTAACACTATGATCTTGATCAAAGCATAATGATATATGCTCCTATGCTGCTATGCTGGGCTCTTCTTTTGTACAAAAATCACCATCCTCTCTATGTTGTGATACATGAAGTACGTAATGTTCATCATACGTACCCTTGTGAAGTGCATCAACAAACGAACATGGTACGCAAAGAGACGCGCGTATCTGCCCTCGCAACTGAAATACTGAATGATGAGTTTCATCAGCGGTGCAAACTCATCCCTCAAGAATCTGAAAGGAAAAACTCTGCCCAAGTGCCTCATATATCCAGGTTTAATGTATGGCTCATAGTGGAATTTCTCTAAATGCTGACGTTTGTTCCATTCCTCTCCCTGATTTGGCGCGTTGGCCCGAGTTAATAGTCATTGGCATTTAAAAGAAATCTACTCCAAAGGAGACATTTACACGACCATTACGTAAATGTAGAACAAATGTGCGAGCTAGTTCTACGATGAAGCCGGGTTTGTGAAATCATTTCACAAAATCGAAAACATGACCGAACCTGAAAACAATCCACTGCAAGCGGACATGCCTGCAATTGAGCCAAAGAAGTAGGCTCCTCCCCGAGATGTTTACCACCTTTGCCACCTCTCGTGAGGCCTCCGTGGCACATTACTCCGTTGTGGAATCACTATCCGACCTCTCGCTCATACACTTCTGTCCCCGACATGGCTTTGAACAAGAAAGAGGCAAATATGGATGCTGATATAGGTGCAGTAAAGGCAAAGTTTAATGTATTTTCAAAACCCAATAAATGTCACCCACGTACCAAAGTATCACAGGAAAACAAAATTACAATGAGGATGGCTCTGCTTTAGTGGCATGAAAACTATCACTGTTCTGACCATAAGTGAGTTTTACAAATGAGTTCCAACTGCAAAGTATGGTGCAAGCTTTTGGTAATGATGGGCAAAATTTGTCAAAGAAGCAAACAAGGATGGGACTGTGTTTATAAACTGGAGAATAGGGAGAACATGAAAATAACCATAGTGACCCAAATGACTATCACAGTGGTAATAGAATGATAATAACAACAATGGTGATATTATGGTGATGAAGGCTATAGACTAGTCAACATATGACTGTGCAAAAACATGAAAGGGCATGAACAACAGTGATAAGATGATAACTGAGGGCGTGAGGATCATGTATACAACGTGCCAGGGTATGAACATATCTACCATTCAAAGGTTTTCAAATTTTTCATAAAACTGTCCATACATTTTCAAAACCCTTACGGAATTAACTTGCATGTCAATGAAGGATTCATATATTTCTCTCCAAGCATAGCTTGTTTCCCAACATCAATGACATCACAACCATATTAAAAATCTAATGAGCAATGATTAAAACCTGTTTGCAAGCTGTTGGAGTCAACTTGAATCGAATCTGGGCGCAAAACACGAATTTCTGGACTCTGTTTTAAGTGGGTAGCGCGCCCCCTCAAGTGGGTAGCGCCCCTCAAGTGGGTAGCGCCCGTTCAATTTTGCACTGGCTGTGGTGCTCAAGTGGGTAGCGCGCACCTCAAGTGGGTAGCGCCCACCTCCAAACGCTGTCAACGATTCTGCAACTTGTCTTCGGCCTCCAAAAACACGAATTTGATTTCTGCCTGCGGATTTTTTGCAAATGAATTTGTTTTGCCATGTTTATATATGAGGAAAATATCTCATCAAATCAGATTGCTTTTCAAATTTATTTGACAACCCACTTTATAATGTTTTTGGCATTTTGAGATTTGATCTATTAATACAATGCTTTGCTTTGGCTTTTTTGAATTTTGGACTGAAATGCTTGTTGTCTTTTGCAGGGATGTGGCACTGTAGCTTTGGAAAAGATCAGAGGCTTGCACTGAAGCTTTCTGATAATGAAATACATACAATTATTATAAAAATGAAATTAGACAATTTCTAGTTCCAAAACAGAGTTTTGGACTAGAAATATCTTCAAATGCTTTCGATGATAAAAATGTGAAATCAAAACTTGCGAAACCAACCTCATGGCCTGCGGGCTTTATGACATGTATGCAAAAGACTCGAAAACCTTAGACTCTATGACTAAAGACCTTTTTTTAACGAAACTGATATTTAATGACCATGAATTAAATGACGATGAACTTTAGTAATTTTTGAGGAATTTTTAAATAGCTCTGCAGGTACAAGCATGAGGAAACACATGACAACCAGACCCCCTCGTCAGTCAGTGGCATGCTCCTAGCGAAATGCAACGAAGTGGAACAAGCGAGACACCTAAGAATGAATATGCAAAAGCGAAACGATCTCTGACGGAGGGCTGTAAGGACCGACTCTAACATTGGCTCCAATGGGGATGGTGGCTCCATGGAGATGCCAAGAACGATAGATCTCTGGGGGAGTCAGACAGTGCCTTCATCCATTGGGCGATGGAGTCATTATTTCGACTGATAAAACAAAAAATTTGGACATATTTATTGACTACAAACTTGACTGAAAAGCGACTGAAACTTGACCAAAACTGACTCGATGCAAACTGAAAAGATTGATAAAACTTACTTGACGAACTTCAAACCAACCAATCCATCTCCAGAATTATAGCCTTCGCTCCGGGCCCCAGACTGAAGATGAGAGATCAGTGCACACTTGCAATAAAATAGAAGTAAAACGATATATACAATGATGATGAAATCAGCAGAAAATACTCAGAAGTGGTATCGCTTCAACAACCGACCATTGATCGGTCCTCCAGGACAATCATCTCCATTCATTTCTTTGAGAAGAAAGGCATTTTGACCACGATACGCTGCAATCTTAAAAGGACCCTTCCATAGGTTTTCAAATTTACCGTGCTTTCCCTTATCTTCATTCCGAGCATCCCATTTCAAAACTACCTCATCCAACTGAAACTTATCTGCTTTTGCCTTTCTGTCGTAGATCTTCTTTATGCGCTCCTGCAACTTGAAAGTATTTTGAAATACCTCCTCCCGTGTCTGCTGTAAATGAATCATCTGATTAATTCTCCGCTGCATGGGATCTTCCTCACTACCAGCGTCCTGAAGTAATTTGACAACCGGGACAGCAAGCGAAGTAGGAAAAACCGTGTCTATTCCGTACACCAGCTCGAAAGGAGACATGCCAATAGACTTTTTCTGACTGACTCTATCAGCCCACAGCGCATTCACTAATTTCTTGTGCCAGCCCTTTTTGTTGATTTCCAGCAACTTCTTAATGATATTCACCAAGGATTTATTTGAAGATTCCGCCAAGCCATTCCCCTGTGGATGGTAGGCAGTCGAATGTCCCAAGGTGATATTGTACTTATAGCAAAATTCAACCATCCTCTTAGACTTGAAGGCTGCTGCATTATCTGTGATTATTTTACTAGGACACCCAAAACGTGACAGATTATTGTTTTCAAGAAAAGAGATAATTACCGCATCCGTGGCCTGTCGAGTGGGAATCGCCTCGATCCATTTTGTGAAGTAGTCCGTAGCTGTCAATATCCATCTATGCTGTCCGGAAGATGCTGGGTGGATTTCCCCGATGAAATCCAATCCCGACTGCTGGAATGGTGCACTAACTTCAATTGGTTTGAGAGGCAAAGGCTGTAGTTTCTGCTTCCCTTCGAAAATTTGACACTCGTGACAATTCTTAACAGCCTTAATTACATCAGAAAACAAAGAAGGCCAATAATACCCTGCCCTTAGAATCTTATTCGCTGTGGTCTTCCAAAACAAATGGCCTCCGCAGTCACCTTTGTGAAAGTCCTCCAAAACTTTTTGAGCTTCCTCCTCTACCAAAAAATTCAACAACACTCCTCCAGGGTCTTTCCAATACAATGCAGAATTTAGCAGCTCTCAACTTCAATGTTCTACTCTTATTTCTAGGCATCCCAGGAGGTGGAGACAAATTCTGAAGCACGTATAAAATGTCAGCATACCAAGGGGAAGAGACAAAAATATCAGAAACTTGAATTGACGTACTTTCCTCATCTTCATCGGACATGGCAGCGATCAAATTTATATCTAGAGCATGCAGATTTGTTTCAGCCATGAGCTTGGCGAGTCCTTGTCCTTTAATCAGCTTGGTCAGTTTAATCTCCACATCGTATTCTAACAACGCAGCGATCCACTTACCCCGTCTTCCCTCTGGATCTGCCTGTACCAAAACATCTTTAACCGCTGCGTTAGGAACGTATGCTATAATGTGGGAATGCAGTATATACACACGGAAATATTTCAAGGCCTTTACAAGCGCAAGTGCTTGTTTCTCAATAATGTTGTATTTCAATGCTCCGTCCCTTATAATCCGACTGAAAAAAGCAATGGGCTTCTCAACTCCATCCCTTTTTTGCATTAAAACAACTGCCAATGTGTGCTCAGAAGCAAAAGAAAACAAAATGAAATCTTGTGTGTAGTCCGGGCTGATTAAAATAGGGGCTGAAGAAAGAGCTATCTTTACCAAATTGAATGATTTCACCGCCTCTTCTGTCCACTTTACCTGACTGTCCTTTTTCAGCATGTTCGTGATTTCTCTAAGATGCTCAGCAAGATTTGGAATGAAACGACGCAGAAAATTCATTTTACCATTAAATGACTGTATTTCTTTCTTGTTCCGGGGCTGTTCAATCTGCTGTATGGCTTCAACACGTGCAGGGTCAACATGGATGCCATCTTTCGATATGATGTGGCCAAGGAGCTTGCCTTCATCCATGGCAAAAAGACTCTTTTTCGGATTCAGCGAAATGCCATATTTTCTGCACTTCTGGAAAACAACTTTCAAATGATATAAATGTTGCTCATCAGAATTTGAAAACACAGTTAAATCATCAAGGTAAACAACCAAAAACACATCTTTCTCGTTGGCAAAAGCCATGTCCATTGCACGCTGAAAGGTGGCGCCTGCATTCTTCAAACCAAACGGCATTTTTGCATAATGAAACCCGAGGAGTGGTGAACGCAGTCTTATCACGATCATCTTCATGCACTAAAATCTAATTATAACCTGAGTATCCGTCGAGTAGTGACATCCTTGATGCTCCAACTACTCGTTGCAATATATGATCCATTTTTGGCAGCAGATAATTGTCTTTTAATGATACCTTATTCAAATTTCTGAAATCGATACATAAACGGATCTCACCTGTTTTCTTTCTCACGGGCACCAAATTTGATATCCAATCTGAAAATCGGATAGGCACAATGATTCCTGACTTATACAACCGATTTACCTCTTTTTCAATCGATGGTTGCAGCTTTGGATTGATTCTCCTCAACTTTTGACGGAAAGGCTTCTGATTTGGTTTGATGGGGATAGTATGCTGAATGATGTTAGTATCATATGTTTTTAGATCTAAGTAATCCCACGCAAAAGCATCAGAAAATGAAGACAACAATTTGACATATTCTGCCTTTACCTTTGGTGACAATGACTTTGATAACTTAACCATCTTGGGATTCTCAGCTGTCCCAATATTTACCTCCTCAACACCTTTTTCAGTCGGCCTCAATGTCGGTTTGCGGGCTACATCGTCTTGGTCAAACAGTTCTTCCAAAGGAATCAATCCCTTAGGAATGATGTTATCTTTAAGTTGCAGCACTTCCATTTGGTTTATTTGTATGTCATCATTACCATCATCATGTTCTGTATCTATGGAGGTGTCTTTAAACTTACCCTTATTTTGCAGAAATTCACTAATCTCCTCATCATCCTGAAAGACTTGCCAACATCGCTGATTGTCTGGAACGGTGGGGCGGTGTTTCACATGAATCTCGAACTTGTTGCTGGAATTCATTGGAATTTTTAAATTGCTTGCTGCCTTAGCAAGACCATCAGCAACACCATTTTGTATGCGAGGCACACATGTCAAGGTATGATCAGAAAATAACTTCAGAATATCTAAAACTGCATTACGGTAAGCCCTCATGCGAGGATGCTTGGCCTGAAACTCACCTTTAACCTGCTTTATCACCAATTATGAATCACCATACACTGCAATCCTTTTCGCTTTCAGCTTATTAAGAATCTTAAGGCCAGCAATTAGAGCCTCATATTCCGCTTCATTATTAGAACAGTCAAAAGCAAGTTTGTAGGAACACACTCTGACATTGCTCGGAACCTTATCCGGAGCGGAAAATGGACTACGAATCCAAACACCAATTCCAGCACCATCACTACCCACTGCGCCATCAAAATCCATGGTCCAAATACCATCTTCATCGTCCTCTAAATGCTGAAATTGCGTCAGCTCTGTTTTTTCTGTTTGCTGCCCATTGTCTTTAGCTGATTGCTCCACAGTAGCTTGTTTTTCTCTTCTTTCTTTTTGCAGAACTTCTCTAAAATTCTCAGTGATTTCTGGTATATCTTCTGCCTGAACTAATTGACTATCTATATCATTAAAACTATCAGCAAGCAACACAAATGACTCTAAGTCGGTATGTACATAATTTACAGGATGATTGATTGGCTTCTCTTTGCTAGTTATCATGTATTTCATCTTCTGCTCTCGATATAACTTTCTCATCTGACCGAAGACTGGAATAGTAGCATAAGAGAAATCTAACTGAAGTGTACCTTTCAACTTTGCCCCCCAAGATCTTGAAAGAAGCATACCAAATCGCGGAGGAATGTCCGCCACCACCACGTCCATTAAGACATTCTTTGCTGGAATTTGATCTAAGCTTACAACCAAATCTTTGATGAGTCCTATACACCTCACACGGTTGGAATCAAATGAATACAAATCATTATATTTTCTTGTAATTTCTAGTCCCAACTTTTCCATGATCGCCTTCGGCATCAAATTATGCGAAGCACCCGAATCGAACATGGCATTGTGCAAAACATATTCATGCAACCTCAAACTGATATAAAAGGGAGGAACATCACTGTCAGGGGACTCACCATCTAATGCAGGCCCGAAAATCAATTCTGGCTGATCATCCTCAACATTTACCGTATCGAACATTGGATCAAAGTTCAGAATTTTGGAGACTTGACCACGGTAGCTGCTGTTTTTCATGATCTCTGTCAAAGGAATAGATATTTTTAATTTGGAAATTTCATTTTCCAAACTAAATGCTGAAACTTTCTCAACCTCTTTGACCGGAACTTCCTTCTTTTCAGCCTTATCTTTCACTATGTTTGGCTGATTTACCTTTTCTGCTGATGATACTTTACTAGCTGCGGGATCAATTGTCTCTTTTCCTTTCTCCTGTGGTATCGGTGAATCTGCCTTCGGTGCTGAAGCTTCTTTTCGTTTCTGAATTGGATTTATGGGCACATCTCGGTTTCTCAATGAGTATTGCTTCTGTTGAGCGGACAAAGCATTCAAATATCCTCTTTGGTAATCATCTGACTCTTCCTCTAAATCTGCATCATTTGCTAATATGAAATCTTCATTTTTCTGAGCAGCTGAACTTTCTCCATATTCTTCATCCTCAGTAATATAAATAGGCAGATCGTCGGGAGTAAAGAAATGATTTTTCTCACCTGCTATATCATCATCATCGTCTGAATCTTGACTCACAAAATTCTGCAAAAGAGGTGTCTTAATCTGCTGTTGGGGTGCCGGCTCTGGTGGTCTTTGTTCACGCTGCTTTATTCTGAACTGTGGCTGCTGCTGGCCACGGTAATTTGGATTCCGAATCTGTGTTTCTGGTTTGTCAAGGTTCATTCTTTTGAACATTTTTTCCATCTCACGAATCAAGTGCTGTTCGGATGTAGATGAGGAAGGCTCTTCCTTTATAGTCACTCTTTTCTCTGCTTTCAACCGTGCTCTCTTATCGTTCAGATTCGCCTCAACACTAACGGCAATCTTCTGCATATCTTCTAAGGTAGGCGGATCTCGATCACGAAGGGAATAAGCCATTTCCAGATCAAAACCATCCAGGAATTTAAGAAGAGCTGACTTTTTAGACGGTCTTAAGTCATCTAAAATTGCATTATACACCGTATTGAATCTAATGATATAATCCTGAACGGACTCACCAGGATTACGCTTGATGTTTGTATATTCTGAAGTGATTTGCAGCGGATCCTTTTTCATCTCCCATCGATCTAAAAACTGTGTCTGAAGGTCTTGCAATGTATTGATACTTCTGGCCGGTAGAGCTCTGAACCATTTGCGAACCTCTCCTCCAAATGTCTGGGCAAACAATCTCATTGAAACATTTTCTGCATCAATTTCATGCAGATCCAAAAAGTCTGTCATTCGAACAATATGCTGCTGAGCTGATATACTCTGTGGGGTGCCATCAAATATAGGAATTTTGCTCTGATAATCAGCAGGCATAGCATCTAAATTGGCCGGCAAAACAAGAGGTGCAAATCTGGCTGCCATGACTCTTGGCGGATTGATGATAATCTGCTGTCTAGGAGAAACAGGAGGACTAGGAGCAGTAGGTGTGCGAGGTGTATGCGGTGGAGACGGAGGAGAAATTACTGTTGATTGCTGATCATAAAACTCAGGCTGAACAGGAATGGTAGGGATAAAAGGAGGTTCAGTGGGAATCCGTGAACTAGATGCAACTTCAGATGGTCCAAGAGTTTGTGAAGCAGATTCAGTGAATTCGGGAGTGTTGGTAGCCACAACGGAATTTTGCAACTGTCTATCCAAGTGATATGAAACAAATCTGTATTGCAAATCTTCAGCAAACAATGGATCCAGAACTAATATTGATAATTCAGTTTCAGAAAAATTTACGAATAAGGATGTTTCAAATCGTGCATGAAAAGGAATTTCATCAACATATATAATTTTCACGGGACAAGATGCAGATCTAGAAAGCAATCTGGAACTTCCAAAACTCACTTGACTTTCTCTTTCAGAACTTTCTTGACTTCCTTGTCTTCTAAGGATCCTAGGAATCAGATTTGGATTTTCAAATATTGTTGGTGGATCAGGGTCAGGATTCGACCTAGTATTCCTTCTTGAAGCCAGTGTATTGATCTATTTGGGAAAAAAAAATTTCAAGGAACACAATCAATTATTTTCAGCCTTTCGACTTCTAGACTCAATCATCCAAAGGTCTAGAACAAACAAGTATACTGGGGTGATTTGCAGATCAAGTGCTGCCTTCACGAGCTTACCGGAGATCGACTGAAGCAGCGTTTATCTACTACCGCTTATGCATAGCAAAAGCGTTTCGAAAGCTACCTGGTGTGACTTCAGACTCCGTCTAAGACTCATGAAACAAACACATCAACAAGCAAACCATTGAGATTTTGTATTCCCCAGTATTGTCGCCACTATGTTAGCGCTCAAATCTACCTCAGGCTGAAATGAAGTAAAACTCAAGGCTACATCAAACCACGCTCAGCCTCGTAGCTAGCCCTACGAGGACAGGAGAGGGCTCTCTCCGTCAATCTCAATAAAATGAGCAATAGGGTGCGGGATGACTTAAAATGGGAACTGATTTTAGGCTAGTAAAGAGATAGGAATGTTTGATTTTGATTTTTTGGGTTTTCGCTGGAGAAATGGGAAAAACAAATTTTGGGTCCGGGGATAAGGTCAGACCTTTGCAGAATTCTAGTTGGGGCGAGGTAGGCGATTGTCTTGATGCTTTTGATTGGATATGTGGATGGATCAGAATGAACAGGAGTTGAAAAGGGCAAGGATGAACATGGATCCTTTTCAAACAGTGGAAAACATGAAAAACTAAATGAATTCAAAGGCATAGCACTGTGAACAATGGATTCAACCTCATCTACTCATTCATTTAATTTAAGAAGCATGAGTGAGAAATGGCATACATTAAACATCAAGAACAGAACACCACAAGAATCCCAACAGGTGCCGCAAAACCTCTGATCTTTCCTTAGCCAAAATATGAAAAAATATGTATAATGATGCCAAAAGTTTCCCAAGAGTCCAACCTGTAGAATGTCTCAGAAATTACAATATATAGATCACTCTAACCCCTTCCCACACCTCTAGGGGTCGAAATCCTCCTTCTAGGAGCAGTTCCAACAAATTCTAATCAAGGAGCTAAAATCTAGGCAGCTAACAACTTGCCTCTAAAAGAGTGGAAACTGATTCATTTACATGATTTTCACTTTTTTGAGAGTGAATCTTCTAGAATAGGTAAAAATAAGCCAAAGTTACATGCCAAATATAAATTTACATCATAATAACTCAAAAATTTCATCCCCAAGCAAAACTGGTCCCAACTGGCCGAAATTCTGAGCTGGAAGTTGAAAATTCAGCCAAAAATTTAAGTGGGTAGCGCCCCTGAACTGAGTGGGTAGTGCGCCTTTCAACCTGATTTGGAGGCACTTCCCAACATCCAAATTGAGCTCATGATAGCTCATTGGAAAGCCCTGGATGTTGGCTATCCAACCCAAGTAAAATTTCCAAATTTGGAGCTCATTTTCCCCTCCAAAACTTCATTCTCCCAGAAGTACTTCCTGCTGGTGCAAAAGGTGGCAGCAAGGTGGTTTTCATGGTGTTTTTGAGCCTTTTGACCATCCAGAATCTGATGAAATGCTTCGGAAATGCCTGAGGATGCATAAATTATCATGACAAATCCAAAAATGCAAATATTTCCTTCAGCAAGTGTCCCAAAAAAAAGTGAGCATATGTGTGCGCTACCCGCTTAACTGAAAAACCTGTTTTTAGACCAAAATATTTCAAAATGATAAAAATTTCTCCGAATTTGCTCAAATCCGGAGCGAAGACCCTCCATCATGTATCTTGCCCAGCCAACGAAGCCTCGGCCAAAATCCGGAGTGGATCAGGCCTTTTCCGCCGTTTTAGTGCTTCGCTCAACCTCCTCTTCAGAATCTTCATTCTCGCTTTGCAGACATGCATGCGAGCCCAATAATGACCTTTCATGTGGCAAAGCATGTCTTTGTCTCTTTTTGCCTTCTCAATCAACTTCTCCAAATGAATGTTAACCCGTGTGAGTACAAAATCTCGATCAATTGGTGTCATGTCGCCGGGTCTCTTCCGGGCCAATTGTCGATCTTCACGGATTCGCCGCAGCTCATAAAGTTCGTGCTCATCCTCCAGTTGTTTGTTGCGCTGCTCCAGATATTTTATCACCCACTGAGCCTTTTGCAATTGATCTTTCAGCGTGTCATTCTCGGCCCTTTGCTCCTGGATGATCTCCCTCAGTTTCGAGCCAGGAGAGCTCGCATCAACATCAATGATTGTGAAATCTGTGTCCCGGCCTCCTGATGGGCCCTCATCATGCATGGGCTTCTTGCCCCTGTCCTGGATCTGTACCTGTGCTGAAGAAGAAGGCGAGACCCCTTCCACATCATGTGGAGATAATAATCGCTCTGCTGATGAAGTCGGCAAGATCCCTTCCACCCTGGGTGGAGATAATACTCGCCGTGTAGCTGCAAATAAGGCCCTGTGGCCTCGCTGATATGTCATAAACAATTGAGCACTGATCTGCCCGACCTCAAGAATGTCCGGCTGGTGTGAAGACTCTCCCACATCATGAACTACCTTGGGAGGCGGCTGTGACGCTGTGAAAAAGTCACGGGAGATGAAATCCTCCCACGCGATGCCCTGCTGTGCCAACTGATGTAACACTATGATCTTGATCAAAGCGTAGTGATATATACTTCTATGCTGCTGTGCTGGGCTCTTCTTCTGTACAAAAATCATCATTCTCTCTATGTTGCGATACATGAAGTACGGAATGTTCATCATACGTACCCTTGTGAAGTGCATCAACAAACGAACATGGTACGCAAAGAGACGCGCGAATCTGCCCTCGCAACTGAAATACCGAATGATGAGTTTCATCAGCGGTGCAAACTCATCCCTCAGGAATCTGAAAGGAAAAACTCCGCCCAAGTGCCTCATATACCCAGGTTTGATGTATGGCTCATAGTGGAATTTCTCTAAATGCTGACGTTTGTTCCATTCCTCTCCTAGATTTGGTATGCCAGTGGCCTGAGCAATAGTCATTGGTGACAGAATGAAATCTACTCCAGCGAGATTTACACGGCCATTACGTAAATGTAGAACAAACAGGCGAGCTAGTTCACGATGAAGCTGGGTTTGTGAAATCATTTCACAAAATCGAAAACATGACTGAACCTGAAAACAATCCATTGCAAGCGGACATGCTTGCAATTGAGCCAAAGAAGTAGGCTCCTCCCTCAGATGTTTACCACCTTTGCCACCTCTGTGAGGCCTCCGTGGCACATTACCCTCTGTTGTGGAATCACTATCCGACCTCTGCTCATACACTGACTCTGTTTCTGACATGGCTTTGAACAAGATATTTGCAATATGGATACTGATATAGATGCAGTGAAAGCAAAGTTATAATGTATGTTCAACACCCAATAGATATCACCCACGTGCCAAAGTATCACAGGAAAAAAAAATTACAATGAGGATGGCTCTGCTTTAGTGGCATGAAAACTATCACTGTTTTGACCATAAGTGAGTTTCACAAAACTGCAAAGTATGGTGCAAGTTTTTGGTAATGATGGGAAAAATTTGTCAAAGAAGCAAACAAGTATAGGACTGTGTTTATGAAATGGAGAATAGGGAGAACATGACAATAACCATAGTGACACAAATTACTATCACAGTGGTAATAGAATGATAACAACAACAATGGTGATATTATGGTAATGAGGGCTATAGACTAGTCGACATAAGACTGTGTAAAAATATGAAAGGGCATGAACAGCAGTGATAAGATGATAACTGAGGGTGTGAGGATCATATATACAACATTCCAGGGAGTGAACATATCTACCATTCAAAGGTTTTCAAATTTTTCATAAAACTGCCCATACAATTTCAAAACCCTTACGGAATTAACTTGCATGTGAATGAAGGATTCATATATTTCTCTCCAAGCATGGCTTGTTTCCCCAACATCAATGCCATCACAACCATATTAAAAATCTAATGAGAAATGATTAAAACCTGTTTGCAAGCTGTTGGAGTCAACTTGAATCGAATCTGGGCGCAAAACACGAATTTCTGGACTCTGTTTTAAGTGGGTAGCGCGCCCCCTCAAGTGGGTAGCGCCCCTCAAGTGGGTAGCGCCCCTCAAGTGGGTAGCGCCCGTTCAATTTTGCACTGGCTGTGGCGCTCAAGTGGGTAGCGCGCACCTCAAGTGGGTAGCGCCCACCTCCAAACGCTGTCAACGATTCTGCAACTTGTCTTCGGCCTCCAAAAACATGAATTTGATTTCTGCCTGCGGATTTTTTGCAAATGAATTTGTATTGCCATGTTTATATATGAGGAAAATATCTCATCAAATCAGATTGCTTTTCAAATTTATTTGACAACCCACTTTATAATGTTTTTGGCATTTTGAGATTTGATCTATTAATACAATGCTTTGCTTTGGCTTTTTTGAATTTTGGACTGAAATGCTTGTTGTCTTTTGCAGGGATGCGGCACTGTAGCTTTGGAAAAGATCAGAGGCTTGCACTGAAGCTTTCTGATAATGAAATACATACAATTATTATAAAAATGAAATTAGACAATTTCTAGTTCCAAAACAGAGTTTTGGACTAGAAATGTCTTCAAATTCTTTCGATGATAAAAATGTGAAATCAAAACTTGCGAAACCAACCTCATGGCCTGCGGGCTTTATGACATGTATGCAAAAGACTCGAAAACCCTAGACTCTATGACTAAAGACTTTTTTTTAACGAAACTGATATTTAATGACCATGAATGAAATGACGATGAACTTTAGTAATTTTTGAGGAATTTTTAAATAGCCCTGCAGGTACAAGCATGAGGAAACACATGACAACCAGACCCCCTCGTTAGTCAGTGGCATGCTCCTAGCGAAATGCAACGAAGTGGAACAAGCGAGACACCTAAGAATGAATATGCAAAAGCGAAACGATCTCTGACGGAGGGCTGTAAGGACCGACTCTAACATTGGATCCAATGGGGATGGTGGCTCCATGGAGATGCCAAGAACGGCAGATCTCTGGGGGAGTCAGACAGTGCCTTCATCCATTGGGCGATGGAGTCATTATTTCGACTGATAAAACAAAAACTTTGGACATATTTATTGAATGCAAACTTGACTGAAAAGCGACTGAAACTTGACCAAAACTGACTCGATGCAAACTGAAAAGACTGATAAAACTGACTTGACGAACTTCAAACCAACCAACCTCCATCTCCAGAATTATAGCCTTCGCTCCGGGCCCCAGACTGAAGATGAGAGATCAGTACACACTTGCAATAAAATAGAAGTAAAATGATATATACAATGATGATGAAATCAGCAGAAAATACTCAGAAGTGGTATCGCTTCAACAACCGACCATTGATCGGTCCTCCAGGACAATCATCTCCATTCATTTCTTTGAGAAGAAAGGCATTTTGACCACGATACGCTGCAATCTTAAAAGGAACCTTCCATAGGTTTTCAAATTTACCGTGCTTTCCCTTATCTTCATTCCGAGCATCCCATTTCAAAACTACCTCATCCAACTGAAACTTATCTGCTTTTGCCTTTCTGTCGTAGATCTTCTTTATGCGCTCCTGCAACTTGAAAGTATTTTGAAATACCTCCTCCCGTGTCTGCTGTAAATGAATCATCTGATAAATTCTCCGCTGCATGGGATCTTCCTCACTACCAGCCTCCTGAAGTAATTTGACAACCGGGATAGCAAGCGAAGTAGGAAAAACCGTGTCTATTCCGTACACCAGCTCGAAAGGAGACATGCCAATAGACTTTTTCTGACTGACTCTATCAGCCCACAACACATTCACTAATTTCTTGTGCCAGCCCTTTTTGTTGATTTCCAGCAACTTCTTAATGATATTCACCAAGGATTTATTTGAAGATTCCGCCAAGCCATTCCCCTATGGATGGTAGGCAGTCGAATGTCCCAAGGTGATATTGTACTTATAGCAAAATTCAACCATCCTCTTAGACTTGAAGGCTACTGCATTATCTGTGATTATTTTACTAGGACACCCAAAACGTGACAGAATATTGTTTTCAAGAAAAGAGATAATTACCGCATCCGTGGCCTGTCGAGTGGGAATCGCCTCGATCCATTTTGTGAAGTAGTCCATAGCTGTCAATATCCATCTATGCTGTCCGGAAGATGCTGGGTGGATTTCCCCGATGAAATCCAATCCCCACTGCTGGAATGGTGCACTAACTTCAATTGGTTTGAGAGGCAAAGGCTGTAGTTTCTGCTTCCGTTCGAAAATTTGACACTTGTGACAATTCTTAACAGCCTTAAATACATCAGAAAACAAAGAAGGCCAATAATACCCTGCCCTTAGAATCTTATTCGCTGTGGTCTTCCAAAACAAATGGCCTCCGCAGTCACCTTTGTGAAAATCCTCCAAAACTCTTTGAGCTTCCTCCTGTACCAAACAATTCAACAACACTCCCCAGGGTCTTTCCAATACAATGCAGAATTCAGAATACAAAATTTTGCAGCTCTCAACTTCAATGTTCTACTCTTATTTCTAGGCATCCCGGGAGGTGGAGACAAATTCTGAAGCACGTGTAAAATGTTAGCATACCAAGGGGAAGAAACAAAAATATCAGATACCTGAACTGACGTACTTTCCTCATCTTCATCAGACATGGCAGCGATCAAATTGATATCTAGAGCATGCAGATTTGTTTCAGCCATGAGCTTGGCGAGTCCTTGTCCCTTAATCAGCTTGGTCGGTTTAATCTCCACATCGTATTCTAACAACGCAGCGATCCACTTACCCCGTCTTCCCTCTGGATCTACCTGTACCAAAACATCTTTAACCGCTGCGTTAGGAACGTATGCTATAATGTGGGAATGAAATATATACACAAGGAAATCTTTCAAGGCCTTTACAAGCGCAAGTGCTTGTTTCTCAATAATGTTGTATTTCAATGCTCCATCCCTTATAATCCGACTGAAAAAAGCAATGGGCTTCTCAACTCCATCCCTTTTTTGCATTAAAACAGCTGCCAATGTGTGCTCAGAAGCAAAAGAAAACAAAATGAAATCTTGTGTGTAGTCCGGGCTGATTAAAATAGGGGCTGAAGAAAGAGCTATCTTTACCAAATTGAATGATTTCACTGCCTCTTCTGTCCACTTTACCTGACTGTCCTTTTTCAGCATGTTCGTGATTTCTCTAAGGTGCTCTGCAAGATTTGGAATGAAACGACGTAGAAAATTCATTTTACCATTAAATGACTGTATTTCTTTCTTGTTCCGGGGCTGTTCAATCTGCTGTATGGCTTCAACACGTGCAAGGTCAACACGGATGCCATCTTTCGATATGATGTGGCCAAGGAGCTTGCCTTCATCCATGGCAAAAAGACTCTTTTTCGGATTCAGCGAAATGCCATATTTTCTGCACTTCTGGAAAACAACTTTCAAATGATATAAATGTTCCTCATCAGAATTTGAAAACACAGTTAAATCATCAAGGTAAATAACCAAAAACACATCTTTCTCGTTGGCAAAAGCCATGTCCATTGCACGCTGAAAGGTGGCGCCTGCATTCTTCAAACCAAACTGCATTTTTGCATAATGAAACGTTCCCCAAGGAGTGGTGAACGCAGTCTTATCACGATCATCTTCATGCTCTACTTAAGATCTGAAGCACAGTATCACTATTCTTCCTTCTCTCCACACATAAAATCAACATCTAACTCAATCAACAACCACAAAACTTACAATGTAAGAATATAAAACATGTAGGGTGATTTTGAGTTTGGGGCTAGGATCAAAGGTGTAAAAATTGGACCAAATAAATCCACTAAGGTCACTACTAGTTCACTAATGTGTTCACATCATGAGAGGACCTTTTAAAATCATTTCCAAACTTTTTAATTTTGTTTTTCTGGAAGCCTTTGGGAATTTCCAATATAATTTTCTTCCGAACAACGCGAGGAATGCAGAGGAAGTATCATGAAATCCCCTAGTTTCTCCCTTAGAATTTTTCTGCATGTAACTTTAACCTATTGGAGCTATAACTGCTCCGTTAATCATTCATTTCCAACTAATATAGGATTCCAACTTCTCCCATAGGCTTATGTGCATGCAACTATGGCTAAAACATAGGGAAACCATTAGTCCTTCATATCAACACCTCTTCCACCTGTTGGATCAAATTCCCCCACCTAGAATCCAAAACTCTGACATGGCCTCTGAAACATCTGAAAGTAGATCAAACATGCTTCCCAAGTGTCACTACCAAGTTGATCTAAAAGGGTCAACAAACAAGGTTGGAAAGTGTGCCAACAAGTCCTCTACTCTCCATCAGACCTCTAGGAAATATGTAACACATATGAAGTACCTATAAAACATTAATACCATATCATGAATCCATCACATCACTACTACAATTCATCCTCATAGGAATAGACATGAATACCTAAGATACATATGAATTATTCACAATGATAGATATTTATAAGACATTGGAGTGACCATTGGATTCCATATTCCAAGGTCTCTTGGACTCCCTAAGACTGTTAAGCTTCCATAGCAACCCTTAGAGGATTAGGTGTCAAACATCCCCCCCGTGAATTCGAAGGGGTATGTATGAGTCAAAGAAGAGAGATATAATGCAAAACGTGCAAAATATGCAAGGCATCACTAGGCTAAATGTGCTCTCTGAAATTTTGGCATAAGGTGGTTGTTTAAGGATGACCACCGACACTGGAACACTTAGTGCAGTTCCCAGAAATCTTCCAAATATGGCATGAAGATGAAGTATTGAGGTAGAGGAAGTTCTCATAATGATTTGAAGAGGAAGACCTTTAATATGGAAAAGGGAGGTCTGCAACCTGCATAAAAAGGGAGAACCTAAACCTGAAAAGGGAGGTTTCATCCTACAGTGGTTTAAGGATGACCACTAAGTCTGGAATGCTTAATGCAATTACTGGATCTTCCAAAACTGGCAAGAAGATGAAGTCTTATGCTAGAGGAAGTGACCCCAATTCTTTAAAGAGGAAGAAGTTCAACCTCGCATAGATGGTTTAAGGTTGACCACCAACCAAAGGCATGCTCCTGGAAATCTTTGTCTATGGCTACAACTCTAAATATGGTATGGAAGGTTGTGGCTCAGACTCGCTTGATGTGGATTTGAAGCTTGTAGATGACCATCATCCCCCCCCTTGCCGGATACAAGGTGAGAAGATGGATAAAACTCAACTGCAATATTTTCCAATACTCTAGAACAAGTTCCAACATATGACTAAAATATCTTATTGGATGTTGAAGCCCATTGGAAAGAAGCGATCCATCCAAGATGAATCTTTTCTTACACAAGACTTGTTTTTGAGGCATATTTTTGAAGAATGAGTGGTTTTATGACAATGGTTACATGGAAGAAGATCAAAACTATGATGTTTCATATGGCCAACTCGGTCACAATGTTGGCATTTAACATTCTGTAGTGGCTGTTGTGAAAGAGGAGCATAGTCTGGAACAATTGAATATGAACTACCATGAATAAACCCTACACTTTGAAATTTCATGGGTTTAGAATAGTAAATAATACGAAAGGACACCTCCTTGTCATATCCAAGACCTGTTCTATGCTAGTTCTTCCCAAGTTCTGATGATGGGCTTGGGAAGTGAAGGATGAACTTCTACATCTGCATGAAAATATGCTCTTGAACTAGGCACTGGATGTGAATCAACCTCAAATTTATATTCTTGATGGTGATGGGAGTCTGTATGAACAAAAATAGGTTCAGAATGATGACTCCACTGCTGTAATTCTTCTCGCTGAAGTTGAGATTCAAGCTACAAAAAATCAATCTTCTCTTGTACATTTTTCAAACAGGTTTGAATGTCTGTGAGAATGATTTTATCAATCATAATTGTATTGTCAACATTAGAATGTATTAGAGTATTCAGTAACTCTAGTACTCCATAAAGTCTTCCCATTTTGTTAACAAATCAAACTCAGTAAATGAGGAGTGTTAAGTTCAATTGAAAATGCACCAGTAAACATGCAAGAGGACAAACAACTTTCAATGCTACATAGTTGCAACTACAACAACAAAATCACTTCACCCTGATCTTCATACCTCTTAGTAGTGTGTGAAAAATATGCTATCACAAGCTGCAACAAAATCACTTCACCTTGATCTTCATACCTCAAAAATTACAAATATTTTAGTAAGTAATGGTATATTTTATAAATGTAATGGTAGAGGAGTTCATTGGCATCATTCCCTTTGAATTATGATAACGACGCCCAAATTTTCTTTCCGTTGTAAAGGAAAGGAGTGTGAAGCATCACTTTAACAAAGAACTTCAACTAAGTGATGTTTCTATAGTTTCATGGTTATGTTCTTAGGTCGACTATAATTCTATTTTCTCAACAATCCCCTTGTCCTTGAGCCAAGGAGTTTTGTTGTTACTTGTTCAAAAAATGAGCTGTGACCTTGAAAAGGATACTAGTATAAATCTATTGTGGATAACGGAGGCATCAAATGTTCTCAAATTGTCCATTTCTAGCACAATACATGCAGTCAATTATTATCAATGTTTATAATAACTTTCACCACCTAAGACTTATTAATAATTTAGGACCTGAGGTCAAATATCTACATATGGCACTACACGTAGTGAACTCTTTGCTGGAAACATATAAAGGATACAACAACTAAGTTCTTGTACATCGAATTGGAATGTAATGGAAAAAATATAAATGGAAAATAAAATATAACATTCATTGCTCACTGTAATATAACACATATGAATTGGCACTCATTCACTTTGCGTCTTCATCATTTCTTAATTTCACATAGCACGTGTTGATGGTTCATTGCGCATAGACAGTCACCGATGGCAACTCGTTTATTATTTACCCTTAAATTTTCTTAAAGCTCGTAAACAAGATGACCATCACGTAGGGAGAACCCCTAACCCACCGGTTATCAATTATGTGCATTACCACTCGCGAACCATTGGTTCTGCACGTAGTGGTAATGCTTTGAATTCATGCTATTGACTATGGAGCAATGGGTGGACCAAAGCCAACAATGTGTAGGAGTCGGGAACAATGGTTGAAATGAGTGGGCAACGTGGACCAATGTTTGGGTAGCGTGGAGGTGTGCCAATAGTAGACACCCAGGCGGTGTGAGAAAAGGTGCCGAGGGAGGTATTATGGGAAATGAACTGAGGTATAACTACAGATCGGTTTCTATGGTGTGCAGTGGGAGAGGAATCGAACCGGTGGGAGCACTATGCAGCGGTGGTTGCTCCTCCTCCAAATTCTGTCGCCTTCAGATCTAACTGACATGACTGCATTCACTCGATCTGCATGTTCTCTTTTGAATATGAAAGTTTCAATCTGTTTGTGGAGTTTCTGGAAACACAATAGAACAACATGAAATGAGTAAGCTATAAGTGACCTGAGATATTTAGCGAACAATTGTTATACAAGTGGGTATTTTAATGGTGTGATAGTTCTTTTATGTTGGGTGTAGGTTTCATGGTCTCTGGTTTGTGCATTGGATAGTAAAAAATAGGTCTCGACTATTACAAAACTTTTGAAAAGGCACAAGAAACTGTTGAAAAGTCAACAAGAAATGTGTTTCTAATTTAATTTTCACTTAATTAAATTGGAAAATAAAATGTAATATTATCTCATAATCACTTGTAATAGTTAACTGAGTGTTATAAACTCAGTTAGATCATGAATTTCAAGTTGAGGGTGGTTGGTGGGGCATGCAGAGTGATTCTATTAGTTATGGAGTTCGAGTTTCAGTTAGTGCATTAGTTTAATGCATGAGAAATCAATTAACTCAATTAATTGAGTTAAAATCAGTTGAACTAGTTGTAACTGTTTGTTGCACTAGTGAGAGGTCAAGTGAATTAAATAAGATTTAATTCACATGCAATGATCTGTCATGCAACTGATGATTTACTATTAATACCTAAATGCATGCCAAGTTCCAGTGGAGACCCAGTTGAGATAAAGGATAAAGGGATGTTAACTATCAGTTGCATCACTAGTAGGCTGCCCGCATGCAGTAATACAACCATAGGATTTCCCATGAGCATTGCGCAATTTTGGAAGGCTGAATTTCCTAAAGAATAAGGATTGAATTCCACATGAATTGCGCAAACAAGGCAGGCTGAGCAAAGGCTGAAAATTGGCTAAGTGTTGGTCGATTTTGTTTGGATCAGTGTGAGACAATTGTGAAAGTGTAGGAGACTCTTGTGAGAAGAGTGCATTTTAATTGTTTCATGATTCCTTGGTGAATATACAATAAAAGATAGAGGGGTTTTGAGCAGTAATATTTCCCTGGGGAAATCTCTATGTTGTGGTTTGATTTGATTCTTTCTTTACTTGTTCTGATTGGTGATCATGTTTATTTTCCGCAATTGATTTGTAGAAGGATTCAATATTTTTCTTTAGAATATCGCATGATCGGATTGAATCCATTGATATACATATTGTTTGTATAATTTCTGCACCAACAAGGAGGCGCGCTTAGTTAATTCAACACATCATGCCCACGATGCATTCATAAGTCTTCAAAAAGGAGTTCTCTCGCATTCCACTTACACAATGCGCCCAGAGAGCTCACATTCCACTCAAAAATGCATAAAGACCTGAGCGGAAACATTACTGACTAATGAAATTGAAATGATACACACAGGGACCGATCTCTCTTATTATGGTAATTGCACCTAACAACCAACACCAACCAACTTTCATGAGTGCCAAGGCTGACAAGAAAAAATTATAGGAGTTATTAAATGTCACTGAGGAGCATAAAACCATAGTGAATGGCATAACTAAAATGTTTAGAGAGGCCATAGTGGCAAGGAGTATAAAATGTGGTGCATAGGTGAACATGTATGTGCATTAGTTTTGAGCGTGATTTGGGATAACCTAGCCAGACAAGAGGTAGAGCACATGTCTGTTCATTGTAGGAGCTGGAAAGAAAATACGACAGAGTATTCAAGAGCTTTATGTATGCATGGAACGTTACTAGCAAAAAAAATCATCTTTAAAGGAATCTATGAGGAAAGCGACCAAGTTTAGATAGGTAACATGTATAATGGGAGAGGTCTCAAACCACATAACAATTCGATTCCCAAGGAGGCCACAAAACCAATGGCTCAAATTTGAGGAGGGCCAAAATTTTCCGGCTTTGATACCATGTTTGACACAACCATGTTGAAGACAAGGGTGAAGGGTAAGCATTCAATGCATACATTATTCACAATGATACATATTTATAATAAATTTTAGTGACCATTGGATTCCATATTCCAATGTCTCCTGGATTCCATAATACTATTCAACTTCCACACCAACCCTTAGAGGATTAGGTGTCCAACACTTCACACCACTGTCATTTTGAGGGATGGCAAGCACACATGGTAGTTTTGGGGAGTTTCTATGGAACCCACCAACACCCCCAATTTTGTTTTTGTCTCTATCTTATTCGTGGTATATTTGGATACATGGAAATAGAAATAGTCTCCAAAGAACCTGAAGTGTGACACATCCAACTTCCTCCCTGAGAAAGCCTCCTATGGTGTAATCATGCCCAAAATCTGATGAGGACTTCGGTTCTGCAAATACACTGTTATGTTGCATGCTTCGGCCCACAAGTATAGAGGTAGGCCTTGGTCATGCAAAATCTCCCTCACTGCTCCCACAATGCTATGATTATTTCTCTTACACACCCTATTCTTCTATGGGTTGTGGGGTGCTGTCAACTCTTGTCGAATGCCTTCTTTTCCACAAAATTTTTTAAACTCACTCGACACGTACTCACCTCTATTATCACTCCTGAGAGCCTTCAATTTCTTGCTTGTTTCTTTCTTGACCAGTGCTTTGAACTCTAAAAACTTGGAGAAATTATCCTCCTTCTTCTGCATGAATAAGATCCAACACTTCCATGAGAAGTCATTAATAAAAATGAAAAAATATATATGTCAGACAATGGAGGCTATTGAGAAAGGTTCAAAAACATCATAGTGGATCCTTTCTAGGACTCCATGCACCTTGTTGTCCAGATCATGGAAAGTGGATTTTGCGTACTTCCCCAAAGTACATCCTTTGCATACATCCTGCTACTCAAGTGCTCCTTTGGGGAGGCCTGTGTTTATCTACTGTATGATCTTCAAGGCTCCATGATGCAAGTGGCCAAGTATTATATGCCAAATTTCACCGATATCGCGGCTTTGCATCGTCTTTGATTTTGTTCTCAATGAAGCACAATCCTCCACCTATAGCTTGTACAGGTTCTTCACATGACCCCGAATCTTATTCACTTGTCCCATGGCTATGTGACTCAGGAATGCCTTTCCTTTGCTGAATATCACATCATACCCACAGTCTTCCAAAACTGCAACATAGACAATATTTTTCTTTAGGCATGAAAGACACATGACATCCTTGAGCCTGAGGGGGGAGCCAAAATCCCTCTGAAAGGTGACTGTACAAACCCCTGTTGCACTGTACCTTCTGTCATCCCCCATATGAATGTGCATCTACATGTATTTATCCTCCAAGTCATTGAAAAAGTCTCTACTCCCCATCATGTGGAACGAGGCACCTGAGTCCAAGTACCACACACTCCACATCACTATGTTGGCCATGCATGTAGTGAGGGTAAAGTCAAAATAGAATTGTGAAGCCAAATATTCACCTGATGCTCCTCCTGAGGTATTCTTGCTTGTATTATTCTATGAACATTTCATGGTGTAGTGCCCTAATTCATGAAAATGGAAGCTTTTAATTTTTGAAAATATTTCTTCTTTCCCCCTTGACTCGATTCTGGTTTAGATTGGGATTTATTCCTTTTTCCCTTCTTTTTCTTTCCAGCCAATGCAAATTTTTCTTCATCCTCACCCTTGGATGAAGTCCCATCTTTGGTTTTTTTCTTTATTTCCTCCTGCACCAAATCAGACCATAAGCACTCCCAATTCAGTAGTTTCTCCCTCCCATTCACGAAATCTTGATAACTATGCCAGCTCTTAGGAAGGCCCAAAAGGGCTAGGATTACCAAGTCTTCTTTACAGACATTAACACCGACCCTTCCGAGTTCATCATGACATTGTGTGAACCTATTCAGATACTGCAGAATTATGTAATTCTTCTGCATCTTCATATTTCGAAGTTTATCTTTGAGCACCAACTTCCCATGGTCACTATTATTCTCGAAAATTTTTATCAGTGGTTTCCACATCGGGAATGGAGTTTCCTTTTCATGGATATTTGAGACAATATTATCTCGTACTCCCTCCAATATGATTATCCTCAATTTGGATACATATTTATTCCACTTAGCAAGGTTCTGGGCATCAAATGCTTGTGGTTTTGCAACATCTGACTTAATGTATTCTAGTATACCATTGTCATCCAATATCGCCTCCATACAATCCTTCCATGCAAAAAAATTAGAGGTTCGTTCCAAGGAATACTCTAGCCTTAGTCCATTGAAAGCCATCTTCTTATTTTTGAGGAAAACCTGTAACACTGATCTCCAAATTTGATCCTCTGAGAAACAACTTAAAATTTCAACTCTATCGCGAATCTAACTCTGATGACATGTAAAAATTATGCTATATATTTGCAACTACTCATGAAGTTTTAACTAAAATCACAAGACAAAAACTTACACTACTATTATGAAAACATTATTTCACAATTTAGAAACCAAATTTTGGACATGTAATAAGAAATCACACACATGCAACAATTATTTTTATCTGGGGAAAGAAATTTTCTAAAAACCCCAATGCCTCTTCCATTAATCAGATGAAATGGAGATGTAATGCAATTTATTTTCTCAAATGAGCTCGCCCTGCAAGTGCATAACCTATCTCTCTGCTCAATGAAATCCTGATAGACACACATGGAATGGACATAAGATTAAGAGAAATATAATCATGTATCACAATATTATTCACATGATGTACATTTATAATACATTATTGTGACCCTTGGATTCATCTTCCAAGGTCTCTTGGACTACCTTTGTCTATTCCACTTCCACACCTTAACCCTTAGCATATTAGGTGTCCAAAATTCCCCCCATTAATTCGAAGGGGTATGTATGAGTCCAAGATGAGAGTTGTAATACAAAACGTGAAAAATATGCATGGAAGCGCTAGGATGAATGTGCTATTTGAAATGTTGGCATAAGGTTGTGGTTTCAGGCTGAACACCAACATTGGAATGCTTAGTGCAGTTCATGGAACTCTTCCAAATATGGCAAGAAGATGAGGTCTTCTGCTAGAGGAAGTGCTCCTAATGATTTTAAGAGGGAGAAATTCATCCTGAAAAAGGGAGGTCTATAACCCACATAAAAAGGGATAACCTCAACCTCAAGAGGGAGGTCTCAACCTGTGGTGGTTTAAGGATGACCACCAACTCTGGAATGCTTAATGCAGTTCCTGGAACTCTTCCAAAACTGGAAAGAAGATGAAGTCTTCTACTAGAGGAAGTGTCCCCAGTTCTTTAAAGAGGGAGAAGCTCAAACTCACATAGATAGTTTAAGGCTAACCACCAACCAAAGACATGTTCAGGCTACAACTATGAATCTGGTATGGTAGGTTGTGGGTTAGGCTCACTTGAAATTTTGTGTCTTTGGCTACAACTATGAATATGGTATGGTAGGTTGTGGCTCAGGCTCGGTTGATGTGGGTTTGAAGCTTTTATATGACCATCACTTCCCCCCCTTTCAGATACAAGGTGCAATGAAGTTGAAAACTCAACTGCAAGGCCTTTTAATAGTCTAGAAGAGATTATGATATATGACTGAAATATCTTCTTGGCTATTGATTCCCATTTCCAAGAAGCCATCTGTTTGGTCAATTTAGTGTGTCCTAAATTGCTGCATTTAATTTGTCAATAAAGATAATAGTGATGGTACGGCGCACTATGTACGAATAACCTATTTCTGCTTTTGTACGTTTTTAGTCTTTCTAAGATGAAATGAAAGTACAAAAAAATGAAAACAAGTTTGGTTATATTTGTTCAGTGATATCCCCTATAATGATTTACCAACTTCGTAAAACTTTAAAAAGCAAATTGAAAATTACAATGACAAGACTTGAAAAGAAAATAAAAATATCTTTCTTTAAATGAAAAGTCTTGCTAGTCTAATAAATCAAAGCGATAAACTAGTGAGCACTTGAAAACCAAACTATTCTTGCTGTAACTAATGAAAACTATGCTTAAGGAATTTCAAAATTGCACAGCAAAATAAATCTAAACGATTACATCAATTTATCTTACGACCCTTCATCATTAGTTACGATTATGATTTTGGAAGTAATCATAAACAACTTGAGTAATGATATTTAATTTGCGAAAGTAAGCTAATACTAAACCATACATCCTGATTCAATCCTCACCATTAGTCAGCTGGCTTTAGGAGAGCAGCAAGAAAGATGTCATACATGATTTATGTCTAAATTTGCAGAAAGAAACTAATATTAAACTACACATTTCATAATGCAATCCTCACCATCGAGTCCGGTACAGCAACACAAAACAATGAAGATGCTAGGCGACTTAATATGTCTAAATTGCAAGAAAAACTAATACTAAACTACACATTTCATAATGCAATCCCCTCACCATCGGTCCGGTGGCTTTCGGAAGGCTGGTAAGAATGCTATGAGCGACTTAATATGCTCTAAATTTAACATACGGATAAACAAGCGAAATAGACAAAGCCAGGAAATACAAGAAATTAACCAAAAGCTATGAAAAGCAAGCCTAGCGGTAGAACAATATTAGTTTCATGTCATTAATCAAAAAGCTATGAAAATGCATTTGTCTGTCTAAAACACCAACAAGAACAACTTTGATCGATTAACAATCGCATAAAACATGAAAAGGCAATGAAATGGAAATTAACAGAAATGTATAACGGAAATGAAAGCAATGCAAAAGTATGAACATATGGATGGATTGTGATACAATGATTTTTAAAAAATGAGGACGAGAAATATACACTAATACACAAAACCTTGTTTGAGCGAAGGCCCTCTACACGATAGCCAGCGCGGTCCTCAAACACGAATTAAGTTTGAAAAACGAGTCTTCTCATGTTAAAAAGCGATTCATTATGAGAATGGTAGTATTTAAGCACAAGTGCGGGCGTAATCACTACGGAAGCGAGACTAAAGATAACGAGACTACATTCACGAACATCCTTCTTTTGTGTGCGTGAAAACGCACTATATATGACAAACTATCGCTTTGTTTCCTCGGCGTTCATGCCTGGCGGAGAGCACGTGAGCCACTACGTCCACGGATATGGGGTATGGCCGTGTTGGAAAGTGATCTACGAAAGGTGGATGCTCGGGTCGACTCTGGGGCCACATACGGATGTAAAGTTGCTTACTCACGGTTAGAAACGGCGGTATGGATCTTTATGTACCACCAGAAAGAACGATCGGCGGGCTTGTGAAACTCCATAGTTGACTTCCATGTGGGCGCTGTTCAGCACGCTTCTTTGAAGCGAGTTTGCTTGAACCAATAGGACCACCGAACCATGTCACGTCGTTCGCTTTCTTGTGTGGCTCGTTCCTTATGAACACAGCATGGGTTCACAAATAGCTGGAAAAGGTGCCGAGCGATTTAACGAAAGGTGGCAAGGTCGCGTTTGAATGGTGTAAAATCCGGATCGAACGTAAACACGAAAAATATAATTAAAAACTGTGTTAGATGCCCTTTTGCATAAATAATGACAATTTGGGAGGTTTGAGGTGAGTGAAAAAGGTATGGAAAAATATTGTGGAAAAGATGCAAATTTGGGACTCAACTTTTATGCAACGAAGGTGTTGCATGTCCTCATGCGACCAAAATTTGATACTCTTTGTTACGATTCCTTGTGCCTTGATACTTCGAGCGACGTCAATCCCTTCTCTTCTTCTTGCAGGTACGCCATCGTTACGGGTTTCTTCATTAAGCACTAAATTTGATATTCCACCAAATTATATTGCTCAATTTAGCATTTCCTTTTCAATTTCTTATTTTCTTTTACTATGTTCCCAGAATGTAACATAGTATTATCATGGATGATCTTGTCAGTTTGCCTTGTTCTTTCAATGTTTCATTTTCATTTTTGATGTGCCTATTTAAAAGCTCCGGCTCAAAAATTTCTGTTTAATAATTCATTCATAATCATCTTGCAATATATCGAAGTTGAATGGAAGAAGTACTTGGACACCAACAGCGCCTTTTCCAAAAGTTCTATATAGTCATATATCTGTAGCAGGGTCTTCCGGTGTCATTTTCATTGGGCTGTCCTCAAAATGCGCGAGAGAATTATGTTCAAAAATGCGAGCGAGAGGCTTACATCAATATTTTCTTTGAAATAAGATGGGGTATGCTCATTGTACGATTGGAATGAAAGGAACCAGTTCACTAAGCAAAATTTTGAGATGGACTGTGGTCGATTTGGGGAGCTGATAGGATGTCTCTCACTTAAATCAATGAAATGGGACCCAACAATTTGCGTTTTCTCAATTTCCCCTTCGCTGCAGCACTACTCACACCATTTTGTGGTACACTACCCTTTTGTTCTGTTTTCCTTTTCTACTACGCCTTCTTGGATATGGTGTTGTTTTTCGAAGAATATAAACTAATCTTTAGGATAGTATTTGTTGATCTTCTTCTTCGAGAAGAGAGTTTTATGTCTGACCTCAATAGTTTCTTTCCCTTTTGGTATTATTGGGCCATAGCCTTGATTTTCCTTCTTCTTCCTTTTACTAGTCTCTCTTTCTATCGGTTCTTTCTTGCTACATAGTAGTAGTAGGAGTATTTTGGATTTCATCTGTTGTTCTTGCCTTCTACTTCTTTGTATTGTAAATGCACGGAATTTCTGAGTAGGAGTAATTTGGGTTTCAACATTCATTCTTTTTCTTCTCCTTCTTCTTTGAACTACCTTGAGAATTTCACCGAGTTCTTCAAAGAATTTCTAACTTTAGAATTGTTCCCATGTGTCTTTTTCTTTTTTCTTTAGCTCCTTTTCGATCGAATTTTTATAAAGTAGTGGTGATATAGATGGGCTCATCTCCCTAAGTGTTTTTGAACGGTCTGTCCCATTTTCTTTAATTTTATTGAATAGAAAATAAGGAAGATTAGGGAAGTTTGGTTTTCTAGAAAATTCATCAATAACTGGTATGGTACATGTACATAGACCCAAAGCCTTCACATATGATAGATTTGAACAATTCTGGCAATAAAGTGGCCATTATTCTTCAACACATGCACGAAGTTCTCTTGTAAAAACGATGATGTCCATACCTTGATTTCGTAGGTTTATTTTACATGCCTCATCATGATCGCATGTTTTGAACCAACGTTCTCTGTCTCCAGAAAAGTGCCTTGGTATTGCTATTGATGCTTAAGTGACCAAAAACTTGGGGTCTCCAATTTACCCTTGAAAACCATCAAACCAGCCTTGCGGCGCTTTCGTAACTTCTTTGGTAACCTCTTGAATTTGAATAAGCAAGCCATTTGCTTTCTTCAGCTGTCTCCTTTGTACCGGATATCCCTCTACCTAAACTTCGGTCCTTAAGCTCTACTGCTTAATTTTCATTTCACTGTCTCTGTGCTTCACAAATTTGTGGCTTCGAAAGGTTTCCAAGTAGAGTAAGAACGTTGAATACAGGGATCTAAACCTGATGGGCTGGCAAGATATGTCATAAAATGGGAATGAGCACTATAAACGGAATGGAGTAAGGCTGGCAAGTGAATGTATACGGGTAAGGAAATGAGCAAAGAGAACGAAATGGAGAGTGAAACGGTGAGAATGAGTAGGTAGGGTTTCATAAACACGGCGAGAGACACGTAGGAGAGGTGTAAAGTATAACATACTCGGCAACGTTTTACGAATTTCGGGTAGTTTTCTTAATTAAATATGAACACGTTTCAATCTACGGTTATGGTTATGTGGGCTGAAGTCCTTAGTCAAATCAAATACGCTTCATTATCCATGGGGCGGATATTGAATCATAAGTAAAAATAGGGGTTTAATGATGAAACGTTTTAAAATAAATGCAAGAGGATAACATGGAGATACATTGAGAGTTACGGAAGGCATCGATATAATCATTGTGCGTAATGGGTAGAGCTCATGGTTTAGAAACTGTATAAAAATATGTTTTTCAATACTATTTAAAATAAATTTTATTCATACCTTTGGAATCTTTGCCTTTGCACCCTTGGTCTTCTTTGGTGATCTCCATTGGTGTCTTGAATATCCCATTGATCCTCTCTCTGCGCATTTTATTTCATAATTATGAAAATAACATCTGACGCATTCTCTTTGAAAACGAGTAGTGGCTGGAATGTTTAACCATTGTGAGCCAGAGTCAATTTCAGAAGCAGGATATCGTTGCAGAGAAAGTAACACATCTATTACTTTGATGAATGAAAATGAACAAATGACAAATGACCGGATAGGGAAATGGTCATAAAAATATTTTTATTGATGGAATGGATGGAAATAAATGGGAATGGTAGAATGGAATGAAAGTGGAATGAAAATGGATGGGTGGTGAAATGAGAGAAAGTAGAGCAGAAAGACATATTTTTTTGAATAAGTGTCGGTGTCCACAATTTCACCCCTATATTTCACGCATAAGGCTTGCTAATCGATGATTGGTTTTAGAGCTTATACCATTTTTTTTTTTTTTTTTTTTTTAAATGAAAAAAACAAAAAGCTAGGGCCGGTAGAGAAGAAAAATTCTTGTGCCGAAGGCACGATTCTTAATTTCTTCGAAGAAACATCTTAAATAAAAAAATCCTCTTTTGAAAGGTAGCTTATGGTAAACTTTCAATACTGTGGCCATTCACAATAAGGGGTTTGAAGCTCATCGAGCCAGTTCTTTGACTCCCGTTGCTAAAATCTTGTCGGTCTCTCATGTGGCCCAAGCAGTGATGCAGAAATTTCCTTGAAATCTTTAAACTTGGAATCAAATAACAATGCCCAATCTCCTTCTTGAAACTTCTTCTCTTTGATATGTTTGTCTGGCTTTGTTTAGTTCTTTTTGATGTTGAACTAGATGGGTTCTTGGGGTGCTTCTTGTCGTCTCATCTAGCTCATTCAGGGCTGTCCATTCTATGCTTTGGGCTTCGGTAAATTGCATCCCCATTTGGTATATGCGGTCTTGACTTGGAACTCGGTAGAACAAGACTTCTTTCCCATAGAAAGCAAGTTCATAGGGAGAATGTCACCATGTGTTCCTCCATGTGGTTGAGCCTGAGAAGCACGGAAGCCTTTGCCCAATCTCTTCTGTAGATATAAACGAGTTTTGGTGATGATACTTTCAAAGAACTTTGTTTGTGGGCTCACTTGACCATTTGCTTGTGGATGGTAAGGGTAGATCTTCATGCTTGATTTTTGTATTTATTGCATCAACTTTTCACAATTAGATGTAAATTGGCTCACAATCTGTCACAATTTCTCTTGGAACACCAAAGCGAGTAAAAATATCCTCATAAAGAAAATGAACAACACCGAATTTTCGATGGCAGGATACTAATGCTTTAGCTTCACCCATTTGGTAACATAATCGGTACAAACCAATGTATGCTTCTTTTGTAGATGGTGGATTAATAGGTCAGTGAGAATCTAAAGCCCATTTTATAAAAGGTTCAATAGTGCTGTGTTGCAAATGGCATTTCATTTGAAAAGTAGGTTCCCTATGTTTAGCGACTATCTTTGTGCAACATGTTGTTTTGCATCTTTGAAGAGGAAGGCCAATAATATCCCAAAGAAAAGTTTTATAGGCCGTCCTTTTATGTGAAGTGTCGTAGCATGGTTGTCATGACATGCCTTAAGAGAATATCGAGGCATTTCATCTTCTGACACATCTTACGATCACGGATACGCTTTATTTTAAACAATTCGTTGAAAATCATGAATATTTGAACTCTCTACGAATAATCTTTCGTTTTTCTCTTGGAAATAAATATGAAGGTAGTTCATAACCAAATAGTTATTGTGTACGCATACCAAAGAGTTTTAATAATTCTTTTAAACAAGTATTCATCGAAATTTATCTTCTACGGAAGAATCTTCTTTGGTATTGAATCCTAGACAAGAAATCAACTCTGTGTGTTTTCTGGTCTATCAACACGGTAATATTGAATTCTTGCAAAAGTAAAAGCCATCTTGTCACTACGCCATTAGTAACGAGTTTGTTCATTAAATATCTAATTGCGGAGATGATGGGTATGAATAAAAGTTTCATAACTTTGTGTATAATGTACTCTAAACTTATTAATTGCATGAACAACGGCTAAAACTCTTTTTTCGATGCGGTGTAGTTCAACTCTTTGTTAGGAGTCAAATTTTTTACGGTGTAATAAATGGCATGAAAATTAAATCTTTTTGTTATTATGACTCAGTGTCTCTGGCTGTCTATTAGAAATATGAAAAGAAGTTTTAATTTGGTCCTCTCAAGATAGGTGCTTGAGATATTCTTGACGCTCAAAGATTTCAAAAGGCCGGTTGACAATCGGGATCCCATTTAAGTTACGGGTCTTTTTGTAAGCAATTTGAAGAAGTGGAAGCTTCTTTAATAGGAATTTTCTATAAATCTTCTATAGTAACGTTAAATCTCCTGAAAACTTCTATGTCTTTGACAATTTAGAATAAATATTAGAGATGACTTCAACTTTTGATCTATCAACCTTAATCATCTCTGAAATACAGTGTCTAAACAATCCCTTGATGGTATCATAAAGCACTGTTTGTATTAATGAAAGAGTTTGTTTCTTTACATCTTGTAAGAACTTTTTCCAAATTTTCTAATATTCTCTTTAAATGAATTACCATAATGTAAAATCATCACTCTATAGTACTCTACACAATCATGAATTAGATCGAGAAAAAATTCCTAGTACCCTTTGGATATTTACTTGTACGCTACATAACCCCAAAGAAGCACTAAGTGAGCAAGGATTCCCCCATGGACAAGTAAATGTGGTCTTATCTTCGGTCTTCGGGTGCTACTGAATTTGATTATATTGCTAAAACCATCCAAAAATAGAAAGTACTTTTTACTGCTAATGTATACAATAAGTCAATAAAGCGAAGAAAGTGATCCTTAAAGTTGCTTTATTCGTTCCCACTGTAATCAATGCACCACCTCCATTTACCATTATTTTTAGGTACTATAACCAAAGGAAAACCCATAAATGTATACGAAATTGGATAAATAAGTTTTACATTGTAAAAGTTGCAGAGCTCTTCTTTCACTATCTCTCCTAAGATTTGGTTGTCCTTCTTTGGGGTTGTCTCGGTTGGTCTCTTGTTTTCCTCGATATGAATGTGATGGATGCAAGTCTTGGGAATCATCTCCTTCATGTGGGTATACTCCCATGCAAGTACAATGAAATGTTTGCAAGGTCTGGTCAGTTCTTCTTGTTGTGACTTCTCCAAATGTTTGTTGATATTTAATGTATTTTGAAAAATCTCCAATAGCGAGTGCAAACTCTTCCATGAAGTAAAAGACATTTGTCTGAATGGTAAATATTCTGCTGATTCCATTGGTGTGTGGGGTCATAATGTAGAATATCTTAAAATTTTCTAATATTCGAAATTTGACTATCCTCAACGATTTAGAAATAGTAAAAAACGAGTTGTATAGTGTTCTCATCATCGACATTCATTGTCTCCTATTCTTGTGATTGTCTTAACAAGGATACAAATTGAATTTCTTTGTAAGGTATTAAAAGTATACATGTCTCCAGATCTACAACTAATAAAAGCATACGGTACATGGCAATACAAAGTCTTCCTAAGATAATTAGATGTCCTCCTGGAATTATTCTTAAGTCAGATACTTGAGTCTGAATGTTCCCAAGAATCTAAGAGGCTGAAATATCTTCTAATACACCATCTGGTTTAATAGCAGAGTCGATACATAAGTTGCAATAAAGTAGGTATAAAAGAAGGTTAGGAAGTTTTAAGCATTCATGGTAAATATTACTCATAATGTTGATAGCAGCCCTAAGTCCAATCCAATGTGTTTTGGAATTTCTATTCCATTTATATGTCTTGACAATTGGACTTCTGGATCTACATGTACCCATGGTAATTTTCCCATCATAGTATACCAATCTTTCCTACCCAGGTAGATTCTTCTTGTCTTTTAGTTTCCTTCACAGTCTTTTGAAACTCAACTCCTTTATGGTTTTTGCTAGAAATAAAATTTCTAGAATGACTTGTGTGATGGAATCTTGATGCAAACATTCTTCGATTCTCATCTAGAAAAGTCATAGTGGGCAACAAATTTGTTTTTCCACCCCATGTCAATTTGTGGTCTTTAAGAAGAAGGTGTAGATGAAGATACGAATTGCTCAGCTATAGGGTTGTGGATATTAACTTTTCTTTTCTTTTTTGAATTTTGAATTTTGAAGAGATTCTTCCTGGAGCCTTATTGACTTGAAGAGTCCTCTTGGAGGTATCTTGCTCTTCGGAGAATGTCTGCAGAAGGTTTTCTAAAACTCTACCCGGTCTGGAGGTTGTACATCGTTGAGAGGAACAATCATATGGGTAGAAATTTGACATCCTTCTACCATATAGTGGTTTGAGATTCTTCGTGATTTGGCAATGGGTTTTGGTGGGAAGTTGATTTGTCATACTGTTGGTATGGGAGCATGGATTGAGGATTTGTATTTCTGACAGAAAATTTGTTGTTGTGGAAATGGCAATGAAAGTTGTGGATTTGGGCTTGGAAGTTGTGGAGGCTTGTTGATTTTGAAAGATGGAGATATTGATAAAATTGAGAAAATCTCCACAGGTTTGCAAATCCCTGCCATAGCTGATATGAGTTTGATGTTGGAGCCAAAGTTGTTGCGAAAATTCCAATTTGGTAGGGTTTGAAGATTCATAGGAATTTATTAAACCCTTGAGATTGTTGTCTGCCAAGGTCTCCTTACGTGAAACGGAGAGATTCTACGAATTTGGATCTTCTTGAAAAGCATTTTGATCCCGAAGTTGAAGACAATCCTTGATCATGATTTTCTTGAGCAAATCCTTTGTGTTCTATTTTGCATCCAGAGACATTCGCTTAAAGCATGTTCTTCCTACATTACAAGACAAAAAGATGGCTAAAGCACTCTGTTTACCTTTTCTGCTTGTTTTTAGTTTTAAGGGTGTCTAATTGTTCACTAAGAGCTCCCTAAGATATCGATTTGAACTCATCAAACATACACCAATCCTAACACTATGCAGTCTAGTTGAGATTTATTAGCCCTAATAAGAAAAATCCCTAGGCCTTTTCTTTGTTTTAGATTTTCCTTGAGAGGAATGGATACACTGATTCTGTTATATCCAAAATGGAAGTTGAAAATGTCTCCTTTCCCCATCATATTTCAAAATAACTCCTGTCCATTCATCTCTAATGAATTTTAATGAGCTTTCAAGTTTTACATTATCTAAGTTGCTCATCTTTGCTCTTTTCAAGTTGTATTGAAATCTTTCCAGTTCAGTCTTCCAAATTTTCATCTTCTTTTTTGACCATTTTGAATACCTCATCCTTGTGATTGGTGGGCACGTGGTCATTATAAAAATGTTTGTTTCATATCATTTCAAGTCCTATTAATAGATTGGTGTTAATCCATGAACCATTTTAAAGCGGATCCCGCTTATTGATATTGAAAGCAGTTTGAGTTTTAAGAATGCCGCCTGTAGTCATAGGTTCGTACACAACTTTAAACTCAAATAGAAATGTTTCGGGATCCTCCTTACGTAATCACAAAGTTAGGAAAACAGAGATGGTGAAATATTTTTCATTATTGCACCCAAGTTTCACCTCTTGACTATGAGAATCCCAACAAGTCTATTTCTACCATTGTTTTATTACCATTGTTATCTCCATTATCTCCTCCTCTTCTACACTCTTCTCTGTTATTACTTCCTCTTGTGTGATAGTTTCTTTATGAAATTATTCCTGGGCTCACTCTAGTTTCTTCTCTGAGAAGGATGAGAAAGTCTCTTTGTTTTCTAGTGGGTTTACAATGGAGGTGGTATGAGTCTCTTAATTCATTGATAATGACTTCCAAAAATCTTAAGGCTGAGAGTAGATGGTGGTGAATACGGTCTATGTGAAAGAAGATGGAGTTATGAAAATCGAACTCTTGGCTTTAGCTATAAATAACACTAGAATCTCTTGCTCTGTTGTGTCATTTTTATTTTTTTGTTTTTCGAGTTGAGCTGTCGTTCTCTTTACCGTGTTGAGTTGGGTGCGAAGAAACATGCTTGGTGCAAGCAATAACTCTCTTTGGGTATCAGGATCACTAGGTGAAAGGGGAGAGCATACTTCGAAGTTATCCATTTTCCCTTCTTTTATAATTTTATGTTTTTTTTAAGAAATTGGCTATAGTTGCAACCACAGTAACAGCGCAAAATGTTTGGTCGATTTAGTGTGTCCTAAATTAACATTTTAATTTATCCGTCAAGAATCGTAAGGAAAATGCAATCAAGTACGGTAACACTATATGTACAGATAACCTATTTCTTAACATCGTTTGGTCTTTCTAAGATAGAATAGAAATTCTAAATGAAAACAAGTTTGGTTATGTTGAAAACACGGTGATATCCCTGTAATGATTTAAGCAGAAACTTTAAAAAGCAATTAGAAATTATAATGACAAGGCAAAAGAAAATAAAAATGTCTTTTGTAGAAATGAAAAGGTATTTAATCTAATAATTAAAACGATCAGCTTAGTGAACATGAAAACCAAACTATTCTTAACGACTAAACACAAGAAGAAACTATGCTTGAGAATTTCAAAATTGCAACAAAAATAAATCTAAGCTGATTACATCAGTTTGTCTTTTGACCCTTCATCATTAGTCCGGCTATGATTTTTGGAAGTAATCATAAACAGCAAATATATTTGAAAGTATTTAATTTGCTGATAAACTAATACTAAACCATACCTCCGCAGTTCAATCCTCACCATCGGTCCGGTGCTTGACTTTCGAAACAACGAAGATGTCATGCATGATTTAATATATCTAAATTTCAAGAAAAGAAACTAATATTAAACTACATTTCTTAATGCAATCCTCACCATCGGTCCAGGCTACCAGCTTCAAAACAATGAAGATGCTATGAGCTCAATATGTCTAAATTTGCGGAAGAAAACTAATACTAAGCCACATTTCATAATGCAATCCCTCACCTTTCAGTCCGATTTCTTGGTTTCGGAAACAATGAAGATATTGTGAGCGACTTAATATATATCTAAATTTAACCTACGGAAAGCCGGATAAACAAAGGCTGAAATGAACAAAAGCAGAAGTTTGAAATTAAACAAAAGCTATGAAAAGAAAACTAGCAGTGAGAACAATGTTAGTTTCATATCGTACAATCGAAAAGCTATGAAAATGCCACATTTGTCTATGTAAAACATAACGACAAGAATATTTGATACGATGAAGAATTAGTCATAAAACATGAAAAACTGGAAATGAAATAGAGTGTGGAAATATATAAACAGTGGAAACAAGCTGTAGAAAATGTGAACATATGGATGGTTATGATACGATGATTTTTTAAAGAAATGAAATAGAAATATACACTAATACACAAAACCTTGGTGAGCGGGGAGCCCTCTACACGGTAACGGTAACGGTCCTCAAGCTGCAATTAAGTTTAAACGAGTGCTTCTCATATTGAGTTCATTACGAATGAGCAATATTGTAGCCTGGTACGGTGTCAATCACTACGAGCGGACTAAAAGATAACGGGGCTACGTTCACGAACATCAACTAACTTTTTGTGCGTATGAAAACGCACTATGTATAACAACAAACTACTACATTTGTTTCCTAAAGAAGTTCATGCTAGCGAGCACGTAAACCACTACGTCAAGATATGTCGAGTATGGCGTATTGGAAAGTGAATCTCTACGAAAGGTAGATGCTTGAATTCGACTCTAGAACCCTATACGAGATGTCGTTTATCCGCAGGACTTGAAACGGTAGTATGGATCTTGTAACCACCAAAGCTGATCGACCGACATGGGAAACTCATAGTTGACTTGTGTAAGACGCCTTTGACCGCGGCTTGTTTGGGCGAGTTTGCTTGGACAATAGGACACGAACCATGTCGTCGTTTCTTGACACCTTGCGGCTCATTTTCCCTTGTGAACACATGGTAGCAAGGTTTCACAAAATAGGCTGGGAAATTTAAATTAACGAGAAAGTAAGCAAAGATTAATGGTGAATGAACAAAATCTGAATCAAATAACCAAACACAAAGAAATAATTAAAGAAAACCATGTTAGATGCCCTTTTGCACATGATATTGACAATTTGGGAGGTTTAGGTGAGTGAAAAAGGTATGGAAAAATGTATGGAAAAGATGCAAATTTGGGACTCAACACCATCCATCCAAGATTAATCTTTGTTCTTGCAGGAGCCTTTTTTCTGAAGAATTTGTGTGAAGAATGAGTGGTTTTATGACAATTCTTACATGGATGAAGATCAAAACAATGATATTTCATATGGAAAACTCGGTCACAATGTTGGCATATAACAATATGTTGTGGCTGTTGTGGAAAATGAGCAGAATATGGAACAGGGGAAGGTGAGATATCATGAAGAATTATGGCACTCTAAAATTTTATGGGCTTGGAGTAGTCTGGAATATGAAAGGAAACATCCTTGTCACATCCAATACCATTTCTATGCTTATTATGGAAAAGCTCTTCCCAATGCCTGATGAATAGCTTGGGAAGTGTAGAATGAATTTCTACTTCTGCATGCAAATATGCTCTTGAACTAGGCACTAAATATGAATCAACATCAACTTTATATTCTTATTGCTGATGGGATTCTATCTCAATGTTCTGAATAGAAACAGGTTCAGAATGATGATTCCAATGCTGTAATACTTCTTGTTGAAGTTGAGACTCCAATTGAAAAAAGTCTATATTTTCTTGTGCATTTTGCATGCAAGTTTGAATGTCAAAAACAATTTCCTTGCTAATGTTTATTATCTCATTACCAGTGGAATTTATTAGAGCATTCAGTAATTATAATACATCATCAATTTTGGCCATTATATCTGCAAAATAAAAGGAGATTCAAAAAATTGAATGCTTCACTATTGATGATTCTTACAAATGCGATAAAATCCAAGGAAATAAAATCCTCAAATAAAGATACATGAAACATATCTCAATACCCACATTTCTCAACAAAACTTCGAGCAATGTCTTTTTTTAAAATAAAGCCCAAAATCCTCAAGAATTCATTGAGGCTATGTCTTGTTTACTCTAAAAAATGAATCAAATCAAGCTTGTGAATGATCTTGGGGGCTTGCTAATTTGGCCGACGATGCCAAATTATGAGAAAAACTGAGAAATACTATACATAAAAGTAGGCAGTGAACTAATGCGAGAAAAGGAGAAAAGGAGAATTTCGTTGTTGAAGCTTATTCCAATCCAACCTTCTTATTTTATTTTAATATGACTTCTCAATATAATGGATTTAAATCCAATTATCCTAAATCAAATTTCCTCCGTGGGGATTCCTTCGTTGCGCAAAAATCTTGATTTGACGGGTTTGATGTTGGGTTGAAATTTGTGGTTCTGGGGGCCTCCGTGGCATGCAAATCTTGTTGAAAGGGGGATACTCATTCCACCAAAATTTAGGGAGATCTGGTGTGCCTCTTGTACTGCGCTTGGTGCGCTCCGGTAAGTGAATGGTGGTTTGACTATGGAAATACGTATACTATGTGAGATATTTTGTGGAGCTGAAGGGTAAAAGGAAGTGGCATTGTCGTGTGAGTCGACGGGTACGATGTTGGATATGGGAGTGGTGATTTATATTTTCTTGCTCAGGGATGTGAGAAGGTCAGTGAAGCCTCCTGATCTCTATCACCATTCCTTACATACATAATTGGTTCTCTTCTTGCAATGGAAGAGAGGAAAGATGCTGCTAACTCTCGCATCAGAACAACTGCTTATGAGACACAAAATGCAGGAGAGAGAACAAAATTCAATTTACCAATATTACATCGCCCTCCCAAGTTCAACAGTCACACGTGGTTGACTCTGGTCCTCGTGGCGTGGTTTCCCACACTGCCACTCCTCCTGTGTTATTGCCACTATTTAATTACCACAGTCATATTAAATATATGCTCCCATAACACCGAAAATTCATCTCACGGTGTTGTATATGAATCATGAGCATACATGCAATATTCCAAATATTCCATCAGTGAATTGGAATATTAGAGTTCTTAATTTTCTTAATTATTTAATTAAATAAAAGGGTGGAGGGACCCATAAACCCCATAGATGAATAAAATCAACTTTTGGTGTGTATATGTGGGTTACTTAGAAGTAGATCAACATTATGGTAGCAACTCCTTAATGAAGGAAGAGTGGAGATCATGCATCACTAATGATAAGATCATGGAGATAGTGGAGGAGTCAAAGTAAGACCATAAAGGAATAAAAGTAAGATCATAGAGAAATTATGATGAAGTGATGGAGGAAGTGGTGTATTTAATGTAGACATGATGGAGAGAGTGGAAACTAAATGCAGAGATGATGGAGATCATGGAGAGACAACGCAGTTTTCATGGAGGCTAGTGGCCACATGTGCAGTGCAATTATGAGGTGGGCCAAGGCTAGGGAAGGCTCACAAACATATAAGGAAGATGAGGGCAACAAAGAAAACCAGTCTGTAATTTGATACTGTATTTTCATTTGACATTCTTTGCACGCTTCAGCTATTTAGCTAAGTCTGCTATGTTGTTTAGCACATGGGTGCTCCCAAGCGAGAATCCCACCCTTACCCACGGGGGACTTTGAGTGTCTACTCTGGGAATCTTTGTTTAAGAAGAAACTCATCATCCAACATTGGTGCCACATCCAACCCCTCTCTACAACACATACAACTTCAGGAATTACACATTCCTATCTTAGGGTTTGAGAGGAGGAGGTAGTTCTTAGCATTTCAGCTAAGGAACCAGTGGAGGGATCATCCACTTCTCTTCAGATCTATGCAGGATCTCTCCATGGAGATCAAAGAAATAAGAAGGGAAAGGAAAAAAGAGACCTCAAGAAGGTTTCAGGATGAGGAAGGTCCAAGCACTTCGTATCAACAAAATAAACAACCAACAATGCATAGAGCTCCACATCGTTCTTCTATGTTCACTTTCTTTGCAGAAGAAGATGAAGGGCATGGAGATGGAGGATACTTAGAGCATGAGACTCTGAGCAATTATCTTGCAGAGTAAAAATCTTAGACTAGAGCATTCAAGGAGAATCTAGCTCTCCAACAGTTTTTGCAACTCAAAGAGGAGAGGAGATCCTGCAGCAACAATAGAAGAAAGAGGCATATATTCTTCTTGCCTACATTTGATGGATCTCCCACAAGCACATTGAGGGCTTGGAGAGAAGATTTAGCTACATTATTTCAGCTATATCTTGTAGTAGAAAGAGAGGCCGTGGAGATTGCAACACTGCACCTAGAGGATGAAGCCAAAGATTGGTGGTTTAGTCATCTATCACATATGAAAGTGTCTGCTTATGCAGATATCATTCAGAGACCGAAGAAGAAGTTTGGTAGGAAGAAATCAGAGACATCCTGCATTGAGACATCTCCCATCATTGTTGAGATAGTACATGAGGATCCAAAGGAAGATGTCCTCATTATTACTCTGGAAGAGGAATCCCTACCTCCACCATCAGCTGCAAAAGTACTTGCATCAGGTGAAGGAGCACTTGCATCTTTGCAAGGTGGTATTGAGCACTTGACATTGAGAGCCCTATGCATGATTTAGGAGATGCATGAGGAGGAGGAGGCAGATACCAATGCTGGTGCAACAATAGAGGAGCGACCATCACCATCCCCAACAGTTGGAGAAGCCATTGCACTAGTTGGAGGAACTCTTGTAGATTTGCAATATGTTCCCAAGTTTCAGCTGATCCAAGGTTTGCAAACATTTCTATTCCATATTATTTCAGCACCTCAATTTGAGATTTGTGGGATCATGCCATTAGGGAAATTTCATAACCAAGGGTTAGAGCACCTTGCTAATTTGGAGCAGAAAACTATCACTGCACATAGGACCCTTGAATTGCTCAAGGAAGAGATGTTGTTGGAATCACGATTGTTGTTAGACCAAAACTCGTAGACATTAGTATCTGCTACAATTGCCAGAGTTAGGATCCATGAGAGGCGGTTAGTCCATGTCGCAAAACATACGGGGAACGTTGAACCCAATGTCCAACAATCTCCCCCCCAATGTGAGCCGTGTGAGTTTTGAACTTGAGACCTATCGCTCTGATACCACTTGTTGGCATCATGATTACCATTAGAACAAAACCCGTAGGCGATAGTCTTCGCTACAATCGCTAGAGTTAGGATCCACGAGAGGTGGTTAGTTCATGTCGCGAAACACACGGGGAGCATTGAACCCAATGTCCAACAGATTTATAGCCGTTCCAGTTTTTCATTGTTGAGCTATACACAACACTTTGTGTTCAAGTGTGGAGTTTCAGAGGATGTGATGAGCATAGTCCTAATCAGTGCAATGTCGGGCTATGAGTTCAAAATTGTGTATGGCCATGAGACAACAGATGCACCATCATGGAGATCAGCAGCGCTGTCACTAAGGAGCAGTGAGGAGTTGGGGGCCCAAATATTCTTGGAGCATTCCGATGACCGCTTCACTTATGAAGCATTGGATGGGCAAATGGTCGATGATAGACATCTTGTGATGGATAACATCTTCCATTATTATGATAGATATTTCTTGATGAACATCTCACAACTCAAAGAGAATTTTCTACCTACAACATATTCAAAATCTTATGGTTTCTACTGGGTCATCAATGAGAGGTTCTCATGAAGAAACCTCAAGGAAGATGTACTTCAATATGTCATGGAGTGCAAAGTTATTGGAGTGAGGAGGATGGTATTCTCCATTGGGTGGATACCAAGCGGGAGCATGATAGGAGTCATCACCCACAGTTGGATGGATGGGTGAGGATGATGAGCAAGTGGTTGGTGAGCTACTTGCAGATCTATGACACGGGGCAACAAGAAGCATGGATGCGCTAGTTGCTTTTGGGTGAGTATCGTTACTACCCAACATCTCATATTTGTATAATCTATGTTTTGTATATTACTGGTGAGATGCAGTAGCAGGAGGCATGGCTGTGCTGACTACTCTTGAGAGAGTTTGGGCATCACATAACATGTCTTATGTCAATGGGTATGTTATGGTTTGGGACATTGCATGGCACTCATATGATGTGGCAGCAGGGAGCTTGGTTATGTTGGGTTGATGTGAAATTCTACATGTCAATCAATATGTTGTTGCTCCATGGCTTGGATGATGATGATGTGAGGTGGAAGCAAGAGTCATTGTTGCTTTGGTTACTCTTGGGATAGTATGGCATGAATTTCTCCCATACTTTCCATAATGATGATGTAGGATGACAACATGAGGCCTTACTGTATTGGCTTCTGTTAGGAGAGTATGGCCACCATACTTGGTATGATGATGGGGTGGTATGGAAGCAAGAGGCATTGTTGCTGTGGCTGCTATTGAGAGAGTATGGTCCAACATTTCACATGTCACCCCATATATCTCTATTCTCTATTTTTCACAGTGTTGAGATGGTGCTTGGAGCAAGAAAGGCCAACAAGGCCAAGGGTCGGAGCATGGAAAGATACATATTACTCCATGAAGCATGGGTTGGGAAGATAGTTCATGAGTTGGGACTTTCCTTTTGGGGAAGAAACCACTCCACTTCATATGTATCATGCATAGAGGAGGCTCTTGAACAACAAATGGTTGCCACTTGGAGATTCATATATGAGGAGAGGCTTCTAACTATGCAGTTGGAGGCCATTCTAGACATTCTAGAGAGGTAGCTATGGAATTGGGCATTCATAGCACATTGTAGTAGATGGGGGTACCTTCCATATGAGGATGCCATTTGGAGGGAGATGGATTGTTGTAGCATCTACTTTTGCAGTTTCTTGAGGACAAGCAACATTTTGGCGGGGAGGACTGTAATATTCCCAATTTTCCATCAGTTAATTGGAATATTAGAGTACTTTATTTTCTTAATTAGTTAAGTAAATAAAAGGGTGGAGGGACCCATAAACCCCATAGATGAATACAATCCACTTTTGGTGTGTATATGTGGGTTAGTTAGAAGTAGATCAACATTATGGAGTAGTGTAGCAACTCCTTAATGAAGGAAGAGTGGAGATCATGCAATATTGATGATAAGATCATGGAGATAGTGGAGGAGTAAAAGTAAGATCATGGAGGAATAAAAGTAATATCATTGATAAATTATGATGAAGTGATGGAGGAAGTGGTGTATTTAATGCACACATGATGGAGGGAGTGGAAACTAAATGTAGAGATGATGGAGATCATGGAGAGACAACAAGTCTTCATGGAGGCTAGTGACCACATGTGCAGTGTAGTTATCAGGTGGGCTAAGGCTAGGGAAGGCTCACAACCATATAAGGAAGATGAGGGAAGCAAAGAAAATCAGTCCGAAATTTGATATTGTAGTCATTTGACATTCTTTGCACGCTTCAACTATTTAGCTAAGTCTGCTGTGTTGTTTACCACATGGGTGTTCTCGAGCGGGAATCCCACCCTTACCCATGGGGGACTTCGAGTGACTACCCTGGGAAGGCTTGTTTGAGTAGCAACTCATCATCCAGCATTGGTGACACATCCATCTCCTCTCTGCAAAACATACAACTTCAGGAATTACGCATTCTTGTCTTAGGGTTTGAGAGGAAGAGGTAGTTCTTAGCATTTAAGCTAAGGAACCGGTGGGGGGATCATCCCTTTCATCTTGTGCTTCATTTCAGTCCTCCAAGATCAAAACTACTACATCTAACATCAGGCCATAATTTTTATACCTCCATGTAGCAGCAGTTCCTTCAGGAATTTCACAGTCCAGTCAGGCAGATCTAAGGGAGGAAGGAAGTTCCAAGTATTTCAGCTTGGAATCATGTGAGGGGTCTTTCCCTCACTTTGGAGAGATCATTTCCATCAATTTTGAGCTACATTACATCATATAGCAGCATGCTACAACTTCAACACTCTTGAAAATGCAGTTCAGTCCAACAGTTGTGCAGTGTGCAGCTGCAACTTAAGCAGAGGGAGGAGCTAGATCTCAAGCTTCTAGCTTCTAGATCGAGAGAAGGGACCAACCCTTCATGCATTGAGTTGATTGCGTGATGTTGCAGCTGATAGATCATTATTTCAGCCCCATATCAATAGTTTTCTCCAGGGATTGTGTAACTCAGCCAACAGGGCTTGAGTGGGCAACCCAAAAAGGGAGGGAAATCCAAAGTTAAAATCTGGCCAAACCATTTGTGGGTTTTTTGAGTAGAATCTGTGGTTAAAATCCCGGATAATTATGGGCACTCTAGCTGCCTACTGCACCTGCTTCTTCTTCAAAGTAGTAGTAGTTTCCAACAATAGCAACAGTAGCATCACAACATTTCCAGTGCTAGTTTTCTTTAGTATATTTCAGCCATCTTGTGGCTTGAGTGCATTCATTTGGGAGCACTGTGTACATTAATATTTGCTATTGTTTAGAATGATATGATTTACCTGTTTATGCTCATAGTTATCATGTCTTGATGTAATTTTCAGTTGCAACATATTTCCGACATTTTCCAGATTTTATGCTATATTCCTATTTTACTTTATTTGGAATGCTGCATATGTTCTATATTCTTGTCTTTTCCATTTTGGAATATTACAATACAATACGACACACAGTGCAGATACCAGAATTTTTGTCTTCTTCAAAAAAGCGTGTGAATAGGTAAGTCTCCAACTAGATTCACGACTTGGACCATATTATACTTTGTCAAGCATAGGAGTCTTCAACACCCATAATCAACGTTGCTTCAGTGTATAGGATTCAATGATAAGATTCACAGCCTGAGAATTCAACACAATGATGACCCTTTCAAAGAAACAACGATCCTTAGAAAACACCATTCCACGCTTTGGGAAACATACACCCATGTATAATTTCAATGTGTAGAGATTAAAGGCATCATTCATTGATTCTACAACATTCGGCTCACAACAAGTCTTCAAGGTTCAATTCCAACGCATCTAAATAATTAAAGACACCAATTTATACAAACATTTCAATGCATAAAGCGCTCTTTGTTTAATGAGAGAACCGTAAGTTAATGAGTGAATTGGTGCGCATGTGGAGTTTAAGTGGCACCGGGAACAAGGCCAAAGCCAAGAAGGATTCCCTCCTCGACAAAATTAATGCCATTGTCCAAGTGCGAAAGAAATCTCTTTCCCAGGAAAATGAACTCGAAGCAATGCAGAGAAAGCTTGAAACATAGAAGAGGAAAATGGGAAGTGCTTTGCCATCATTGAGTGAAATTTCAAAAGAGCTACGAGCGAGAGAATATGAATTAAAAACTTCAATTCAATCACTATTGGGAGCTAACAAAACCTTTTCTGCAGCTTGTGGAAGGCTACAAGAAGCTAACAGTTTTCTAGCTGGAGAAGGTGGTCATAGTCCTCTTAGAAATTTACAGAAAATGATATCTACGGAGAAATAGTTGACGGTAACCCAAGTTGCATATCTCTACCCATTAGGTCGTTGCCCTTCTCGGAGTGTACCGGATGAAGAAATTTTAAAGACACATAAGCTCGTCCTCATCGCGGTGTAAAAATGGCAAGGGAATTTTCTACAACAACATTTTGTAGAGCTCAACCTTATTCCCGCTTGGTGCTAATAGCCTTCTCATGTAGACTCAGAAAACAAGCAAGAAGACACAACTATTATTTTCGAAGGCTCCGACTATGAGAACTGGAGAGGCACTAAAATTACAGACCTGAATTCTATGTTAGAGGCACTAAATTACGGACCTAAATTGTCGTTATGACCATTATCTATATGTCAGTCCCTATGTTTAATGCAGAGAACATCGAAGAGAAAGCGCTCAGGAGGCAGATAATATTTCAGAAGAAAATTAAATTGGGAGGAAACTATATGAAAATTAGTTGCATACAAGATTTATAATGCAAAAGAAAACTAAAATGGGGTTGGTAGAATATGAAAATGTGAGGGCCTAGCCTGTGCTATGATACCATTTTAGATACACATGGAATGGACAAAATATGAAGAGAAAGATAATCATGTGTTACAATATTATTCACATGATGTATATTTATAATAAATTATTGTGACCCTTGGATTCATCTTCCAAGGTCTCTTGGAATACCTTTGTCTATTCCACTTCCACACCTTAACCCTTAGTGGATTAGGTGTACAACAAAGCCTTTGACCCAGACTTAGTCAATTTATGCCTTGGATTGAGCTCCTATTTCCTTGCACCGTTCCTTGAGGAATCATCCCCTATTTTTTATGAATTTTCTTCCTGTTAATTGCGCAATTCCTTTAGGCTGGTCATCTGACTACATGCAACACCTGTACATTCAAAACTAGTCTATAACTGATGTTACCCTGCCTTGGAATCTCCATCTCAATTGGGTAATTTAAATTCTTTGCATGCACTAGCTATTTTGGGCTGATTGACCAGTTAACTAGATGATCGCTGGGTTTGACTAAAGTCCCACTATACAACTTGACCCTCCTCTAGTTCTTCCAACACTTGGAACTACTTTAACTGAAAAAAAACTTAGATAACTAACTTTGATTGCAAAAAATTATCAATCACACATGCTAAACTAAAGTCTAAATATTCCAACTTGAATTTACTCTGTAAACTAGGTGACACAAGCCATGTCACTCAAGTTAACATCATCCAAGTTGTTTGTTTATGTGGAAATTCAAAATTTCTCAATTTAATCAAGGAAAAAACAAATTAAGATTTTCTTGCTTCATTTTTCAACATATTGATTCATTGTACACTGACTACTTTCCTGTATTTGTTATACTAGCATTCATTTTCAATTCTTCTGATTTCTATGTTTCTAGTGTAGTGTGCAACTAGATACAAAGGGAACTAGTTGAAGATAGAGAATCTTCTACTCTAATTGATCCATTTGATCATAGCATTGGGTCTAACATATTTCATGCAGCTAATATTTTTCCCACTGGTATATCTGATGGTATTTGTTTTACTTCAATTGATCTTGTTGGACTAATTGATATTTATGTATTATCATATCACTGTTCAGATACTTGTCAAGTAGTTGAGGCACTTCAACCTTTGCTTATGGTTATGTTAGGTTTTCATGATTTTGAAAAGGATTTATAACATGATAAAATCAAATGTCTCTTGCAATATTCTCTAATTAAACTTATTGGGTTACTGGAAAGTTCACCTTCTCAATAATGTCAAGGTTTTTAAAAGGGTTGTTTTGGATACCATGATTGAATCTATGATTCGCTCGAGGAATCCTACGTAGCATGCTCCATTGCTAATAATAATTTTCTTTCTTTCTTTAGGTTTTCTAAGGATGAGAACGCAAACAAAGTTACATTGAAAAGAAGCTTTCAATCTTTATATCAATGTTGTTCTAAGCAAAAAGGTAAGATTACAAGCTGGCTATTTATGGCACAAAGGAAAGACCTCCAATTGTTTTGTGCAGGTTATTCAAATTGTTATATGTTCTTTTGCACATTATTTTATATGGATTTTAATTGCTCATATATGTGTACTTGTAGGTCGGGAGAAAATTCTATGGTTTTACTTAGCCCTAACCTTCTAGACGGTTAGGTTAGGAGTAGGACTAGCTGCATTCTAGTTGCTTTGTTTACATTGATCCTGCATTTTGCTTTGTTTTCTCACTTTTTTCTGGCTATTTGATTTTGTTTTTCTTGTTATTTCATGTATTTTATTTTGTGTTTTGTTCAATATGAATTACATGAAAACTATTTTGTTTGGCTCAAAAGATAATATGGCAAATCTTGAAAAGGGCAATTGTGACGAAAATAAATGCTTGGGTAATATGTTACCCTCTTCATTGTTTGGGTTTACATATTTTAAAATTAAATGATGCCTAAATGGAAAATACAACCCATTCAAACACACACACACACACACACACACACACACACACACATATATATAAGTAGAACCATGATGTAGTATATATTTTAGGATCTTCATTCCTTGACTCAGTATGGTAATTGAATGGTGTTATTATTTCTGATCCAATCAAGTAGAGAAGGGAAAGGAGATAACTAGGAGTGAGAATATTAATTTCAAAGGTATATAATAGTCTCTAAAGAAATAACCTCTCTTTCTCTCAATAATTCAAGATACCTCTTCCACCCTAGTGATATAAACACCGATAAAATGCTAATGAGCATATTGAAAATAAAATAAAGGGTGAACAAAGAGAGAGGATCCCTACGTAGAGAGGTGAAGCAAAAAAAATTGCTGGGGCACTGAACATGCTCATTGGTAGCAAAGATGATGGGCCCCAAAATTGAACATTTTATAAGGCCCATTAGGTCTTTCCTAGACACCCAAAACATTTATTTAACCCCTTTACTTGCACATATAAAGTTAATTCATAGTATTAATGGGTCCCTAGTAATTCAATTTCCCCTTTCTTAGTATGTGCCTAATATTAGTTATTTTGCATAATTTTGAGAGAATATTGAGTAAAATCTAAATGAGAGAATCTAGGAAATTTTTTCCTACCAATAAATGGATGGAGTATTGTGAAGTTATTGAGTAGATTTTGGATCTCCATTGATTGAGAGAAGGTAGGGATGTGTTCCCCACCAAAAGAGGATCTTGAGCTTAGATGGCTTATAGAGAATCTATCCTCCTTGGAACTCGAAGTCAATCAGGGAAAATATCCACAATTTTAGGGAATTGGAGGGAAAAAATACCCCTCTTCAAGTAGGCTTCCATCAAAACTTTTTGCATAAATAAGAGGGCCAAGAAGCCCACAATGGATTCAAATTAGAGATTAGAGTTCAAAAGCTAGGAGAAAGTCCTTTGTATTGTGCATTTTTAATGTTGATGTATGCACACTATTTCCAGTTAATGAAATCCAACTTATTTGTAGTTTGAGTTGTCTTCACAGGGGCTTTATCTCTCTAGGGTTAGGGCCCAACCCTGGGTACTCAAGTCCCTTTCTATTTTGTTTTTTTCTTTATGCATTCAATCTAGATTAGTTCATTGGTTATTACTTCACTAAAAAGAAGTCTTGATAAAAACGTTTGTACCATATTTATAGTGATAGTATTCACAAGGTTACTTTGTTGCATGGCTAGAAAAAAATATTTATGATTATGAATATGTTGTTTAGAGATCAATTTTCATTCATTGTTCCTTTGCATTCCCATTTATAAGTTCTATTTAAATAACTAGCTTGCACTCAATTATGGGTTTTGATTAGAAAATGTTAGCAAATGCATGCATCTAAGGTACATAAAATTGTAACTTTTTTAATAACATGTTTGAATGATTTAGGTTCATGGGAGGCCACCCTCTCAACTCTACTCTAATTTTCTACAATTTGTCTAGATTTACAATTTTGCTATAAGAAGAGGAGATCTTGTATTTTTTGCTATAAGTTAGACTAGTTGACCTCTCTAAGTATTGAAGAAAACTCTTTCATCCCTTGTTGAACTACCCAAAACTACAACACTCCTATTTCCACATTCTGCTATGCTCAAATAGTTCTCGTCCCTATCCTGTAACACTTACACTAGTCTATCTTGTAGCACTTTGTCCCAATCCTATAACATTATGAAAAAAACCTCCAAATGCATCCCGATTTGATCCAAAATACTCTTTACCACACATAGGAACTTTAGAATGATCATAATACCATAAAAATGAATAAAATGGATTCATATACCTAGTAGGAAATTTTCCTTGGCTAATAAAGTAGATAGACAATCATTCCCAACGATCCAGTAGCAAAACAATAGTAATTTTATGCTATTTTTTAGAACATATTAATGAGGATATTTTGAGTTGATTCCAATTGGATTGAGTCCTAAGAAAATAATATTTAATAGAAAAATTTACCCCATATATTTTACACTTGATTAGGTTAGGCATTCAGTAGGTGAACTAGCTCACTAGTTCTAGAATTTTTGGTTTTTAGAGTAGTAATTTTCTGCTATTTTTTAGCACATCTTAAGAAGGGTATTTTTTAATGATACCACTTGTATTGTAGTCCTAGGACATCCTAATTAATAAAAAAATTACCCCATATAATTTTCATTTGATTTTCTTAGGAATTTGGCAATCTAACTCGAGCAACAAACATCTTGTAGCAATCATGTAGCAGTTTGTTTTCGAGATCTTCCTTGCCGAGAATCACTCCAAATTCATGGTAGAAATATATTTATAGCCTATGAATTATCTAAGACCGCTATGTTTTAGCTTAGTCTTGGTTAGATCACTATTTATCTCTTACATCGCTTGCTTCTTGAATGTTGATTTGAACAATTAGTCTATATTTCCTTTCCACAATTTAATTTATGCAAAGTGTGATTTCCTTCTTGCAAGAGTAATATAGGACTTTCAATTTCCTAAAAAATAGAATAGATTTAATTTAATTTCCGTCAATATGGATTATATTTTCTTATTTATCATTATGCTTTACATTTTTTCAAATAGAATAGTTTTCCTTTCCTTCCCAACAAAAGTAGAATAGGTGCGCTTATTATTATTGGTCGCTTACCTAGATCTTTTCTCATTGGAAGTTGTTTCATTGTCTTATTTCACTTTCATCAAAGGAGTTAATACTAGGAAGAGGAAGGTGTCTACTGCACATACAGTTCCAACCCCTCTTAAGTTTGTATGAACCCTAGGTTGATAATTTAAGTTGATAGTCTCAAGGGTTGCAACATTCTTGTTTCAATAATGGGGCTCATTACTTTTTGGCACCACTGTTGGGGAGGGTGTCAAAGAAAGAAATATATTGTTCTTGGAATGATTCCCTCTTACTATTCTGCAAAAACAAAAAATTGCATTAGGATTATTTTATTGCATTGCATTAGGATTCTCATTCAAAATTTATATATATAAAAAAAAAATAAAAAATTTCTTGAACACCACAAACCCCCCACTTGATCATGTGAAGGTATAAGAATAATATGTGGCAAAGAAGTTAGAAGGAGGTATGGAAAATCTCTACTCTGCCAACCCATATCAACAAGGGTCTTATCCTTCCCAACCTTTTCAACCATATTAGGGGTCTTATTCCATTCCTTCTTTTCATCCATATCAACACCAACCTCCTTAATGGGGTGATCCATATTTTCCTCAATATTCATGGTCTTATCCTCCCTAACATTTCATTCCTCCTTTACATCCATACCATCATCCTTAATGGGGTGATCCATGTTTCCCTCAATATCCTCGATTCTCATGTTCGCACCAGCCTCCTCAATGGAGTGATCCATATTTCCCTCAATATCCTCAATATCAAACTCAATATTATCCATCCCATCCACCTCCCACACAAACAAATCCTCCAACACAACCATTTCAAAGACCCACTCCCACTCAACTACCTACACAACTATTTCCGTACTCAAGAAATAAAGTAACTCAAACCACTTATAACGTTGAGATACAAAATCTCCAAACAAATCCTCTTGATAAAAATGACATTCATCTTGGAGCAGGAAGAGTATTTCAAGGAAGTGATTATATTTCTCCTATTGAAGAAAAACATATAAAAGAAGAATATCCATAGGAGAAAGAATCATGGGCCACATTTGATGGAGACCATCCATTGAAGCCTGATATTAAAGAGTTTATACAATTCTTATCATCAGATCCTGTATGTGTTCAAGGGAATAACCAACAAATACTAGAATATTTGAATGACACAGAAAAAGAAGACGTGAAGAATGATTGAGATGAGCAAGTGAACCAAGGGAATCACAACTATATTGAACTTTGTTTCCTGACAATCACTAAGTAGGAGAACCACTCTCTTCAACAATTTTTAACATCATCAAAGTAAAAGTAGTTTGTCTCCCATATTTGTGTACATGTCAAAGCATATATTTTGAGCCTACAGATGATTTTATTTTTCATCTTGTTATGCACATAGATCCATTGGAATTTTTCCAATACTTGAAAGATAATTTTTTTTCAAGTAGAGTATGATAGAGGAAAAAAAAGAGAGAAAAAAAAAAATCTCAGGTGAAACCTCCTTTGAGGCACTTGAGATTGGTTCACTGATTGAAAACCTACATGAGGCGGTCAGTGAGTTGGAAAAAAAAAAGAGAAAAAAAAGAAAAAAATCCTATGTGAAAACCTCTTTTGAGGTGCCTATGAATACCTACTGGTTGAAAACCTCATTGAGGAAGCTAGTAGGCCTAGAAAAAAGAAAAAAAATGAAAATGAAAAATATTATTTTCCCTAGGTATCTCTCTCTCTAATGAATGCAAGTGTTGTCCAACCTTTGAAAGCAACAAGAAAAATTAGCAACATAAGAAAACTATGATCAAGGATTTAGTCAAAGGAAGTCAAACCTAAGATTTCACTTCCTTTTCCTAGATGACCCAATGGGACCAATTCCATGTCAATTCATCAATCCCATCCATTTACAACATTCCCCCATCATTCCTAAGCCTTCCCATTCATTTTCCTTGCTATCCTATAACTGCTACAAGAAAGTTTTGTTTTGCTACAGGATTGCCAAAATACACAGGGCATAAATTGTTTTGACCATATATAAAAAGAAATGCATAATTTTTCTGAGCTATTATGGGGAGATGCATAGGGATGATGGTAACATGCTCAAGAAATTTTAGCAAATTCCAGTGCATATTTTTTTTAGAAATCGACCACCATCACCTACATCCATTTTTAAATTTTCTCAATATTCATGGATCCATTGGCCAAGATTTTTCATGGGTAGATGCATAAGGATGATGGAAACGTTTTCACAAAAATTCAAGTGAATCCGATCTATCGTTTGAGAGATATGGATTAAACAAGTTTGCTATAGGATTGTGATCGACATTGAGAAAAGGGTTAGATATTATGTTTTATTTATGAAAATGAAAAAATAAGTCTACCAAACCTCCATAATCCATACTCCACACCATTTAGTCACGTCTCCATCCAAAATTTAATATCTTTTGATAAAAGTACCCATTTTCACCACTAACAAAGTTTTTGGTCCCTATCCTTGAGCTCACCATGAATTATCAGAGCTTCTAAATGCATTTCATAAAGATTTTATGATATTGGAGGGATCTGTGTGACGACTATAGGAAAGAGTCCAATCCTGTAGTAGTCTACACAAACCTTACAAAACCAAAATTGGAGCACCAGGTTGAAAGGGAAACCAACATGAGGGTATTGGAGGGTCACTACTTTGGTTTGGGTTAACTACAGGACCCTCTATCAACTACTACAAGATTATTGATCATCCAACAAGAAACATCATTTGATCCAAATAGCACCTGCATGAAGAAAGGGCCTTGGCATCATCATCTTGACCATAAAAAAACCAAAAAATGAATAATTAGATCTCCATTTAGTGAGAAGAGAAGCAAATCTCCGTGCAATGATAAATGAAAGAAGCAGACCTCCAACAACACCTGCAAACATTATTAGGCTCCTAATTACTATCAAATAGCTCCACAAGTAAGCAAGGTATGCAAATAAAACCCTTTAGATTCCATGAGTTATTATGTAATTGCTCTTGTGTGTGTCTAAGTATTCAGGGTCACTATAGGAAGCTGAGAAAGAACAAATTCCTGGCCACCCATGATCAAGGAGGAGAATCTTTGTGCTACAAGAGTGAAAAAAATTCTACAGGCAAGAGAAAAAGTGTACAATTAAGGAAGCGTCAAGCCTACAACATTGGAAGGGGGAAGTTGTACCCATTGCTATTTTCTCTGGCACATGAAGCTACATGGAGGGTTTTTAATGTACACCAGCCCGTGCTTTCCTACAATTTGAGTCAGAGTGAAACCATTATTTTAAGAATAATGATATGAAGAAGGTGTTTTAAGATTAGGGTATAGGGTTGAAACACCCTTTAGACCACTTTGAATCCCATAACTCTGTTTGTCACTGGTGGTGAATTTACTAGATCATGTAGCAAAGACAATGAGCACTAATTTTGACCTTTCAATGTTCCTTATGAGCCATGGAAATGAGTTTTAACCATTGGGAACCTAAATATCCCTCAAGGATCCATCAAGACCTTGAGGTGCTCACCATTTTTCAAATTTATAGCCGGATGGAATTATTTGAAAACTTTACCAAGAGTTGGTGAACAACAATAAGAGATTTGGATATCCATTTCAAATAAAATGACATAATCCAGATGAATACCTTACCCACGTAAGTGCAGTAGTACAAAGGATAAAGAAATGAGGCAATGAGTCAAAATCTTAGTCTATAGGTTTCTCTACAAGGTGCTACAAGAGGCTGAATTTTCCCAAAACTTCAATGGACAGAGGAAATAATTAGAATAGAGGTGATGTTGTGGTGAGCAGAAAGAAATGGATGTGAAGATAATGGAGCAACAATAAGAACACATAGTAGAATAGTATAAAAGGAAAGGAATGAGCAAACCAATGACACCACAACAATATGGGGACATAGGTGACAAGTAGAAGGATTGAGTTGCTTAAGGGTGAGCAACGTTTTCAGTAGGGGGGAGATGATGGGCCACAAAATTGGACATTTTATAAGGCCCATTTGGTATTTCCTAGACACCTAAAACACTTATTTAACCCATTTATTTGCACATTATAGAGTTAATTCACAGTATTAATGGGTCCCTAGAAATTCAATGTTGAGATTCAACAAGATGACGAGCCTAGTGAAAATTAAGCACCTTCACTAGGTGGGGCCTGCAGGCTATTTTTAGGTGTATGTCTATTTTTAGAATGGTGAGCATATTCTAAAATTAGCAGGATGCTGATTCTAGATGGTTGAGAATATTCTATCTTTGGATGAATTTCTATTTTTAGAAGATGGGCGAAGTCTATTTATAGATCACTAATCTAAAAATAGAATGCATGTCGATTATTATAAGCCCTTAATAATAATCAAAAAATAAATAGTAACTTATTCTCTTGGAGCACTTTATTTCAGTGAACAGATGTGGCACATCAGTGGGATGAAGGAATTACGCAATTCCTAGGGTGGTTGGTGACTCATGCATGGAGGACTTCGTTATAACTAATAGTGGCAAGTTGTAACAGAGTTGGAAGAATAGTTAGGTGAGTTGTTATTTAGTTTAACTCAATTAAGTGAGTTAAACTCAGTTGTGCTAGTTCTAAATAAAGATACACTAGTGAAATATGAGTGAATTAATTATTTAATTAATTAACAAGTAGTGTCTTACTTTCAACTGAAGAAATACATCAATTAACTACTTGCATGTCAGATCCAGTGGAGACCCAATGGAGAGATAGGTGAAAGGGTGAGATGGAATATCAGTTGTGACTATAGTGATGCATTCAATGCATCTACACAGACATTGGAGATGCAAATGAGTATTGTGCAGTGCAAGCAAGGTAATATTGAATTCATTCAGGGATCTTCTTCAGCAGGGATTGCACAATGAAGGCAGGCTGTCAGGAGGCAAGAAATTGGTGCATAGATATGCAAATTTCTGCATGATAGTGTGTGACGATTGTATATTGTACTAAGAGCTCTATGTGCTGAGCTTTGTATGAGATTGTTACATGTTCCATTGATATACATACTATATTATAATTGGGGTTTTTAGCTTTAATATTTCTCGGTAAAACATCTTGTTATGTGCGATTGATTTTGATTCATATGCGTTTTGCAATTGGCGATTTAATTTCCACAAAGAATTAAGTGGAAGGATTCTGTATTTAACATAAGATTAAATTGTTAGATTAGGAGAATCCAGAAATAAATTATTGTGTTTATAAATTTATACATGGTATCAGAGTAGTGTTAATCACCGGAGATTGCAATATTGAAGCGGTGTTGAGTTTTGTGCTGGTGGAAAATTTGAATTTGCTGCAAGAATTTCTTGGTGCGATAGTTGAGTAAACATTGAAATGGATTTCAGTGGGTTGCAGTTGGAGTATGCACTCGAGGGTATCTATAACTACATAGCCTAGAAGGACAGGATGGGGGTGGTGCTTGAAGATAATGGTCTGAATGAGTTCATTGATAGCGATGTTCCTAAGCCCACTTCGACGGATGCTGCTTTACTTGACGCCTAGAAAAAGAAAGTAGTGAAGAAAAGAAGAATTCTATTGGAAGGTGTGAAAGACCATATTGTGTCAAGCCTTCATGGGAAAGTCACTCCATTTGCAATGTGGAAGGCTTTGACAGATCTTTTTCAAAGTAGCAGCGACCATAGGAAGTTGGCGCTGAAAGATAATCTCAGAAAAATCAAAATGGAGAAGGGCGACAGTATTCCAAAGTATCTCACGAGGTTTGTCTAATGTAGGGATGAGCTGGGGAGTGTGGGAACTATAGTTGCTAATGATAAATTGGTGAGCTTGGCCTCCTTGGGCTTCCGAAGAGTTGTCACAGTTATCAAGACTCTGTTAATGGATGGGAGAAAACTGCTGGATTGGGAGTGACTTTGGTCGGATTTAGTGCAGGAGGAGATAAGGCAGAGTGCTAGGGATGGATCTTCATAAAAACATGATGATGAAGAGGATTATGCTTTGGCTGCCAAAGCGAGGAAAGGAGAGGGGAATAAATCCCATCCAAAATCTGAGGCTAAAGGCAAGAAGCTGGATTTGTCCAAGGTGAAGTGTTTTCACTATCACGAACATGGGCATCTCGCCACTAACTGCCCACAGAAAAAGAAGAACAAGAAGGTTGCTGGAGCTGTAGCTGGTGAGGCCCTTGCCTTGAAATTTGAACTTGATTTCTCTTTGATCACATGCTTGGTTTCAAGCGCAATGGGATCAGTGTGGTATCTTGATGGTGGTGCTTCCTTACACATGACGAGAGATAAGGAGTTGTTCAGTGACTTGGAGGAGAAAGATCTCTAAATGCATATAAATATGGACGACGATGGATGATATAGTGTGATTGGCATTGGAACCATTACCTTTGAGAGGGATTCAGGTAAACCATTTTTGTTGAAAGATGTTATGCATGTTCCAGGTCTAAAGTAGAACTTGGTCTGAGTCGCGATGTTGGAGGATAGAGGTTATGACGTTGTTTTCAGCAAGGGAAAATCTTTCCTGTGACATAAAAAAATGGGTCAAACCAAGAGGATCGGGATTCAAGTTAAGAATCTCTACAAGCTGGAGGTAGATGGCTACGCTGCAATGGTGGGCAAAGAAGAAGAAGTGGTGAGCCGGGATGAGGGCAAATTATGGCACAGGATATTGGACCATCTTCACCATGGCACCCTTAAGATCTTGCAACAGATTTCTACTGGACTTCCCAAGGGTACACTTGCACAGTTAGATCAGTGCAAGGGATGCACTATGAGTAAGTTTGTGAATACCACCTTTCATGAAAAGGAGAACCGTGCTTCGGTGATCCTAGAGAGAATTCACACAGACATGTGTGGACCATTCTTTGTTGCTTAAACAACAAAACACAGGTATTATGTTATTTTTGTTGATGACTATTCTCGTAGATGCTGGATATTCTTCATGCAGAAGAAGGATCAAACATTCTCAAAGTTCTGTGAGTTTAAAGCATTGGTGGAGAAAGAGTCGGGGAAGCAAGTGAAGGCTCTACGGAGTGATAATGGTGGTGAATATATCTGGAACGAATTCAAAGACTTCTGTAGCAAAGAAGGAATTCAGAGAGAACTCATAGTGCCTCATAACCCACATTAGAATGGGGTCACGGAGAGGAAGAATAGAACGATTGTGGGTGCTGCACGAGCTATGCTGCATGACCAGGCCTACCAATGCACTTGTGGGTGGAAGCATGCAACACTGCGGTTTATGTGCAAAACTGTTGTCCTCATAGATTACTTGGCATGAGTACACCTAAAGAAGCTTTTACTGGTAAGAAGCTGGATCTTTGTCATTTAAATATTTTTGGCTCATCTGTTTATGTTCATGTGACCAAGAACGCTAGGAATAAGTTGGAGCCGACTGCAGAAGTTGGGATATTTGTGGGGTACACAGAAACACCCCATAATTATCGTGTGTATTTTCCAAAACCCTGAATTTGTCGCTTGAGAGGAAGCTACACTTGCATGCAGAGGAGGAACTAATTGTTCCCAAAGATGAGCCTCAAGATGTGGATTAGCTACAGGAGGAGTACCATGGAGTGGAGGAGTCCACTCACGCAAAGCCAAAAATCAGAATTGGCAGAAGGTGTACCACAGAAGCTGAGAGATTGAAGCTTGATGCGGTACAAAATGTAGGAGTCCTTACTTCACAGCGCAAACAGAGACAGTCACCTGACCGATATACTGGATACATGGCTCTCATGAGCAAGTGTATCGTGACAGAGCCATATTCCTTTGAGGAAGCAATGCAAGAGCCCACATGGGTAGATGCCATGGTGGAGGAGTATGACTCCATTGTCAGAAACAGTGCTTGGGAGATTTTTCCAAGGCCGGTTGGTAAATCAGTGGTAGGTTCAAGATGGATTTACAAGGTAAAGCAAGCTGCTGATAGGAGCATCGAGAATTATAAGGCAATATTTGTTTCCCGGGGATTGATTATGAATAAACATTTGCACCTGTCACATGATATTCTTCCATAATGACCACCCTTGCTCTCTCAGAGCAGATGGGTTGGCACATTCATCAGATGGATGTGAAGACTGCGTTCCTTAATGGTATCATTGAGGAATAAGTGTACATTGAACAGCTTGAAGGATTTGAGATCTTCAAGAGCGAGTCACATGTGTGCAGACTCAAAAGAGCACTGTATGGGCTAAAGCAAGCACCCTGTGCTTGGTACACTCGGATCGACAACTATTTCACTGGACTTGGCTTCACCAAGAGTGAGGTGGATGCAAACCTATACCAAATTGTGGTGGAGGGTAAGCTTTTAATCATTATTCTTTATGTTGATGATTTAATACTGACTGGTGATGAGAAGCTGATACACCCATGCAAGGAGGACCTTGCAAAGGAGTTCGAGATGAAGGATATGGGTCTCCTTCATTATTTCCTTGGATTGGAAATATGGATTCGAGAAGGTGAACTGTTTGTGTCTCAAGGAAAGTATGCTCGGGAGATACTCGGTAAGTTTCACATGGAGGACTACAAACCCATGGATACTCCTCTTCCAGGAAATTGGAGGAAAGAGGATGCTACATCGATAGAGGTAGTGGATGCTATTGTCTATCGACAGTTGGTGGGTTCGCTCATGTATTTAGTTAATACAAGACCGAACATATGCTATGTGGTGAACCAACTTAGTCAAGCGATGGTTAAGCCTACCAAGCTCTTTTGTAAGGAGGGCAAGTATGTCCTAAGATATATCAGGGGCACATTTGAGTATGGCTTATGGTATAGACAAACGGATAAAGTGAAGTTGCATGGCTTCACGGATGCAGAATGGGCAGGCAGCCCAACAGACAAGAAGAGCACAACAGGAGGGGTTTTTAGTATTGGATCTACAACTGTTTCTTGGTACAACAGGAAACAAAGATATGTGGCACTCAGTTCAGCGAAAGTGGAATACATAGCAGCAAGTCAAACTGCATGTGAGGCTATCTGGATGAGGAAGATATTGGTCAGGTTGTTTGGTTCTCATTTAGATCCTACAGTGATTCATTGTGATAATCAGAGTTGCATTAAACTCTTGATTAATCCTATGTTTCATGATAGATCTAAGCATATAGATATCCGGTATCATCATATCAGATATTGTGTGCAATGGAAGATCATGTTACTTCAGTACATTCCTACGGAAGATCAGGATGCAGATATTCTAACAAAGGCGTTCACCAGGAGCAAATTAAAATACCATAGAGACAAGATTGGGGTGAAGGATAATCCCTATCTTGTTGATAGGGAGTGTTGAGATTCAACAAGATGATGAGCTTAGTGAAAATTAAGCACCTTCACTAGGTGGGGCTCGCAGGCTATTTTTAGGTGTATGTCTATTTTTAGAATGGTGAGAATATTCTAAAATTAGCAGGATGTTGATTCTAGATGGTTGAGAAAATTATATATTTGGATGAATTTCTATTTTTAGAAGATGGGAAAAGTCTATTTATAAATCGCTAATCTAAAAATAGAATGCGTGTCGATTATTATTAGCCCTTAATAATAATCAGACAATAAATAGTAACTTATTCTCTTGGAGCACTTTAATTCAGTGAATAGATGTGGAAAATTAGTGGGCTGAAGGAATTACGCAATTCCTAGGGTGGTTGGTGACTCATGCATAGAGGATTTCGTTATAAATGATAGTGGAAAGTTGTAATAAAGTTGGAAGAGTAGTTATGTGAGTTGTTATTTAGTTTAACTCAGTTAAGTGAGTTAAACAAAGTTGTGCTAGTTGTAACTAAAGATGCACTAGTGAAATATTAGTGAATTAATTATTTAATTAATTCACAAGTAGTGTCTTACTTGCAACTGAAGAAATACAACAGTTAACTACTTGCATGTCAGATCCACTGGAGACCTAGTGGAGAGATAGGTGGAAGGGTGAAATGGACTATCAGTTGTGACTATAATGATGCATTCAATGCATCTACATGGACATTGGAGATGCCAATGAGGATTTCGCAGTGCAAGAAAGGTAAGATCGAATTCATTCAGGGATATTCTTCAGCAGGGATTGCGCAGTGGAGGCAGGTTATCAGGAGGCAAGAAATTGGTGCATAGATATGCAAATTTATGCATGAAAGTGTGTGACGATTTTATATTTCACTGAGATCTCTATGTGAAGAGCTTTGTATGAGATTGTTACATGTTCCATTGATATACATAATATATGATAGTTGGGGTTTTTAGTTTTAATCTTTCCTGGTAAAACATCTTGTTATGTGCGATTGATTTTGCTTCATATGTGTTTGGCAATTGGTGATTTAATTTCCGCAAAGAATTAAGTGGAAAGATGATGCATTTAACATAAGATTAAATTGTTATATCAGGAGAATTCGGAAATAAATTATTGTGTTTATAAATTTCTACATTCAATTTCCACTTGCTTATTATGTTCCTAATATTATTTATTTTTACATAATTTTGAGACAATATTGAGTAAATTCTGAATGAGAGAATCTACGGAATTGTTCCCTGCCAATAAATGAATGGAATATTGTGATATTATTGAGCATATTTTGGAACTCCATTGATTGAGAAAAGGCAGGGATGTGTTCCCCACCAAAAGAGGATCTTTAGCTTGGATCGCTTACAAAGGATCTATCCTCCTTGGAATTCGAAATCAATCAGGGAACTAAACGACAATTTTAGGAAATTGGAGGGAAAAAATCCCCCTCTTCAAGGAGGCTGCCCCTCAAGAATTTTTGTATAAATAAGAGGGCCTAGCAGCCCACAAGGGATTCAAATAGGAGATTAGATTTCATAAGCTAGAAAAAAGTCCTTTGTATTGTGAATTTTTACTGTTGATGTATGAACACTATTTCCAATTAATGAAATCCAACTTCTTTTCAGTTTGAGTTGTCTTCATAGGGTCCTGAGCCCCGTAGGGTTAGGGCCCAACCTTGGGTACTCAAGCCCTTTCTATTTTGTTATTTTATTTATGAATTTATTCTAGATTAGTTTGTTGGTTATTACTTCACTGCAAAACAGTCTTGATAACAAAGTTTGTACCAAATTATAGTGCTAGCATTCACAAGGTTCCTTTATTTCAGGGTTGGCCAAAAACATTTATGATTATGCATATGTTGTTTAGAGATAAGTTTCCATTCGTTGTTCCTTTAAATTCCCAATTATAAGTTATATTTAAATAACTAACTTGCACTCCATTATGGGTTTTAATTAGACCACGTTAGCACATGCATTCATCACTAGTATATAGCATTGCCACTTTTATTTTAATTACATGTTTGAATGATTTAGGTTCCCAAGAGTCCAGCCTCACAACCACGCTCTGATTTTCTACAATCTGTCTATAATTACATGTTTTCTACAAGAAGAGGAGATCTTGTATTTTCTGATATAAGATAGACTAGTTGACCCCTCTAAGGATTGAAACAAACTATTTATTCATTGTTGACCTATCCCAACCTCCATCACTCCTATTTCCACCTTCTGCTATGCTTAAATAGCTCTCATCCCTATCCTATAGAAATTAAAAGCTATCCTGTAGCATTATGTCCCCATCCCGCAACACTATGAAACAAACCTCCAAATGCATTATGATTTGATACAAAACACTCTTTACCACCCCTAGGCCCTTTATAATGATCACAATACCATACAAATAAATAAAATGGATTCATAGACCTGGTATGAACTCTGCCTTCGCTAATAAAGTAGATAAACAATCATTCCCAGTGATCCTGTAGAAAACCAATTGTATTTCTATTCTATTTTTAGCACATTTTAACGAGAATATTTTGAGTTGATTCCACTTGGATTTAGTCCTAAAAGTATTATATTTAATAAAAAAATTTACCCCTTAAATTTTATACTTGATCAAGTTAGGAATTCGGTAGGTTAACTAGATCACTAGTTCTAGATTTTCTAGTTTTTATAGGAGTAATTTTCTCGGTCAGATCCATCTTGTGTTGTGCTTGTAACTGTGTCCCAAAACCCTAGATCTGAAATGCAAGCTTCGAACCCTGCAATTTCACCTCATAGCGAATCTATTCCTTTGCGGACGAGCTACAGACCTTTGCGAGCCAAAAAATAATATAGGAAAGTGCCTCCTGATTGTGTCCAAATGAGGTAGAGTCCACTTGTATTTATAGCCTTCCAATGGGATCCACTTTTCTTTCGGGTTGACCTTATCAAATATGCACATGTGGGATTTTCTTCATAAATACACTTTCCCTTATCTAATTTGAGTGATATTTAGGTCGATTTTTGTCCTCTCGAAAAGAGGAATTCAACGAAATCATTACCTCCATCAAGTGAGTTGTCCAAAGTGTAATTTTACCATAGTTTCATATGGTATCACTTGCCTCTGCTCTCATTTTCAATTCATATTTGTAGTGTCTTCAGCCTAAAGAACCCAAGTAATCATACCACCAATTTCCTTTCATTTTGCATGAAATAATAAAATTTGAAATGGGAAAGAAAGCTTCCTCACTTGAGTCTTGCACTCATATACTTTTTATGGATACAAAAAGGGATATTTTTGACTCTGTTTGTCCTCTAAACCTTATGGAAATTCATCAAAACTTGTTTGTCAACCAAATTGAGTCAGAAGTTTTCCTCCGAGTAGTAAAATTTGGTCTTGGTGCTGCGATCCATACATACCCTTTCCCATAATTTATTAGTTGGATTTCCTCATCTTTATATCCTAGACGAATTTTTTTCATAAACTCAATGGGTGAAATCATTTTATAGATCTCTTCTTTGTTATTTCATCAAGCTTTAAATTTCCCAGAATAGTTATATGAAGTTCACTGATGATTCCATTTTATCTATGTATCAAAGCCTCTCTATAGAGGATAGAAATAATTTGTTTGGCCTCATTTTACCTTCCAATTCTATGCTTTCTCTAGAGGCTACTGAGTTTCCCATAACTTCCTTTTCTGAAAACATAAAGCCAATTTATTCTACTATTATGGGTGTATTGGGAAAAGATGATACTAGAGTCACCAATTTCCAAGCTCTAGGGTTTTTCCATTTAATGATGCAACCCAATACTGTGTTACATATTCATACTTATTGGGAGATTTCCATTAACTTTCAACTATTGAACTTTAACATCTCTGGATACTTCAGATTCTTGTATTTACTAGTATATCTCTTTTTATATATACATGTGGACCAGTTCATGGATTTAGGGATAAATATTGTTGATTTAGATAAGCAGAAGAAAATTGTTGTAAATTGGATTGATGTCATCAAATGGAAAGAGAATAATGATTTTTTTTCCTACTATATAGCCTCTTTCATTTCAGTGGTGTACAAAATTATAAACAATCTATCTGGTTCAAGAATTATTCCAGAAGCTAAATCCTTGTCATAGTTAGGCAAAGACCTTAAATTTGGCGATTGGTATATATTTGAAGATCATTTGGAGATAAGGCTATATTGTGCAAAAATTCCATCGTACGAGCTCCCTAGATTTGTACCTACAAGGATTTTTTCACTAGAATTTACTAGAAAGAGTTTGAACGTGGATCAAGTCCAATTTTTCCCAGATAGGAAACGGTATTTATTCAAAGTTTCCTAGAATAGTAGGTCCATTCATTGTAAATAATAGGAAAACTATAGAGGATATTGAGAGGATGATGCAAGAGTTGAATTTTCCACAAGGGGAAATATGGAATTATGATCCACATCAAATAATTTTTAAAAGGAGAATAGAAATATCATATGCTCCATACACTCAAGAAGAAAGACCAAAATTAGAAAAATTAACAAATCTAGTTATGGAGAAATCACAAGAAGGCATAGATGTGGAAAACCCTCTTCTTAGAGAGATAGGCTTGAAAATAAATGCAACATAATTAATGGACATAAATGTGGAAATTTCTCAATCCACAAAAAAAAAAAAAACCCAAGGAGGAGAGACAGAAGGTTCACAGTTGATAGAGAATCCTTCAAGTGATATTGGATTTCAGATACAATTGGGAGGTATAACATTGAACTCTCATCTACAAATCCTAATAAAGAGGAGTTTCCTATTGATTTTTGGTAGCATCAGATGTTCTCTAAGTCCAAAAATTTGTGGAGAGGCATAGACACATGCATTACAAATAACCCAAAAATCGTTTTGGGAAATTCCACCGAGACAGTTTTATAAGAAAAAATAATTATTTTTAATGAGGACCCTAAGTCTAACTTAGGAAATTAAAATAATTGATCAGTATTAATGTAAATTGTGGGTGAATCTTCTAGATAAAGAAAATCAAGTCTAATATAATCTTAGCCATTGATAAGAGATCTAATCTCGGTCATTGATTTTTCAACGAGAAGGCTATAAAGGAAGACTTGAGGGTCATTTGCAAATTACACCGAGAGGATCTAGAGATCGAATTACTCTGACGGAGCAGTGCTCAGATGAAAATAAGATCTAGGTGATTCTTGATTGCAGTTGAGGGGTAGAGTAATTATGGGTGGAGATTTTCCTGAGCCGAGAATACATTGCAGAGAATACTAAGAGCAAATCAGCAGAGGCAGTGTAGCATCTATGTAGAGGCAACACAATCCCACGCAAAGGCAACGCTGATGCCTTGAGGGAATCCATAATTCAGCTGAAGGTCAGCCAGATTTAGTGCCATAAAGCCGAGGTGTGAGATCGGAAGGGGCCAAAAGGGAAAATACAACAAGCTAAAGACTAGCTAAGAAAAATCAACGCAGTACCCATGCAAAGTGATGCAGAGACTGCGTAACACAGTGGAGGGATTGCCGACTGGGGTTTGTTGGTCAGTCAGGTTTCCAGATTTTCGAGTGAGATTTATCTCACTAACTCTTTTTCAGTCATATTATCTGCAGGTATTTCCATAAAGGAATCCCAAATTTGTATTCAAAAAATTACTACATAATATATAAACCCTCAGGTCTGTTAATTTTTGGCACTAGAGTCAAATTCCACTATGGATAGCTAAGATGATTAAAATAATAAGTTAAATAGATTCATCTTTTCGAGAGGATCAAAATTAGTCTATAGATTGTCCCAATGAGTTAAGAGGAAGTTAAGTTATGATTTATTTTATTATTTTATAAGTTGGCCTAACCGGATGTTGATTCAGTCAAAACCCCAAGCGGTCCCTCATAAATTTATAGATAGAAGCAACCCCAAGTTCATTTGCACACATTCGCTCATGAGATATTCTTCATGTTGTTTTGGTTATTGGTCGTATTTTTGTTTTTTGGCTCGCACAATAACGTCACAAGAAGTTTTCGTAGTGGATCAGGATAAAAAACAAAGGCACATTTTAGATCTGGGCTGCGGGCAGGTCAACTTGAGGTAGCGGCTCTACTGGGCTATAGCCGTGGGCTAAGCTTGTTGTGGTCGCAGCTCAGCTGGTAAAGCCATTAGGAGGAAAGCTTTAGGGCATGACCAAGATTATAATTTGTTCAAACCCTCAACTGTGGGCATAGAACTCGGTGGTAGCAGCTCAGACCTGCTATAGCCTTTGGGCAGGGCGTGTTAAGGCCGTGACTCTGTGAGTTCTTGGGAAAATTGAATTTGATTCTTAGTCAGCTTTTTGCTCGGTGTCATCACTCATCCGTCACGCAGTAACAGTTGCATCATATCAGTTATCGAAAGTATTCTGGATCGAGATCTATATCTGGGAAGCTGAGATCACTTGGTATTTGTGATCCTTTGGTTTCGTATTTTACTATTGTAGATCTGAAATTTGGCAAATCAGATCTATTTATTTTTGCTGTATACATGTACTTGGCTCATTGTACTCTTTGTTGAAATATTTTGAAGACAATCTATAGAAGAAGAAGATTTGAAAGGGTTTCCCCCACAGTGGGGTTTTTCCTTGGTCTTGGACCAATTTCCGTTTCTCATGGTTTTGATATTGTCTTCTTTGCCTTTGCAGGCATTTTTCTATCTTCAGTTATAGTTTATGGTTATTGATATTGAGTAGGTTTGAATACACTGTTAATGAAAATATGATTTGGGATTAAGTAAATGATACATCATAGAGAATTATTGAAAAATTAACATGGTATCAGAGCTAAGGTGAAGGAAAATCCCAAGAGAAGACAAGCAGTGAAGTACACATTATCAGAGAACATATCTACAAGTCTATCAAAAAGTAGATCTAAAATCCAAGGTCAAGATATCTTCCTCTACCTTTAAGAAGCATGAGAAGCTCTTAGCTGGGAGACACTTATAACTTTGTTGCATGGAAAGTCATATTATAGATTATCACTGATAACAACGATGTGCTGGAATATATTCAAGGAAATATTTCCGAACCTTCATAATATGCCTCTGCGTCATTAAGAATAGGTACAAGAAAGGTGAGTCCAAAGCAAAAAAAATCTTAGTTGATGGATTACAAGATCACTTACTTGCTTATGTTGGGAATTTGAAGAAGTCTAAAGGTATGTATGATAAAGTAGCCGCCATGTATGAAGTTAATAATCTGAATGAAGTTATTACATTGAAATACAAACTCAAGGAAGTGAAGATGAAAAAAGGTGAGACTGTTCAATCTTAAATTATGAGGATCTCTTGTCTTAAAGATAAATTGCTGAGGGTTGGTCAAAATATACCCGAAAGAGAGATGGTTATCGTGACTCTTATAGGTCTCATGTTGGTTTGGGAAACCTTCATTACTATTATCAATAATAGCAACATTCTTCCTAATTTTGATGAAATTGTTGGGAAGATGATTCAGGAAGAATCCCGAATTATAGCAAGATGAAAGATTCAAAAACATGAAGAAGGAGATCCTTCTGCTTATGTTGCTCACAACAATAGAAGGAGAAAGAAATCAAAAGGAGGCCCGTATAGAAGATATCCTCCTCGTCAAAACTCAAAAGGAAGGAATGAAATATCACCCACTCAAATTGAATGCTTCAAATGCCACAAGAAAGGTCACTATGCTCGTGATTGTCTGAAAAAGAAAAAGAGACCACGATACAACATCAACAAGAAATAACTATTATAAAAGAAAGAAATACAATCAAAGGAAAAATCATGAAAAAATGGAAGAAAGGAGCAGAAGAGATTCATCAAATGATCGTGAAGAAAATCGTCCATCTCAAAAGAGGTCAAAATATTTTAGGTATGAAAGTAATACGGTAGATAAAAATGAATATTTTCTCATTTCTGCACTTACTAGTTCCTCTCCACTAGATTCACGGGATAGTTTGTTAGTAGATAGTCACACCTCATCACTTTTTTGGTTATAAATAAGTCCTCTCCAATCTATTATAGAGGGAGACTAAGTTAAGGATAATTATTGGAGATATACTCACCCTGTAAAAGGATTTGGATCAGTTGAATTTCAGTTAAAGTATGGGGAATCAATATTGTTAAATGATGTCATGTATGTGTGGGGTATTATGAAGAATTTGATTTCTATATCTACATTATAAGATAAAGGGATGAGGGTTGCCTTAATCAATGGTAAGTTCCTAACTTGGCATGTTGGTTCACATATAAAAGATGCATTCACATTAGGTCTGAGATCCGAGGGACTCTACAAGGCCATATGAAGACCAATATTTGCATTAGCCCACAACACCAATCATATCAGTGAATTATGGAACCATAGACTAGCACATATACATTACGATGATCTCCCAAAATTGAAGAGGCTAGTATCAAGTATACCTGATGTACAAGCTCGACATGAAGGAGTTTATCCTGAGTGCACTAGTTGATCCAGGTGGATCATACAAGTCCAAGTACACATGGATTAAGTACAAAGGCTAAAAAATAAGTGTGTCAGGAATTTGGAAAACTTAGTGTTAAGTTAAATATCTCGTCTTTCTAATTCCAATGGCGTAGATGACACTCAATTCCGAGTCCGTATGAAGGAGTTAGGATCAGTCAAAGTTTGAGGGTTGACTTGGTGATGTGGAAACTTAAGAAGGTGAAATTTTTGCAGAAACCCGACCACTAGATTCCAGCCAACTCTGACCAGATTCCGGGAGAAATTGTGGGATGGTTAGTTTCACTCCTTCGGTCAAATTCTAGAAATTAAAAAAAAAACGGGTTTATTAAAAATCAAATAAAAAATAAATAAATAAATAAATAAATAAATAAATATATATATATATATATATATATATATATATATATATATATATATATTTCGGAGGGCGGGCCATGGCCCCTGCCCTCCCCATCCAATGGAAAAAACAAAAATAATATAATAGTAGGGGCCAACGGACATGACCCCGCCAGACCCCCTACCCCACATATGACAACAATCACATTAATATGGGAGGGGCACGGGCTGCCAACCCTGTCGCACCTACCCACTCCACGCTCCATGCCTATGTACACGATACCAGTGGAATATTTGGGGCGGGCTGCCCAATGCAGGCCCGACCCCTCCCCACTCGGTCTTAAAATATACCGTGGGTTTAAAAAAAATACACGCTACAGTTTTAAAACAAGATTCCGACTATTTACAGAGAGGGTAGGGTTTGACCACCCGACCCCCTCCCCCACATTATGGATCATAACCAATTCAGCCAGCGGACTCCTTGGGGAGTTTGCCCAACTTCTCATATATAAAATATTCATTTTAGAAGTGCGCCCAGGGAGGCCAGGAGAAGGCACGAAGTACGAGACATGGTGGAACCATGAGCACTGTGCAGGAGGGAGGCAGAACCATGATCTGAGCCATTTCCAGAGTGGTCAGATTTTCACTTTGTCAGATTCAGGAAAATTTTATATGGATTCTGCACCTCTCGGTGCCAAGAATCTAATGGTGCTATCCATTTATTCATTAGAGGTCTCCAATTTTTTGGCACTTTCAACAATCGAGGTATAAGGGTGTAATTTTTCATTTATACTTGTACTTTCATTTTTATTGCCACTTAATGAAAGAGGGCCTCCCCACTAATTGAGCAGGGCCTGGAGACGTATTCCCTCCTTGTTTGCTCGGGGGGGTCCTCACCTAGGTTCAGAGGTTAAGGTTTTCCAACAAACCCCTATACTACTGGCCCTTTTGGCAGTGACCCGCTTGCGCAGGCCAAAGTCTCACCCGAAGCAGTATGGGAGGGTGCTGGAACCAGGTTTTCGCACCCTGGGAGAGAGCAGGTAAGTCAATCCGGGTCGCAACTATTAGATATATACAACAAGAGGTTGTTCGTAGGAGCCTCAATAAATAACCAGAAGACAGTTTATCAAATCTAATTAACATGTTCGCATCCATGTGCGTATTATCAACTATAATCATAGAACAACATAATCACATCAAATTAACAGATCACAGATACATGTACCATAAACATAGATAGTTCGTGTCTACTAACAGATACATAATCATATAACTCAAGTTCGCGTTAACCATAACATGACAGATTCAGATAACATCAAATATCCACAATACTTCCGCACATATATATCATTACCCAAAATCCTCTTACATTCCCAAATTACTTCTGCGCACACCACCAGCAGGGTTCTCACACAACAGGACAGAGGATCTCCGTGCACATAGCCAACAGGAGTCCTAATCCAAACAACCCTACCACAGATCTAACAATTCATACTTTGCATCAATCTCTATTCATTCCTACCTATGACTTAAAAAGGTTCATATATTTATAGAAATTTAGCCTATGCATCCCATGGTCCGCAAACCGTGGATTTCAGACTCTTGGTCTACTCTTGACCCATTTAAAATGCGTTAGGGGCTTTGACCCGCCCCAAAAACCCATGCGTTAGACTAAAAAATACAAAATTATACAAAAATGGACAAAATTCATAGCCTTTGGGAGACCCTGCTCCAACAGTCCCCCAACACAATCTTGTGACTCATCCCGAGTCACTGTGCCGGTGGGGCTTCAACCTACGCTTGAAATAATCTGATCACCTCAGCTAATGGAGGTAGCACGCCTTCACTTTGGACAGCTACATTCTGTGCAATGTCGGCCAACTTTTCTAACAGTAGTCATTCAGTCGCGACGGTGACACTTTCCAAAGTTTGGTTTAGCTGCTTGATAGCAACATCGGCATCCTGTGAAAGTTTGAGGGCTGCGTCAGCCCACAGCTTTAGTCGATCACCAAGGATCTTCTTCTTTTGCCGAAGGTCATAGATATCTGCTTGGAGCACTTGGATGGTGTGCAGTCGTTGCAAGTGTTAGGTAGGCACCAAAGTGGGCAAGGTGGCTTCGATTGTCTCGAACTCTTATTCTTTTTGGCAGAGGTCCTGGTTTATCCCTCGCAAGATTGGATCGCGCTAGACCTTAGTCCATAGCTGCATGGTGGTCTCCAGTAGTTGGGCTCCCTGGGCGATCTGCCCCGTGATGACATTCATAGCCGTGGTGACCAACGTAGTTCGCTTGGCCCGGACCTCCGAAGGTGTTTCCAGATGTAACTTAGCCTGTAGATCTGTGATCTGCTGCTCCATGCGTGTCTTGACAACCTGAACTTCATCCTAAAAGGCCTTAAGTGCTGCTACCAATATTTCTACTTTTTCCTGAGGGGTGGAGGAGGTCAGGATCTCTGCAGGAACATCTGCGCACGGTTGGTGAATCATGTCTTCGAGATTTTTGTGCTTCACGGTGGCGAGGCACACCTCAGCATTATTTGCATTGATTTTTTGTTCCGCTACGCTGAGTTGTTGGTGCACTTGTTGGTCTCAATGGTGGATCTCCTGAAATATAGTAGTGTGGAGACCCTGCAAGGCCTCATGAGAGAGCCTAGATAAGTTTAGCTGGACTTCTGTACTGGCCTGGACTTGAGGTCCCAGGTCGGGTGGATAGAGGCGGCTGTCATCCATAACTAGTGCTACACTGCTGGCAACGGGGGTTGGCTGTACACAGGTAGCACTAATCTGCAATGTGTTTGTCTTTAATTGTAGCACTCACAACTTAGCCTGAATTGTGTCAACCACGGCCCGCTTTCTCTTCTAGGGCAGCCCATCTGTCCTCCGTGGCCAGAGTGACTGCATCAACGATTTGTTCCAAGTCTCTGTCAGTCGATGTGACTATTTCGTCTCGTTCCACTTGCTGCTTTTTGCGAGGCGTTCAGACAGGCTCGCTTGTTCGCTTCATGCCACAGGGGGAGGTAGGTCCGCCTGCAGCAAGACCTTCTGTACCCAATCTGGTCTGTGAATCCGTCTGGGTCTTCGCCTTGATGTCCTTCTTCTGCTGCGCCTCCTGTGCACTGACTCCGTAGGAGCTTCCCACGCAACCAATGCTATAAGGAACAACAACCAAGAGTAACAAAAGGCGCGGCCCTGCTCCTGGGACTCACGAAAATTAGTGAGAAACTCATCACACAAATAATGTGCCCAGTTAAAACATACTCCTTTCCTGCATTGGCCGACCGACTGAATTACGTAGGCTGGAACAGAGGTGACCTGAAATTTCTTCATCATTTTATAGGTTAATAGCATGGTGCCCAACTGCGTACGTTGGTCACTGATGGTCTTGATGATAAATCCCTGAGTATTGCGATCCACATGATACTTTTGGCACACGAACTCCACAGTCTCCCCCTCATATTTCTTACCCACGCACTCCAGGGGGTTTGGTACGCTCATGGGGAGACCAGTAATCCGATGAACTAGCGCAACATAAATGGGGATCCTATCCTGGATCCAGAGGCATCTGTTATGAATCAATGCGAGAAATTGTTGTGCGAGTCGGTCTATGACATTGTAGTGTCCAAAGTGGGGCATCCTAAGCAGATTTAGGAGCCCGGACCCAACCAAACCACGTACCCAGCGTTGGGGAACAACTTTGACTCCATCGACACTGTGAAATGTATCAAGGTATAACTCAGTTGCTAGCTCAGGGAAGGCCTCAAAGTTGGCCAAATCATGATCGTCGAACTTAACTTCATGAAGCCGTCCAAAAGGTTCACCTATGATAGGAACCTCCCCGGGGTCAACGGCATCTGCATTTAGGTGATCAAGCCATCGAGGTTCTTTGGTTTACGCATCGATGGCCTGCGTGGTCGAATGAAGGGGGGCAGCCAGTTGATCGACTCGGCGGGCTGGGCCTCCTCCAGAGCAGCCCTCTGAGATTTCACGTTTCACGGGGAAGTACGTTGCTTCCCTGCGACCCATTTCGTAGATTTTGGAGGCTTTCCTGAGCCCTGTGCTTTTTGTTTTCCTTTTCTTGTGGAAGCGCTGGGTGTGTAGAGGACCTCTTCGACTTCGGACTCAACCTCCACCACTTCCTCAGTGTCTTGTTCCATCGAGGTCACTAGCTCCGAGAGCTCGACAGGGTTCATGGTCATCATTCTGGCACGAAATATAAACTCTGGATTGCTACTGTCAGAGGGAGTAGGCTGCTCAGACATTAAAGAGATGATATAGGCACAAATTTTTTTACAGCACAACTTCGTCGAGGACAACCAGGCTAAGTACAAGCTATTCAAGCAATACAGAACCCTTGTTAGATCTAGCTCACCTGTTTTATAGCCTTGGTGATCACCCAATGGTAGGGTAGACTTCGCGCAGGACTTACCATCAAGTAAACGGTAAAAAATATCCCGAAATTGCTAACATTAAATGACGGCCGCTTGCCCCATCCAATGGTAATTTTATCTTTTTACCTGATTTGACTATTTCAACGGCTAGTTTTCGCACCCAAGGTGTGCTCAGCGGACCCATGCGGTCCCAACACACCCCTACGCGTTGAGAAAACTGACTACATTCCCAGCGCACCGGCTTCACTCTGATGTAATTCCTTCCAACTGGAATTCTGTGGTACCATAGCCAAGCCTTCAAGATCTATTCTGCCATCGTCTTCCCTGCGTGGTGACCTCCTGTTATGCCTCCGTGGGCTTCTACTAAGAGAGCATGGCTTGCATGCTCTGAGCCATCTCTACGCAGTATTTCTCCTTCTTTTGTCGTACCGAATATTCGGGAGGTTCAATAACGGAGAGATCTCAGTGAAGTGCACATCCACGACCTTATTGGCGAACAACTGCGTATCAGGCAATCCTTTCTTCCAGCTAGTGGGCTTGTCGCCCATCATAATTTGGGACAAGTTCTCTCGCTCCATACTCAACTTTCCTGGCTTGACTGTGATTCTAACACCATATTCTTGAAACAGTAGCCACTTGCAAACTGTTCCCCCTAACACAAGCTTACTCCCCAGGTGCTCTAAAACTGAATGATCTGTAATCATCTTCCAGTGATCTCTTAACAGATTGTGTTGATACTCCTGTAGCGTATAGGTTAGGGCTAGTCCTTCCTTTTTCGTGGTGGCATAATTGCGCTCCACACCCGGGATTTCCCGACGAGCACATGCGATTTGGTGATTACTGTCTCTAGTGCCAAGTTGTGTACGGGCCGCTTCCAAAGAAATTCCTAAAGTAACCTCATGAAATATCGTCGCCCAATTGGTGGAAGTGAGAATAGGTATAGACACCATATTTTTCCTGAGTAGCTCAAAGATATTTTGGCATGCGTCACCCCAATTGAGTGAAATATCTTGCTTAAGAAACATTTTCAAAGGTGCAATGATCAGTGCATATTCCTGACTGAATTTTCTGTAGTAGCTTATATGTCCCAGGATCGAGTGCAACAGCTTCGTAGTTGTAGGCCTTACCTAGTTCGCCCGTGTGACTGGTTTGATATGCGTAATTTCGACCTCCTCCCTAACCTTCTATGTATGATAAGGCCGCGTTTTCACCGGCTGCACATATGAATTGAGAGTGACGTGCCTACTGCCCAAATTTCCCATGATCTCTTTAGGCCCTGAAAACTTGGCTGGTCCTACATCTTGATACTCCATGAGCAGTTCCACAATCTTGTCTACTGTCCCATCATCCCAGCAGCTCCCAATTGTAGCCATCTCGAGTTGTACTGCCGTATTCATGTTAGCGCTTTGGGGTTTTAGTGGTTTCGTATCATCCACCGTATGTACCGGAGGTCCTGCAACTGTGTGTTCCCCTCCTGACTCCATGATCGAGACCTTTTGCGGATCTACGTCGTGATTTTCCATGGTGGCCTCGGGGAACTTGACATTATCCTGCATCTGTGTGTCCCATTTGGGTCCTTCTCTTACTGCGTTAGGACTAGATTCATCACTCACAAAAGTATCAATAGTCTGCAGAGCTTCCTCAAGCACCTCCAATCATTCCGTTAGCCCAAATGTCCCTAATAATTCGTCTTTTAAGGTTCTACACTGGCGGGTGCACTAATGTAGCTCTGCATTGAGGTACCATGCAGCGGAAATTGGTCCCAAGGCATGAATAAACAAGTGAACCCATTCTTCTGCAGTACGATCACACCATTTCTCCATCCATGTGAACAAATGTTCGCGCAGATTTCCTGGGCCCTGGAACCTTTTGACGCGCACATTGGTCGGAGGTTCAAATTGTAGTACCATCATATATTGCATTCCTCCCATTCCTAGAATGCCCCCTTATGTGTGTTCCACCATTTCGTAGGCATTGCGCGCATAGCTAGGTTAAGAGCCCATAACCTTCGTTCTCTGGGAACCTCAACTTCGAAGGTTCGCAAAAATTCCTTTATACTACTAGAGCCATCAAAGTAGGGTAATTCTTATACCTCAGAAGATATATACCGAAAGCCCCTGGTAATTCGTAGGCAGCACAATGTAGAGATTTCCTGCAGTTGGTTTTGCAAATTTTCTAATTCTTCGTCAGAGTCAGAAAAGCCTTCGTTGCTCTTCTTTCAACAAGGCATACCATCGACCGTAGGGTTGATCCAGTCTTTGTCCTTCGAAATTATCTTATAGATGTGATCCATCTCTCTTTCCTCCTGTGCTGGCTCGGTATACCTTTCTCCTTCTGCAAGGTCTAGTGGTATGATCACCCGTGTTCCCTCTCTATCAAACACCATGCTTCATTTCTTTAAATTGATAATTCCACCCATATTAATGGCCTAATCCAATCCCAGGAGTGCTGGGTAAGGGTTCGCATCTTCTACAATCTGAATGACTTCAAAGTCAGTTCGTACCTTAGCCCGGACGATATCTAATACAATCTTTGACAATCTTCCCAATGGTATGATCTTGTGTTAATTAGCCATACACAGTTGGATAATGGACCATTCAAATTTAGGTTATCCCATTCATTGCCAAGTCTGTTTAGGTAGTACATTTGCATCTGATCCTAGGTATAGAATTACCTAGTCCATTTCATAATCACTAATCTGCGCAGTTAATCACATTTCTTGGCTGGTGCATCTCTTCTGATTATACAGTTTGTGCACGTCCTTAATCTCCATGACTGGGTCTGCTTTCTCTGCGCAACTGTCAAGTAGGGCTTGGAGGTTTTCTACATCCTGTTGATTGTGCAACAGCTTCATGCATGCCTATAGGAATAGTTTGACCTCATCTTCAATTTTGCTGTTTGGAGCTGATGTTTTGTCTTGAGCACAGACTTGTCGAGCTGCGTCAGAGGTCTCCTTCTCCTTCTGTAAGCCCACGCCTTCCTGTTTAGTAGCTGCTTTACGGATCAGAGACTACGTTTCAACTTTTTCCACCAACCCCTCGATGGCCATATCGCTGCGCGTTATCACATTAATGCTCAACCCCTCTTCAAGAGGTTTCGCATTAACCCGTTGTATATTATGGGTAGGAGTCTGCTGCTTTTCCTGCACCTTGGACATCAGAATCAGAAAGTCCTCGATCACATGGTCCAACTATCTGCTATTTCTGCAGGATTGTGAGTTGGGTTCATCCAGTCCCTCGTAAAGTGACCTACTTCCCCACAGTTATAGTAGATCAGTTGGCCTCTACCCCTACCTGTGCTTCCCCCTCGTCCCCTCCCCTGCCCCTAGCCGGGGAACCTCCTACACCTATGGGGGATCTAGGTGATGAGGGGTCTGACTTTACCCTATATAGGTTTCCCCGGTCGATCATCAGATCATACGTTCGACAGTTCTGTTCATCATGTCCTACAGACCTACAAAACCTACACCATTGTTATTTTACTTCTGGGATGTATGCGACAAGGTAGGGGCAGTGGTTGGTATCATGCAGCCCAACAACACGACAGTCATCGCACCATAGCGCCGGCCCACTTGGTCCCACAACTTCTTTAGGGCGCAAAGGGTTGGGTCCCCCGGCCTGCATGTAGTTTGCAAGCAGTGGACAGTTATCTTTGGTGTGGCCATTCACCCTACATCATATGCACCATATTTATGGGCTAGCCTCCGTCCCTCACTCCTTGTGCAGATTCTGAATCTCCAAGTGCATTGTCTCTAGCTAGCCTTGTATCTACTGTAATCCTAACTGGGTGTCATCTCTTGGCGCAACTTCCAGTTTCATGGCAACCTCCAAGGCCTTCTCCCGTGTTTCAATGGCCTGATGACCCATAGGTACGCGCAGGTGGGGCAACAACATAGCAATAAACCACTCCGTGTGTTGCCTATCATCATACTGAAATCCTCCTTCTCTGATCACTTTATTTAATCATTGATTTGCTTCCCATACGGACTCAGATGGTCCTTGCTTGAAATCTTTCAGGTCGTTTACTATCTGAGAGTAGGACTTAGGTTTCTTGAACTGCAGTTTTAATGCATTCTTGATTTCCTCAATAGTCACATTTGCATGTTGGTCAATGTATCCCATGTACCAGTCCAAGGCTCTCCCCTCGAAAGTGAGGGATAGTTGTGCCCATTTCACTGCATCGCTTGTTACGTTCTGCATAGTCCATACCGATCCCACGACAAACCAGAACTGATCCATGTCCTCATCACCCACGCCCTTGAAGGTAGGTAGCTTCATGTGCGAGGCCATATCGTCTTCTGGTGGGGGTGGAGGTGAGTTTTTGCCCCTATGAGGGCTCAAAGGTGGCATAGATGGAGAGCTATGCGCAATAAAGTTTCTTACTGGACTGTAGACAGATCGATCCCCTTCTTGGTTAGTTCTGTGGTACTTACCACTGCACGTTGTACGTTCACTGTGATCGAAGCTCATTCACTCTGTATGGCTACACAAGATGATTTTTTCGCACAACAGGATCTTAATTAGTAATGGAAAAGTTTTCAAAAACTTACCCCGGAAACCCTTGAAGAACCTCCGCTCTACTTCTGAATAGGATACAAATTGGTCGATTGAAAATTCTGTCACAAACCCTCCTATCAAACTGTCCACCCAGTGATCTACCATGGAAGTGATGGTGTTATCAGTCTTTTCTAACTACAGGATCCGCTCTGGGGTCCACTATGTGACTTGTTCGTCTTTCCAACACTTCTGAAACTCGACAAGCCTTGCGAGCCACTCGTGGAGCTCGATCGCAATTGTTACAAAGAAAATTTCATAGATCTCTGTGAAAATTTACCTATTCTTCCACTCCTCTATGGTCAACTTCTTACTGCGTTTTTATTTTATTGCGAATTCCTGAACTTTTTTTTCAAGCGACTCATTGATTTATTTTCTCTCAGGTTTCCAATACGGCCTTGGCATTACCTGATCCATCTCAAAATTCTCCCGATCCCGGCAACGGAACCATTTGTTGGCTCGGGGGGGTCTTGACCTAGGTTCAGAGGTTAAGGTTTGCCAACAAACCCCTATACTACTAGCCCTTTCGGAAGTGACTTACTTGCGCAGGCCAAAGTCTCACTTGAAGCAGTATGGGAAGGTGCAGGAACCAGGTTTCCGCACCTTGGGAGAGAGCAGGTAAGTCAAGCCAGTTCACAACTATTAGATCTATACAGGAGGAGGTTGTTCGCAGGAGCCTCAATAAATAACCAGAAGACAGTTTATTAGATCTAATTAACAGGTTCGCATCCACGTGCGTACTATCAGCTATAATCACAAAAAAAAATAATCACAACAAATTAACAGATCACATATACATGTACCATCAATGCAGATAGTTCAAAACTACTAACAGATACATAATCATATAACTCAAGTTCACATTAAACATAACATGACAGATTCAGATAAAATCAAATATCCACAATACTTCCACATATAAATATCATTACCAAAAATCCTCTTACATTCCCAAATTACCTCCTGCGCACGCAGCCAACAGGGTCTGCACATAGCAGGACAGAGGATCTCCACGCACACATCTAGCAGGAGTCCTAACCCAAAGAACCCTACCACAGATCTAACAATTCGTACTTCACATCAATCTCTATTCATTCCTGCTTATGACTTAAAAAGGTTCATCTATTTATAACAATTTAGACTACGCATCCCATGGTCCGAAAACCATGGTTTGCAGAATCTTGGTCTACCCTTGACCCATTTACAATGTGCTAGGGGCTTTGACCTACCCCAAAACCCTTGCGTTAGACTAAAAAATACAAAATTATACAAAAATGGACAAAATTCATAGCCTTTGGGAGACCCTGCTCCAACAATCCCCCAACATAATCTTCTGACTCGTCTCGTGTCATTGTGCCGGTGGGGCTTCGATTTGCACTTGCAATACTCTGATCACCTCGGCTAATGGAGGAAGCATGCCCTCACTTTGGACAACTGCATTCTGTGTAATATCAACCAACTTTTCTGACAGAGGTCCTTTAGTCGCGACGATGACACTTTCCAAAGTTTGGTTTAGTTTCTTGATAGAAACATCGACATCCTATGAAAGTTTGAGGGTTGCATCTGCCCATGGCTTCAATTGATCACCAAGGATATTCTTCTTTTGCCAAAGGTCATCAATATCCGCTTGCAGTGCTTGGCTGGTGTGTAGTCGTTGCAAGCGTTGGGCAGGCACCAAAGTGGGCAAGGTGGCTTCGATTGTCTCGAACTCTTCTTCTTTTTGGCGCAGGTCCTGGTTTATCCCTCGCAAGATTGGATCGCGTTGGACCTTAGTCCATAGCTGCATGGCGATCTCTAGTAGTTGGGCTCCCTACGCGATCTACCCCCTGATGACATTCGTAGCTGCGGTGACTAGCGCATTTCACTGGGCCCGAACCTCCGAAGGTGTTTCGAGCTGTAACATAGCCTGAAGATCTACAATCTTCTGCTCCATGCATGTCTTGAAAACCTGAACTTCATCTCGAGAGGCATTAAGTGCTGTGACCAGTCTTTCTACTTTTTCCTGAGGGGTGGTGGAGGCTGGGATCTCTCTGGGAACATCTACACACAGTCAGTGAATCGTGTCTTCAAGCTCTGTGTGCTTCACGGTGGCGAGGCACACCTCAAAATTATTTGCATTGATTTTTTGTTTCGCTACGCCAAGCTATTGGTGCACTTGCTGGTCTCGGTGGTGGATCTCTTGAAATACAACAGTGGGGAGACCCTGCAAGGCCTCATGAGGGAGCCTAGCTAAGTTCAGTTTGACTTCTGTACTAGCCTGGACTTGAGGTCCTGGGTTGGGTGGACTAAGCACTAGAGCTACGCCAGGGAGATAACAGAGGTGGCTGTCATCCGTAACTAGTGCTACACTATTGGCGGTGGGGGTTGGCCGTACTGAGGTCGCACTAATTTGCAATGTGTCTGTCTTTAATTGTAGTGCTCACAACTCAGCCTGAATTGTGTCAACCATGGCCCGATGTTGCTCTTCTAGGGCAGCCCATCTGTCCTCTGTGGTCAGAGTGACTGCATCAATTATTTTTTCCAGGTCTCCGTCAGTCAATCTCACTGTTTCGTCTTGTTCCACTCGCTGAGATCGCTGCTTTTTGCGAAGCGTTCGGACAGGCTTGCTGTTAGGTCCCTATATTACTACTATAGTCCCTTATTGTTGTTAGTGTAACCCCCTTATTGTTATTATTTTACCCCTCTAACCCCCATATTGTTATTATTGTGCCCTTAAATTATTATTGTTAGGTCAGCTAGGTTTACATTGTGGCCCCATGGACTCCTATATATAGAAAGGAGGTTTTGTAATTTGAATCATCCAAGAATTGTTCATTCATGTAATGTATTGGAGGTTTCCCCCTTGAAGTGGCTTATTTATAAGGCGTTGATATCTCTTTCTTCTATTTTTGGAGCTGGTTTCACAACATTTGGTATCAGAGCTTTGGATTCTAGGGTTTTCGCTGCTCCAAACCGGTCATCGTGGAATTTTCGCTATAACTTTTTTTTGCGAAGGTTTAAAAGTTGAAATTTTTATAGTGCGAAGCCGAAATCTGGAGGAACATCGTCACAAAATTTCAGAGCTTGGTTCGCAATATTTTCGGAGATATGATCTGTGGACGTTAGGGCTTTTTGCAGGCTCCTAAATTTAACCTAAACAGGTCATCGCAAAATTTTCTCTATAAATTTTTCTCTACGAAGATTCAGAAGCTAAAATTTTTAGAGACTGAAGCTAAGGAACAATGTCACAAAATTTTAGAGCTTGGTTCGCAATATTTTCAGAGATATCACCTGTGGAAGTTAGGTCTTTTTCAGGATCCCGAATTTCATCTCAAAGAGGTTATCATGGGAAAATCTTCATAACTCTCTCTCTGAGTATCGGATTGGAATGGTGTAAAAAGTTGTTGCAAGTAAATGGACTGTAGTTTCCTGTCTATCAATTTCAGAGCCAAAAGATGAAACAATAAGACGTGGCAAGTCGTACAAGTTCGCTCTACTGAACCAATCCATAATTGGGTCATTGTGGGAGATTGGACATAAATTTGCCTTGAAGAATCCAAATCAGGTCAGACCTATGAAATTTGAAAGAAGCTTCAGAGGGCTACTACAAGGAAAAATTTCAGATATTGAGGATCCTTAATTGTAGAGATAATTCAATTTCAATATAGAGCTCCTCAAAAGCAAGTAAAAGGTGTGTATTTTTTTTCCCGAATTGCATAAGTCTTGTTTGAAGAATCAAGTTGAATTGATTCCAAGGGCATATTGTAGAATAGATATCAGTATTGGATTCTAAAATGGTCCTGAAAAAGAATTCAACACCCATTAAGCCTTTAGAAGGCTCTACTATGACTCATGAAGACGAAGAATGGAAACATGACATATCAAAATTACAAGAGCAAGTGCAACAAATTTCGCTCTCACAAAGAGCAACAAAAAATGACATGGAAGTTTTGAAAAAAGGCGTGGAAACTATGATGGATGGTTTGAAGAAAGACGTGGAATCTAAGATGGATGGTTTGAAAAATGGCATGGAATCTAAGATAGATGGCATGGAAGCTGGCATGGAATCTAAGATGGATGACATGGAAACTAAGATCAATGAGAAAATGGAAAACATGAAGCATGATCTAAAAGCAGACATGGAAGGTTTGACAAATTTGATACAAGAAATGTTTCTTAATGGTGAAAACATAGTAGAGAAAACTCATGATGAGAAAAAAATAATGTTAATCGTGATTTCATAGACTCTAAGGTTGGCGGGAAGAACCACCATATTCCAAAAATGGATATGAGGAAGTTTGATGGAAAGGATCCTGTAACATGGATACTAAAGTTGTAGCAATATTTTGATCTCCATAATGTGCAAAACAAACAAAAGCTACGATTGAAACTTTACATTTAGAAAAAAATACATTTGTATGGTATCGATGGCTTTGCTCCCGTAAAAAAATTGTCACTTGGTCAATTTTTACGGAGGAAATGATAACACATTATGAGGATACAAAGAGCAACACTTCTTTAGCCAATTGATAAATCTCAAACAAAAGGGTTTAGTGGGAGAGCACATTGAGGACTTCCAAAAATTGAATATAAGGGTAAATGATATTCCAGAGGAACATAGGATTGATCTCTTCATAGGTACTTTAAAGGATAACATGCAACATGAAGTTCACGTTTTGGAACCTGATTCATTGGAGAAGGCATTCAGGTTGGCAAGAAAAATTGAATGTAAAATTATGGCGACAAGGAAGCCTACCACTCACTTCTATAAAGAGGGGAGTGTTGCTACTCCTAGATTTCCACAACCTACAAGGTTGACACCACAACAATTGGAAGAAAAAAGAGCAAAAGGGCTTTGCTACGGTTGTGATAGCAAATACACTAAAGGTCATAAGTGTGCTGAGAAGAAATTATTTTACATAGATTGTGAAGAGGAAGAAGAAAATGAACAAGAAGAGGATATACACCAGGAACCAGCCCTAGAAGAGGAAGAAATGAGTCCAACCATATTGTGTAATGCATTGGCAGGAATTACCACTCCTCAAACTCTCAAGATAGAAGGACATATCAAGAAGAAAAAGGTAATAGTGTTGATTGATTCAGGTAGTACCCATAATTTTATTCATTGTAAGGTAGCCAAGGAATTGAATTGTTTCCTATACCCAACACCTTAATGTCAAGTGATATTTGCAAATGGAGGAACTATAAATTTCTCTGGAAAATGTCATAATATCAAGCTAACCATGGGGGAATATGTATTGAATAGTCCAATTCTTTCCATTCCTATGGGAGGTGTTGATGTTGTACTAAGAGTATAATGGTTACAATCTTTGGGGAAGGTAGCTTTTAATTTTCAAGAACTTTTCTTGAATTTTTTTTTTTTTTCAGAAGGAAAGGAAGTCGAATTAAGGGTATTGCAGGGAAGCTGGGAAAGATAATAAGCTCTAACGTCATGACAAAGCTTCTAAATAAAGAACAACGAGGCATAATTGCACAATTATGCTCACTAGAAGTTCCAACGTCAAAATCATCTATTTCTGCAGATCTCCAAAAAGTCTTGGACAATCATTCCAAGGTTTTTGAAACTCCCAAAGGACTCCCACCTATTCGTGATCATGATCATGCTATTCATTTGATTTCAAGAAGTGTTCCTCCAAACATCAGGCATTATAGATATCCTTATGTCCAAAAGAGTGGAATTGAACGTATGATTGCAAAAATGTTAGAGGCTGGTATAATTCAACCTAGTTAAAGTTCTTTCTCTGCTCCTGTAGTATAGGTACACAAGAAGGATGGATCATGGTGCATGTGTTTGGATTATAGGGAGCTCAATAAGCTCACTATTAAAGATAAATTTCCCATTCTTGTGATTGATGAATTATCGAATGAATTACATGGAGCAATTTATTTTACCAAGTTGGATCTTTGTTCAGGTTAGAATGAAGACTGAAGATATTCCGAAAACAACATTTCGAACTCATGAGGGTCATTATGAATTTTTGGTCATGCCTTTTGGCCTTACCAATGCACCTTCTACATTTCAAGGGTTGATGAATTCCATTTTCAAACCCTTCCTTAGAAAATTTGTGCTAGTAATTTTTGATGATATACTAATCTACAACAGGTCTTGGAAGGATCATGTTGAACATGTTGACAGGGTGCTCAAACTATTGCAGGAGAAACAATTATATGAAAAAGCATCCAAATGTTTCTTTGGAGTACAAGAGGTGGAATATCTGGGTCATATTGTATCTCACGAGGGTGTTAAAGTAGACCCTAAAAAAATTAAAGCCATTAAGGAATGGAAAGTCCCAACAACCATAAAGCAGTTGCGAGGATTTCTCAGGTTAACAGGGTATTATCACAAGTTTGTTAAGAATTATGGGAGAATAGCAGCACCACTAGCAACATTATTGAAGAAAGATGCATTTTCATGGACTCCTGAAGCAACTAAGGCCTTTGAACATCTTAAAGAGGCAATGTGCCTAGCACCGGTCTTAGCTACGCCAGACTTCACAAAAACCTTAATTGTGGAATGTGATGCCTCAGGAAATGGAATTGGTGCAGTTTTAATGTAGGAAGGAAGACCCATTGCTTTTGAAAGTCGTCCAATCAAAGGAAAGTATTTACAGAAACCTATTTATGAGAAGGAAATGTTAGCAATACTGCATGCACTAAAGAAATGGCGAACTTACCAAATGGGAAGACACTTCAAGGTAAAAACTGATCATGATAGTCTTAAACACTTTTTGGAACAAAGACTATCTTCAGAAGAGCAGCAAAAATGGGTCACAAAGATGTTGGGTTATGACTTTGGAATAATCTACAAAAAAGGAAAGCTTAATGTTGTTGCAGATGCACTCTCAAGAAAGAATGAAGAGGTGGAAGCATTGCTTTGTGCCATTTCTATTATCCAACTGGATTGGATAACCGAAGCAAGAGATGAATGGAAGAAGGACAAAGATGTATGGACACTCATTCAAAAGTTGCAGCAAGATCCTAGTACATCTGATACATTTAGTTGGAAAAATGATTTCTTATGGTACAAAGATCGCTTATATCTTTGTAAGAATTCCCAACTAAAACAAAATATTCTTTTGGAATTGCACACTTCTCCTTTAGGTGGACACTCAGGATTTTTAAAAACTTACCACAGGGTGAAGAAATAATTTTTTTGGGATGGCCTTAAATATGATATTCAAAATTTTGTGGCGGAATGTTTGATTTTACAGCAAAATAAAGTTGAGACAATTAAGACCCCGAGTCTTTTACAAAATTTATCCATTCCAATTCAACGTTGGGAGGATATTTCAATGGATTTTATCACAGGTTTACCTAAGTCCGAAGGAAAGAGTGTCATCATGATGGTAGTTGATAGACTTACCAAGTATGCACACTTTTGTACATTATATCATCCATTTAAAACAAGTACAGTTGCTACTACATTTATGGACACAATTCAAAAGCTACATGGAAACCCAAGGGTTATTGTGAGCAACAGAGATCCCGTTTTTACAGGAAATTTTTGGACGAAGTTATTTTCTTGTTTGGATACTAAATTAGCTCATAACTCATGTTATCATCCTCAATCCGATGGTCAAACTGAGATAGTAAATAAATGTTTGGAAGGATATCTTCGTTGTTTTGTATCTGATAAACAAACATAATGGGTCAAGTGGTTACCTCTCGCTAAATGGTTGTACAACACTTCCTTCCATACTGCAGCAAAAATGACCCCATTTATGGCACTTTATTGTTGTCAGTCTCGTCTTGGGTTTTTACACTGAGTTTTCTTAATCCTTTTGTTTTGTCGATTGAATGGTCTTTTCGTTTTTTCAATTAGTATTTCTTCTTCAACACTTTGAGAATCGATTGCTTTTCTTGTTTGGGTCGTTTTGAGAACTCTCTTTCTCGTTTGAAAGTTTGCTCCATTAGCTTGCATGATTTTGTGTTTGTTTCGTTTTGGTTGAGTCATTCAATTTCAAAACCTTACATTCGCAAAACTCAAACTATTGTGATTTTTGTTTTCCATTGAATTAGTACAATGTGTGCTTCATTTCATTGAAAAAATCAAAAAATATCTTTGCATTCTTTTGTTCCATTGAAAATGAATTGTTCCTTTACAGAAACTAGCATTTCTCAATCTAGGAAGGAATTTCGTTTTCGCTTGACTGCATTAAGGGCATTAGAAGTTTCTTCGCATATTTTTCCTGCTTACTTGCTTAAAAGATTTATGTCCTTATTCTAGCTAGCATTCATCGAATTGAAATGATATTCATTTGCATATAGCTTGCATTTAGGAAGTTGAGCTCCACATTCGATAGGGCCTGAAATTGAAACATAATTCAAGATTAAATTTAAAACTTACTCAATGAACCTAAGGAAACATTAGAACCTAACAAAAAATTTCTAGTGGTCTAGGCTAGAGATGTGTTCCAGCGTCTTAAAACCTAGTAGATGTCGCTCGCCTTTCGGCTTCAGACATCACTAGTACGGACTTGCGCTCCCCGTACCGTCGCGTATATAAAGGGGGACCCCTCTAGGTTGCAATCCTTTATCCATAGGAAGCCGAGTCTGCCGCCTTGTAACTGTGATACACCGAACACAGCATTCGGGGAGACTACCTGCACGTACGTCAATTCCTTGGTCATTTCTCTTTCTTTTGATCACCAAAGTGTATATGGCAGTTCACGGAAACCTGGTATACCCTCTTGCTTAGAATACCTGAGTAGTCATTTCGATCTTTTCGTGACTCTTTAAATAAGTAAAAGATCATCGAGAACTTCTCCTTTCACGCTCGTTTCAAATTGAAAGTGACTAGAGTCATCTTTTGTCTATTTCTTGACTCTTAAAACATGAAAAAACAGATTTTGGTTTCAGTGTTATAAAATTAATCACCTACGACTACACGCCCATTAAAAGTTTGTTACTTGGTCTGATTGATTTCCTTGGTTCTTGATTTTGGTGCCTTCGATTGGTTATCTATTTTCCTTCCTGTTCTGATCTACAGTCAAAGTGGCGGAACCTCCAGTTTCGTCGTCTTCACTGCCTCCTACTAGTGGTTCGTTTCCAGACGTTTCTTTCGAAACCCCTCAATCCACTAGGTTTGTCGAGTTTTCGCAGCCTATTCTACCGTCTATCCAACCCCTTGCTACTCGATCTCCGCTTGACGAGCCAGTTGAATTCAATTGGCCTCCTTCAAATGCTTGGTCTAGTTTTGGGGACGAAGGATAATTTCCTCCTCTCACGTCTGGATCACCTTTTGTCGCTGTTGCGGTACCTCCTAGTCCCCGTAGTCTTTTTGATGATCTTACGGAAGACTCAGATATGGATTCTTCTAGTCCTATTGGTAGTGACGAAATGCCTGTATCTACAGGAGAATATCAACTCTTTCCTGAAGATCTTTCTCATGCCTCTGTCCAATATTCTTCGCCTTCGGTGTCACTTCCGGCTGGTTATAGGTCTCTGAGTCATATTATGTCTGGTGTTGCGTCCATTACACAATCCAGCACAGTAACTCCTCCTCGGAGTTCGGCCCAATATTCGTCAGTACTGTTACCTTCGACGTCAGATCCGTCGGTTACTATTAAATCTGTTCCAATCCAACCTACAGTCTGTGTGGCTTCTAGTTCAGTTTCCACTACCCCTGTGATTCCTGGCGGTCTCACTTTTGAAGAATATATGTTGGTTGTTCAGCAGCAGAATTATCAGGGTTCTCAACAGCCCCCACCTCCTAGAAATCCTCGTTTTCATCACTATGATGATGCTGGTACTCCCATATATGAATATCCGCAGCATGACCGTGGAAATCCAGTATATATGCCTCCTATAGATCCTTTTCAGGTCTTTTATGATCCTTATCTAGCCGGTTATGATCCTTATCAGTCTGTTACTCATTTGGGACCTACTTTGCCTGTGCAACCCTCTGGCTTACAAGGACAACCCTTTCAGGGACAACCTTTAGCTCAGCAGGGCCCTGCTTTTGGTCCACAGGGACAACCATACGGTCCACAAGGCCAACCTTTACAAGGACAACCTTTGGTCCAAGATGGAAAACCCTCTGGTCTCTTGAGTCAACCTCTGGTTCAACCAAGATCATATTTTGGTCTTGGGGGGCAAGTTTATCAACCACAAGGACAATCCTATGGTCCTTCTCCAGGTCAACCTGGTCATCAGGGACATCCTGGACCATCTCAACCATCAGGCCAACCTTTACCACAAAGTCAACCTGGTGGCCCTCAACAACCGGTTCAACCAGCTCAGCAACCATTGCAACCTACCCACCAGCAGATTCCTTCGTTTCTGCAGCCAGTTTTACCTGTTTACCCTGCCCAGCAGCCTGCTCAACCTTCTCCGCAAGGTCAACCTGCACAACCACAAGACACTTATTACCCTCAAGCTTCACATCAACTGATATACAGCGCACCCCAGATTCCGTACCCTCACAATCAACCAGTATATAGCGCACCTCAGATTCCTTACCCTCAAAATCAATCGATGTACCAGCAACCTCAATATCAACCTGTGTACCAGCAACCTCAATATCAACCTTAGTATCAGCAACCTCAAATTCATGCTTACATTCCGTAGCAAAATCCTTATGCTACTCAGCAAGGACGTCAGTTGTTTCCTTCGACTCAATATCCTGGTCCTCAACCCCCGTATCAACTGAATTATCCTGTTTCTAATCCCTATGATCTGAATTCTTTAGGACAGAATGTATGGGGACAAAATCCTGTTCGGACTGGATGGAATGTACATACAAGTCCTTATCAAAGACCTCCAATGACTTTCAATACTCAGTTACCATTTCTTGCTACGTTGGAATTACCCGATGTGTCGAAGTTGACAAATGATCCTATTCTTCATAATCCATATTGGCCTCCGGTTCCAACCAAGATTCTTGGTGATTGTCCTAAATTTGAGGGTAAACTTGGTGAAGATCCCTAAACGCATGTGATGACTTACCACTTATGGTTTTCTTATAATTCTTGGGTTGACGATTCTATTCGTCATCATCTTTTCCAGCGAAATCTTACTGGTGCCGCTGCAAAGTGGTACATTGAGTTGTCTCGTGGAGTTTTCCAAGATTTTAATTCTTTAGCCATGGCATTCCTTACACATTTTCATTTACCGATCCGTTATGAGATCGGGACGCACCTCCTCACTTCATTGAAATAGGACCGAGCTACTCATATCTCGGATCATATTCATGAGTGGTAGCGTCGTCGTCGTATGATCAAATTTGAGATACCTGATCAGATTCTGACTGATTGGTTCACTACCTCCTTTGTCAATTAGATTGCCAAAGACATAGCTATGGGAGCATGTGTAACCGAGGAACAAGCCTTTGCTTATGCCCAGTACCTTGATCTCGTATATTCTTAGTCTAGCGCTTTGTACGATATATTTCCTGATGCTCCTCGACCTGGAACCTCTAAACCGCCAACGAATCCATCTGTTGATGGTATTATTGGTTCTATATCGCAGACTTTTCAGAAGTCTCCTTCATCCAACTCTGGGAAGAAGAAGTCTACTTCTCCCAATAATGTAGCTCCTCAGTCAAATTCGAATTTTGGTACACCCGTAGAAGTGAATGTTGTTCAAGCCAATCCTACTAGAAACACTTCCAAAGGTAAGAATAAGGGTAAAGGTAAAGCCAAAGCCGATACCCCGAAACAGGATTCTCCAAAACCTCGTTCTGCTGATAGTTCTCAATGCAAACCGAAGTATCCTTGTTTGATTTGTGATGATGAGAACTTCACCAAGGACTGTCCTCGACGGTTTGAAGTGAGTCGATTGCTCAAAGGCACCCAAGGAGCTCCGGCAGTTCTTAAAGAACCTTTCCCTCAGCAGACTCAGATGGTAGAGCACCCTCAGTCCTCTACTCCATCTGGTTCGTAAGTATTCATGATGAAAGTTTCTGCGCCCATTTCTATTTCTACTCTATCGAAAGATTATTCTGGTTCGCGTCAGGCAGCAGGGAAAGAGATCGTTGATGGTCCTCCCCCTCCTATTTCTGGTCCTCTTTAGATTGAACGACCTAACACCAAATCCGTTGTGTGGACACCTTCCAAGGGTGTACTCCGTAAGTCTTCGTACAATCCCAACGCCCGTGCCGCTCAGCATTACAATATTTTTGAGGATTTGGCTCAGGCACCATCCGCAATGTCTGCGTTGGAAGTACTTCAGAGTTGTCCTTTGCAACGAAAATCTTTGTTTTCTGCAATAGGTGGGATTAATCCTGCCGATACTAGTTTGCTCGATTTCAATTTAGAGAATTTCATCCCACGACTGCCACACCAAATTGCGCTCATTATTCAAGTTGGTATTAATGGTTTGAATATCCACCGGGCTGTCGTGGATGAGGGTGAATCTACATATGTTATGTCATCTACTTGTTGGAAAGCCATTGGTTCTCCAGCTCTTAACTCATCACCTAATGCCCTTGAAGCATTTGATGGAAGAGAATCTAAACCTCGATCTTCTCACTAGTTTTCCGATCACGTTAGAAGGGAAAATAGTCAATGTCGAGGTTGAAGTCGTTGATGAAAAACTCAATTATAATCTCCTCCTTGGATGCAATTGGACTCACGCCATGTTGTGCATTCTATCCACTCTCTTTCGTGTTTTGAAGTTTCCGCACGAAGGAAAGATTATTACTGTTGATCAATTGTCTTTTTTCACTTCTTCTTTCGAGAACAACGTTCCGTACATGGACAAGATTCCTACTCATTACGAGAGTGTAGGGCCAGGATTTTTAAGGGATCCTGCCCTCATGGGTGTTTTCCATATTCCACCACCGAATACTATTTAGGTCAACATCATTTCTCGAACGATGACCCCTGGGTTATCTGTTCTCCTGAACAAATTGATTCGTTTGGTGATTCGATGCCTTTGAATCCGATTGAAATTAATTATTGTGAACTCATTGCTACATCAGATTCTGATCATGATTATGCTCCTTCGAGCGTAACTCTTGACATCTATTCTCAATCCCCTTGGCTTGGTGATTTTGATTCACCGGATCCTTTGAAGGAAGTGTTTCCTTCTGATGAGGCTATTTTGGAAACTTTGTCTCTCGCCGATCTACTGTGGGATGATGGTCATCATCGTTCCTCTTTTTTGCCAAGTCTTGGGGCCATGTCTACCTGTCTTGAGCGTTTTTCCTCTCAGGTTCCTTCTCCTCCACTTCAAACACCTGTTCAAGTACATGAGGTTTTTTTCGGAAGGTAACTTGAGTAATATCACTCAGACGATGCCTATCGACATTTCCATTAAACTGGGAATCGTCGAGAACATCCATATTGGGGTTAATTTCTCTTCGGATGAAGTGCAAGTCTATACTAGCCTTTTCCGTGAATTCTTTGATGTCTTTGCATGGTCCTACGAAGAAATTCCCGGTATTGATCCTAGAATCATGGTACATGAGATTCCTACTTATCCTGGTTCAAAACCTGTTCGTCAGCGTCTTCGTCCGGTGCATCCTAGGAAAGTTGCTGCCATTAAGGCTGAAGTGGAAAAGATTCTTAAAGTCGGTTTCATTTATCTGATTCCCTTGACAGAATGGGTTTCTAATATTGTTCCTGTAGACAAGAAATAGGGCACTATTCGTCTGTGTTGACTATTGTGATATCAATCGAGCTTGTCCTAAAGATAATTATCCTACTCCTTTCATCGATCAAATCATTGACGATTGTGCCAGGAGCGAGATTTTTTCCCTTATGGACGGTTTTTCGAGATATAATCAGATCAATATTCTCCCAACTGGTCAAAAAAAGACTGCTTTCATCTGTCCTTAGGGTACCTTTGCATATAAGAATCTTCCCTTTGGTTTGAAGAATTTCAGGGCCACATTTCAGCGTGCGATGTCTTATGCCTATCATGATATTCGTCACATCGTTCAGCCTTTTCTAGATGACCTTCCGACTCATTCAGCCAAGCATAGGGATCATCCTGACCATCTTTGTCAGATTTTTCTTCGTTGTAGACACTATAACATTCGGCTTAATCCGCACAAGTGTGTCTTTTGCGTTGATTCTGGTAGAATGTTGGGGTTTATCGTTTCCAAAGACGGAATTCGCCTGGATCCTCTCAAGGTTGAGGCTATTGTCAATCTCCCCTCTCCTTCCTCATTGCATCAGTTGTAGAGTTTACAAGGGAAAGCTAATTTTCTTCGTCATTTTATACCTAACTATGCCGAAGTAGCTAAAGGATTCACACGTTTGTTAAAGCAGGGCGTTCCTTTTTACTGGGATGAGATCGCTCACAAATATTTTGATGTGTTGAAAAAATTGTTGGTCAATGCTCCTCTCCTCCGCCCTCCAGATTATCATCGTGATTTTTCCCTTTATTTGGCTGCCGCTGTCAGCACAATTGCCATGGTTTTGGTACAAGACGATGATGACGATTATGAGCATGTTATTTATTAATTGTCCCGTAACCTTCTCAACTCCGAAATGCGTTATGCTCACGTCAAAAAGTTCGCGTTGGTTGTGGTTCAAGTTGTTCAACGTTTTTGTCATTATATTCTTTTGCGTACAGTGACTGTGATTTCTGAATGCAACCCCATGACCCACATATTGTCTCGACAATTGCTGGGGGGCAAACACTCAAAGTGGATTGTCATCCTCCAAGAGTTTGATTTGGAATTTGCTGCTGCCAAGTCTAAGAAATCATTAGTCTTTGCTGATTTACTTTGTTCTCTCCCTCCCGACTCTGCTCCTTCTCGTTCTGAGGACTTCATTCCAGAAAATTCGCTTTTCTTGATTATCACCCTCGAACCTTGGTACAGTGATATCATCGTCTATCTCCAAACTTCATATTTTAGATCTGAGTTGACGAAGGATGCCCGCCGCCGCATCCGCCATCAGTCACAACCTTATCGTATCGTTGGAGATACTCTCTATTGTATTGGAGTCGATTCCATACTCCGACGATGTTTGACCTTGGAGGAAGCCAAGAAAGCTTTGAATGATTGTCACAGTGGTGCTTGTGGCAGCCACATGTCTGGTTATGCTACTGCACAGAAAATTCTTCGTGCTGGTTATTTTTTTCCTTCCATTTTCAAACACTATATTGTCGCAGTTCGTAAATGCCATGATTGCCAGATTTATCAACGCAAGTTGCGTGCGCCACCTGTTCCTCTTCACCCTGTCATTACCGTTGGTCCCTTTGTGAAGTGGGGCATCGATTTTATGACGTGTAACCCTCACTCGGCCGGGGGGCATGCTTATATTATCGTAGCCATGGACTACTTCACTAAATGGGCCGAAGCAATGCCTACACCTGCCGCTAACAGTAATACAACTGCTCGGTTCATATTCAATCACATTATTGTTAGGTTTGGTGTCCCTCAAGCCATCGTTACCGATCATGGTTCCCATTTTCAGAATTATATGGTGGCGGAGTTTACTTCTAAGTTGGGTCTGCGTCACAACAGCTCAACGCCGTACTACCCTCAAGCCAATGGCCAGGTTGAAGCTGTGAACAAATTTCTTGTCACAATGCTTCAATGTACGATTGGGATCCACAAATCAAATTGGAATCTCATGTTATTTTCGGCTCTTTGGGCATACCGAACCTCAGTGAAGAACGCAACTGGGTTTACTCCTTTTCAATTGGTTTATGGCCTAGAAGCTACTCTTCCGATTGAATGTGAAATACCTTGGCTCAAGTTGGTTGTTTACTGCCAGATACTTTGCCAGAAAAAGAGCGTCTCCTTTATTTAGAAAGGCGGGGTGAAACTCGCCGCTTTGCTGCTCTCGTTATCGAAGCATAGAGAAAGTAGGTCAAAGCTCATTTTGATCAATCAGTTTCCCCTCTTTCTTTCGTTGAATGAGATCTCGTCCTCCTGTATGACCACGCTCGTGATAAGCTGGGGGCAAGAAAATTTCAACCTATGTGGCATAGGCCCTACATCGTTAAACGTGTGTTGCAGAATTGGGCCTATGAGCTAATTGACTATGAAGGTAATCCTCATGAACAGCCCAGAAATGGGTTGTATCTCAAAAAATATTATGTGTGAATCATTCATGCGTAATAGGTGTACATATGTGTTTTTTTCATTTTTGTACATGTTTTTGGGTTTGGTGTGCTTTGTGAGCGTTTTCCTTCTTATTAGGTCTTGCTTATTGTGCAGATGTCTATTACCCCTTATGTCGGTTTTGCGGATGGTGCTTCCCGCAGTACTAGGAATTTTTCTTCAACAACCTGGGTCTATGATCCTATTGGTGAGTTGATAGATCTGCAAGGTAATTGTCTAGGACGAACTACAAACAATGTCGCTGAATATAGCACTGTCATTGAGCTATTAACCGAGGCAATCAACATCAGCATACCTGCATTGCTTGTAAATCTAGATCCACAGCTTGTTCTTTTGCAACTCAATAATCATTATTCAGTTAGAAATCCGCACATTCTGAGATTGTATTTACGTATTCATTTGTTGGAAAGACATTTTGATTTTATTAACTATCAACATACTCCTAGACGAATGAACACATTAACTGATACAGTGACTAACATTGTATTGGATAGACATTTGCATCATTTGTAAAAGAATCATCATATGTAAGAGATCCATGTAGGGAAATAGATGTATATATATATATATATATATATATATATATATATATATATATATCGCATATTTGCAACTGTGTGGATCATAACGTTAAAAAATATATGTATGTTTCTGTTACATCCTGAGACATCATGTCTCGCAAAATATGCGGATAAAATAAACCAAGGTGTCTAATCAGCATGGTGCTCGTGATAACATGTCACGAACCGTAATAGCCGCCTCAGCAAGCGGTGAATTCAGCTGGGCACCCCAACGGTATGTCTTTGGAAGGCGCGAGGAACATCATCAAAATGTGCATAATCTGGGAATCCTCGTGTGATCCCTTCCAGGTTGCGCACTATCTCATCTTCCTCGCCGCCCTCGCCTTGAGGGTCGAAATCACGAGGGATTCGCCTCTCTATCAGTGACATACTGGCAGGTCTCTCTGGGCCAACATCTGCAGTTACATGGATTTAATGTCAAAACATGCATAAATAAACAAAAAATCATAATACTCATAAAACTTAAAAAATGAGTCTCACCCAAATCTTCATCCCAATCTTCTCCCTCTGGGAGCGGAAGGTTTGGATCATCAGTGAAATCTGTGCCAGAGTAGGGCCAGTCCTCCACGACAATCAATTGTCGACTGAGCCAATCAAAAAATTCTAGCCTCTAAGACATCTGTTGGCCACCCCATGCCCTTGGCATCAGAGCTGCCCATCGAGCCATCCGTGGTTCTCTCGTTGGTGGTGTCGGGACTATAACCTCTTGTCACTAAAAATTTGGTAATCGTTCCAGGAAGAACGATACCATAATAGATCCATAACCAAATTGTTTCAGTTTGGTTTTCTTGCATTTGGTTAGTTGGCGTTTCATGTTTATGGTCACGGCCTCTGCCCAGTTGTAGATGGTCGAAGCCATGCAATCTACAGCAAGAAGCAACTGTGTCTTCGTTTCTTCGTGCAGTGCTTGTGATCTTGCAACCCATGTGATGGTATGCAATACCACGCGTAGTGTCAAAACTTTCCCACTACCTGATCCTTTCCGCGCTCCTCGACATATGTTATCTATCACCATGGTCATGTTTTCCATGCAGGGCCAGGTGCCAGTTAGGAGTGGTGTTGCACCTCTTCGCGATAATCCTGTGATGAAGTACACGTCAGAGACATCAATCTCAAGTTCTTGATCTCGTAGGATGAACTTCTCTTGATTTTCGTCCCATATACTAATCAGATATTGTAGCAATTTTGGTTGGGCTCGGAGACATCGTGTTAGAAATAATTTTTTCAAACCACAGTTTATGAGGGCTTCTATAACTCCCTCATTTTCCATGGCTAGCTCATCTTCTTCACTATGTTCCCGTTCTTTCCATTCAATGACCATTTTTGTTTCTTTCTACCTGCAAACACACATACATGAGTGGTATTAGTCAATTTTAACCCTTAAATTTGTAAACAACTGGAATATTTGATGCATATTTTTGCTAGAAATTGGTTTGCGTCGTTGGCGCAACTGTTTTGGATGGGCGCACCCTAGTGTTAAAAATCGGGCGGTTGGCGCAACTCCGTGCCCAAAAACCGCGCCAACCACGCAGCCCTAATTTTTACATTTCCTCCCCCAAAATTTGAAATTGACAATTGCAGGAACCAAGAAATAGCTTAAAATGACGAGGGATCTCAGCTCTTACTTGGAGTTTACGAATTTGCGATTGATCTACAGGATTGGCCGCTATCGTCGCCGCAAGATTACACAGTAAAATGGGTAACTATTGCTCCACAAGAGGTAAAAAGTGAAAAGCAATTATTTTTACCATTTTTTTCATTTCATAACTTTTTCACAACCCTGATTAGGTTTTAAGGCATGTTTTTTTATTATTTTATTATATTATTTTCGAAAAATGGGTTTTACACGTCTCTTGTGCAGCCACAGGTTTTGACGCGACAATGATGAAGTAACGAGTTATATTTTATACTTTTTCAGACTCGGTAAAAACACGAAAAATTCATTACTGGAGTCATCTTTTAGCTCTTTCTTGAATCTCTAAAATTGAAAAGATTGCGGAGATTCTTGTCATTTTGAACTCGTTAAATGGTTGCGAAACGATATCTACCCAATATACGTTTAACCCTTTTTCGGGCTGGGAAAGATTATTTACGAAAAAGGAATACCTTAGCCTATCACGACTAAGAGGTTCTCTCAGACATAGTTTTCTACCTTTTCGGATCTGTGAGACTACCTACGAAAATGGATTGCTGGAGTTTTCTTTTCTGCCTTCTTTTCAAACTCTCTAAATATGAAAAGATGTCAAGTTCTCCCTTTGTCAGACTTGTTAAACCCTGATGACATCAGATTTCGTCACCATGACGTTATTTCGAGCTCCTCCTTCCTAGGGCTCATAAAATGTACTAGCTTGAATTTGTCTGAAGGACAAACTTACAGTACAAGCATATGTTATCCCCTTCAAGCTTGTTTTAAAAAATAATTGGGGTACTCGCCATAAATGGTGGGGGAAAATGGAACCAAGTTTTAGTTATGTTGGCAGTATGTCGCTCTTGAACATGGCACTTGTCTGCATTCGTGTCGGGTTGGGGACATCTCATTTCGTCATTTTTGCCTCCATGGGTTTGGGTAATCTCTTTTGACCTCTCATCTGCTCTTTGCCATGTCATCATGACCTCAGATCCTTTGATGTCAAATACTGCCAAATCCAGTGTCGTGCTACTGATATGTTCAAGAGAATTTTACCTTTACAGTTTTCAACCTTCCTCTGATCTCCTGTTAGTCTTGGTCCACTTTCATCATGTTCCTCTGTCTCGTGTCAATGATGTGAGAAATATTATGGCCCTCCTTTGACCAGGTCACTTCCTGTCGACTTCAGCTCATCATCCAGGAATTTGATCTAGAGACTCCCTTCTGGTACCTTGGAGCATGCATGCCTCAATGGCAGGTTTTTCGCATTCGACGCAAGGTTCACATCATTGGCCTTTGATCGAGTGATTCTGCGGATGTTCAACGTCATATCACTTTTCACATTCCGTAGATTGTACCTTTTGTACCTTGAGGGACATCGTCATCATTGATGGTTTCTCTCGTGTCTGTTAACACCTTTCATCATTGGCTGGTAATCAGGTGATTTTCCTACATGTTCGACTTCAACTCATATATTCGCATGCTCGAAATTGTACTTGTTCGGGTCAAAATGGAGCGAAAGACCCTAGATTTTGTCTGATAAACTCTAGGCTGCGGATTTTTGTGGATTATTATGACTTATTGCATGATTATTTTGATTGGATGGCTGCAACCATACCTGAGTCTATTTATTGATCCTTCCTGCTAGATGGTTGTGTCCATACCTTGGATCTCAGTTTTTATATACTGTATTATGGATGGCTGCGCCCATGCCACACGATTCATGTATCACAGATATCAGTTGTATTTGATCGCAAGTCTTCCGACAGCTATGTTTGGTTCGAACGCATTCTCATAAAGCATTTCACCCCTGCCTCTCTCTTGGAATTCATACTTTAAGGGGCATCTGTTACACAGCATTTTGTCACTGTCCCTGCAATCCCCAACTCGCACATTGGAGGGTCGTTTCTGTGACCAATACACAGTGTCATGCTTTGCAAATACCATCCTTGCATCCCTTTTGATGAAAGCAACATTCTTATTCTTGACATTTCCCTAAGCAGAGCTGTGAAAATCCCTATTTTTGCCTTGGCGCGAGTAGCCCGTTACATCCTCGCGCCGACATGGAAATTTAACATTGAGCCCGCGCCACTTGGCGCTCTGTGCCAGTTAGACACTCGCGCCAAGTTGTTTATGGAATGTTTTTAAAAATAGAGGCGGAGGTTCCATTCCAACCACCTCGGGGATGAGTCATTGGGAGTGGTTGAACTGAAACAACCACGGACTCCTTCCTTTAGTTAGTGGTTTCCACCTCCCTTAGAACTCTTCTAAAGGATAGGAATCCCTACCACCTTTGTAGGGATCCCAACCTCCTCTTTTCCCTCTATATAAGAAACTATCTTCTTTAGTAGAAGCTAGCTGAACACATTATAGAAAAATGGTTGAATAGCTGAACTAGAGAATTATACTATAGCTAAGCTGCTAGAGGAGATAGAATAAGAAAGTTAGTGCTGAGAGAGCTCGAGTCGATGACTTCTAAGAGATCTTGAGTCCGAATTCCCTGATCGACAATTGAGATGCATTTCGTCTGAACCCCGTTGGAGGAGATCACGACGTCAAAGCATCGGTTGTACTCTTCCTTCTACTCATTAATATACATGACTACTGTTTGGTTCCACTATTGTGTTATGATGTTTATTTGATACGATATGTTTAGCCCTCCTTGACTGACTAATAGTTGTGAGTGAAACTACGCTGCTATATGTTGTTTTTGTTCTTTGTCTTATGTACAGGTATCTGGGCGTGACAACGAACGGATCGTGGCTTATCAAGGCAGGAGCGAGAGACCACTACTCTTTCTGCAATATCGACAGTGTTGGATTCAAGGTAGGTCAATCTACCATGTCTTTTGTTCATTCATTAACTAGGAAGCAACACTTTAGCGTGTCTTTTTGTTACTAGACCCACCCTAGGGCTAGAGGGATCATCTCTATCTACAGAGAGGATTTACCTTCATAACAACAAGTACCATGACCATGACACAAACCCTTAACCCTTGTATGCCTCCAAGACCTTGTCACTGCTTCTTCATTGACTCCTTGAGCTGATCCTTCTTTCCTGCACTGTTCTGCACTTTTATGCACCAAGACTAGAGAGCTCGGTCTCTACTTGTGTTCTTCCTTCTTTGGTTGTATGAGATCATTGTTTTTGATATAAACAACGTCGCATATACTATCTTACCTTGTGTATTAAATTAACCTTACTGATTGTACATACTTTCCTTTCGATGAGTAGTCCACACTATACTATAGTGATGCCCTTACACAATCTTGTTCTTGTACTTAACATAGTTATGTTCTCGCTCTTTTATACAATCTTGTTCTTGCTCTTTTATACAATCCTTTCTTCGCACTAAACCATGTGTTAATTTTACACGTTAACACAATCCTTCTTCATGCTTAAATGCAGTCCTATACCCACACAATAACACAATCCTTCTTCATGTTTGAACGCAATCCTATATCCGCAGTTAGCATAGCCCCTTCTTCATGCTAGAACGCAGTCCTTACTTCACACTTCTTGTTGATATGTATGTTCATTGATCTCAGACATTTTCCTCGTATTTCTGTCTCAGACTTATCCGAAGTTATCTCCTCAAATGAACCACAAACCATCCTTTATATAGTATACTTCTTTCTGAGATTTAGGCCGACCTATCAATCTGTGTGAACGCTGACTTGAGCAAGTGTATGGAAGCTGACTTTTTCAATGTACGTAGGTCGACTTGAGGAGGCACTTCAACGATGATATTGAACCACATTCTGAGCCATGTCTTCAAGGCGTATATGACAAGGTCTTAATCATAATTTTTTACTAGACTCTTCATATATATGACTCTTAATTAGTACATTTATGACAAGATGACAAATCCCTAAAAGACATCAAGAAGAAGTATTTTGACCTATAATAAAAACCTTGCTCATGAACCCATGAAGAAAGCATAACAAAAATACATTTTATTATCTTTGTCTTCTTCATTACATAAATACATAATTACATAATCAATATGAAGACAAAAACTAGTTACAATTTCCAACACCCATAAGGAGATAAGTTGAATATACAAGTTAAAAAGGTAGTTTTTTCTTTTTTTTTTCCTCTAAAAATTGATGGTAATCTAATATTATTTTATTATTTCCACTATTATTTTGTAATTTCCTTAGGGGGGACATTTTAGACCTCAAAATTCCTCTAATTGACAACCACACCCATACAAAAAAGTGGCAAATTTGTTGAAAAACTCATGGACTAGAGTCCACGAAATATTTGTTCCTTAGGTGTATGAAGCAGGGGCAACTGTAATTTTCATTGACCGAGAGGTAAAAATCATTTACTAGAGGAGTTGGTTCCTCAATGAGTGGTTTGCTAGGATAGGAATTATTTGAAAATGCCATGTAATTATTTAGTGGTTTGCTAGGATAGGAATTATTTGAAAATGCCATGTAGTGGTTGTAGTTTTTGTTATTTTACCCTTAAATGGTTTTTTGATCCAACATTCGTGGATTTGGACCTAACCATTGTAATATTGATCTTACTTGAATTTCAATAAAAATGGGTTTGGGAGTGGTGTGAGCAAGAGCTCTTAATTATATTCCTAAGAACTAGTCCTTCTGCAACCTCTTCTTTCTGTTATACATATATTATGCACGTAGTCCTTTAATTATCACCATAGGTGAAAGCAATACACAATGAATATGTATATATCGTTGGGTTGCAGGAGGAGCGAAAGAAGGGTCAAGGAAAGAAGGCATAAAGAGGAAGTGCTCAGAAGATCGACGTAAAGCCAAAAGAGAGCGAGAAGAGGGCGAGAGGAACAGGGCATTGACCTCGCTGAAGTAACTAATATGAGTGGAGGTGCTAATAGTTAGCCAATTTTTATTTGTAGCAAGTCCTTCAATTAACAGAACTCGGTACCATCTATTAACAGAACTTGTAAAGGAAAGAACCCATATATTATACCCTGACGACCTTGTTAGTTCGTCTATTTTGACAAGTCGGGTTGTTGTGAGCGGGTGGGCCCCACCTAGAGTTTTCTACCCAGTGGCTCTTTGAGAGCGCCCTCTTTTATTGTGTTGGGACATATAAAGAAGCATGAAGTTATCAATTGTGGGTTCCGCCTAGAGGGGCTTGCCCCGACAATCCTTAGCAATGACCTTCTCCATTGCGCCAGGATATATATAGAGCGGCCTGGGACTATTACTGTGGGTCCCGCCCGGAGGGCTTACCCTGACGGCCTTTGTAAACATTTTCCCATTGCGCCAGGACTTCAAGAGTGGGTTGGAAATATTATATGAAGATGGTACCGCATAGGCCCGATTCAAATCCATAAAGAGGGTCGGGATGGTCTTGCTACAGAACCCGAGAATTAAAGAAATTCTTCAACCATACTCGCATAGATTTGGCCATCCTTCCAACTCCTCCCATTGTTAATATATCTACCTCTGTGATTCTTAAAGGGATTTCAATCCCGAAGTGTTTGAAGGAAGCGTTGATTCTGGGAATTTTCTTTTTATTGAGACAAACTCTTGGCAAATCTAAGTTAGATTTGCATCATTTTTTCTTTTCCTTTCTTCACTTAAGAAACAAGAGCTTGATTTTCTTCATCATGTTGGAGAATGGAAATAGTTTTGGTCTTCATAATTATCATTTGACTCGTGTAATGATGTAAACTATATGTATTGATCAAAAGAAGAAAAAAAATTGTAAAAGAAATTATTTATAAAGCATGGGTTTCATGCTTGGGTCATTGGTCAATAGGTCAAAGCATCCATTTTATGCTTATAGGGTTTGTCACGAGTCAAATGTCATTGCTACATTATAAAAGACCCTTATGGGCACATGTATCAAATAATAAAAATACTATTTTTGTATTTAAGAATTATTTAGATACTCCAAAAGATCAAGCTGGTTTCCAGTTAAAGTTCGTCTTGGGAGGCTTGAAAAGGCCACATGAAAGTCTATATAAAGGCATAAGTTCGACCTCCTTTAGTAGACGAGTAAGCACACTTTTTTTTGTAGCTTTGGTATGTGATTTAGAGGAGGAATGAAGGTACAAAGAGAAGATATTTAGGGAATGTGAAGGTGGACTGCTCTATCACGTGAAGGGACCTAGGGTCACCTCAAGTCCAAAATGACTAAGAGACCATTTTTGTGGTGATATCATATATCATTGCTCTTGAAGATCTTGTGGGTTATCTAGAAAATCATCTTCTCTTGGAGGAAGTTAAGGGTCTTGTTTTGGTCTTGGAAGTTTCCTTTGAATTGAATCTATAAGAAAAAGTTCTCGTGGGTTTCGTTGAAGAATGTGACTAGGTTCGATTTTTATTATTGTACTTGAATATATTTGTCAAAAAGAATTTATTATTATTAAATTGACTTGTTAAAGCATGGGTTTCATGCTTGGGTCAATTATAGGTCAAGCCTCCATTGTAGGCTTTAGGTTGTTGTCAAAGTCATTTATTGGTCAAAGACTCCTCCATTAAGTCATCATCTTCAACAAGTCATTAACTCAACCTCTTCATCAAGTCTTCTTCAAGTCGGCCTCAAATAAAAAACAGAGATACATCCCTTCAAGATTGCATGTCGACTCATCTATGTTGACATACAACTATAAATACAAGTGTGAGGAATTCACATTAGACAATTACAAAATCTTGAATCTCTCTTTGAAATAGGTTTGGATATCACAGTTCAGATCAAATCACAGTTTGAATATCAGAGTGAATACAGTTCGGATATCACAGGGCTCAAGTTCGGAGATAACAACTAATGGTTCGATGATATTACAGTGGAAAGATTTTAGTCCAAACACAGTGATGGAGCTTTACCACAGTGCCACAATTTCGATGTAATGTCAGCAAAGGATTTCGGTGCTACCACTGTTAAAGTCTGGGTGCTATCTAAATGAGAATATCTCGGTGCTATTTCAGGGAGAAAGTCTCAGTGCTACCTCAGGAGAAAGTCTCGGTGCTACCATAGTAAGATGTTAACCTCAGTTACAATTTATTACAGTGACTTCAGTTCGGTGGATGACAAAGACCTCAGTTTAGTGATCTTATAGTGATGAAGTCCCGGTGCAACACAATTCAGTGCTAACACAATGACATGGATCTTAGATGACTTGATGGAGGGAGTCTCTAGTTTAGGGTCTTGGTCGTCTCATCTTGAATCTACTGAAGGAAGAACTTTGACCTTTTTTCCCCAAAGAGTGGGGTTTTTCCATGGCTGCGTACCTACATCTTGTGTCCTCTTCTATTTGTTGCTTGGAATTAGTCTTGTTGATAAGAAAAGATAAATCGAAAGATCTAATAATAATAACAAAAACATAACAAGATTATGTCATAATAAGAGAAATCGTTTAACTGGCACCTCCTTTGATTTCTCAACATGGTATCAAAGCTGTGGTCATGATCGAAGGCAGTTTGAAGATCATTTAAGTGCTTTTGTATTGAAGATCAAATCAGAAGGATTCAAAGGCATCTTGAAGGACTTATTTCAAAACGTCCGAGAAGTAAAAATCATAGTAAGAGAGTTCGATTCAGTGAATGGATGATCAAGCTATATCAGTTATACAAGATCAGAGAATAAGTTCAGTAGAAAGGTCGATCACTATGAAGAAGATTTCAAATAATCTCAGAAGTCAATGAGGATCACAGTATGATAAGACAACTCGATTGTGTTCATAATTTTCGAAGTCACAGTTAGAGTCATGACTTCTTAAAGGATAAGTAATATAGTTGAAGCATTAAAGTGTTGAAGCAACGATAAGGTCAAAACAAGTGAAGAAGGTTGTCAGATCTACCACAGTGAGTCAAACTCAGATTAATAACAAAAGAATATGACTTTGGATCAGTGTTTCAAATAAGTTCGATATCACTAGTTTGAATATCACAGGGATAAAGTCTCACCACAATATTAAAGTATCGAAGGAAAAATAATATTAAAGTCCTGATCATCATTGTTTGGGCTATCTTTAGTAAAGAACTGTGCCACTCCTACAACAACGAAGATTGGGATGATGGATATTATTACTATGTACAAAACCAAATTATAAATCTTTCTATGTCATCACATAAAACATCTAAATTTTGTCCTATACAAGTCTTATACAAACACAAGCACAAAAGAAGCAGAAGTCAACACCGGAAGTCACACTAGAAAATTTGGCAGAAATTCCGACGGCCAATTCGTCGCTATTCCGACACATAGTCGTCGCAAGAGCGACTGTTCGAGGGCGGACAAAACGTTGTTTGTCATGCCGTCGCAGTTCTGATGCACTTAAAAAGTGTCGCACTATCGACACTTCTTTCGTCGCTTCCGAACAAGCGTCACTCTTCCGACATCTCACGAACCGTCGCGCTTCCGACGTTTGTAAACTGTCGCACTTCCGACGAAATGTGGTCTGACGTTTTGAACGTCGCGCTTCCGACATCTGTAAACGGTCGCAATTCCGACGCAATGTGGTCCGACGTTTTGGACGTCGCTCTTCCGACGTTTGTAAGCTGTCGCAATTCCGACGAAATGTGGTCCGACGTTTTGAACGTCGCTCTTCCGACGTTTGTAAAAATTTCGACGAAATGTGGTCCGACGTTTTGAACGCCGCTCGTCCGACGTTTTTATATTGTCGCTCTTCCGACGTGTCTGAGTTGTCGCAATTCCGACGCTTACAAGGCGTCGGTATATTGACGGCGGGTTCAATTTTAAAAAAAAAAAATGAAACTTTAAAAGAAGAAAAATGTTGTTTTGAATATATTATATGAAGGAAAACAATCCATGAAGTCATTACATTTTCATATCTGAAGATTGGAACCCAAATATCCATCCAGAAAAGTGGAAGTCCCACCCCAGACAATGATAGAAAAATACCCCATGTCACATACAGGGACATGATATAAAACCCAGTAGCGGTCCACATGGAGATTATCGACAATCTGAGAAAGAATCCAAATATGCCCGAGGCATCTATAAGAAAGTGAAATAGCAGTATGTAGAATAGTAAAGCAACAGATAGAGTACCGACGTCCATTGTTCCAAATACAAACTAAAGTACCCAAAATCCTTGAACAGAGAAAAACGCTAATCATGTGAGGAGTGTGATATGTCCAAAATATAAAAAGACCATCAGACCATATCAATAAACCAGGAACATAGACCAGCATCGCTAGTTTTGAAGGCAGAGTGATAAACATTAATCATTTTTTTTTCACAAGAGAAAAAACGTTGTTTTGAATATATTATATGAAGTAAAATAGTCCATGAAGTCATTACATTTTCACATCCGAAGATTGGAACCCAAATATCCATCCAGAAAAGTGGAAGTCCCACCCCAGACAATGATAGAAAAATACCCCATGTCACATACAGGGACATGATATAAAACCCAGTAACGGTCCACATGGAGATTATCGACAAATTTGAGAAAGCATCCAAATATGCCCGAGGCATCTATAAAAAAGTGAAATAGCAGTATGTAGAATAGTAAAGCAACAGATAGAGTACCGACGTCCATTGTTCCAAATACAAATTAAAGTACCCAAAATCCTTGAACAGAGAAAAACACTAATCATGTGAGGAGTGTGATATGTCCAAAATATAACAAGACCATCAGACCATATCAATAAACCAGCAACATAGACCAACATCGCTAGTTTTGAAGGCAGAGTGATAAACATTAATCATTTTTTTTTCACAAGAGAAAAAACGTTGTTTTGAATATATTATATGAAGTAAAACAGTCCATGAAGCTATTACATTTTCACATCTGAAGATTGGAACCCAAATATCCATCCAGAAAAGTGGAAGTCCCACCCCAGACAGTGATAGAAAAATACCCCATGTCACATACAGGGACTTGATATAAAACCCAGTAACGGTCCACATGGAGATTATTGACAATCTAAGAAAGCATCCAAATATGCCCAAGGCATCTATAAGAAAGTCAAATAGCAGTATGTAGAATAGTAAAGCAACAGATAGAGTACCGACGTCCATTGTTCCAAATATAAATTAAAGTACCCAAAATTCTGCAACAGAGAAAAACGCTAATCATGTGAGGAGTGTGATATGTCCAAAATATAAAAAGACCATCAGACCATATCAATAAACCAGCAACATAGACCAGCATCGCTAGTTTTGAAGGCAGAGTGATAAACATTAATCATTTTTTTCACAAGAGAAAAAATGTTGTTTTGAATATATTATATGAAGTAAAACAGTCCATGAAGTCATTACATTTTCACATCTGAAGATTGGAACCCAAATATCCATCCAGAAAAGTGGAAGTCCCACCCCAGATAATGATAGAAAAATACCCCATGTCACATACAGGGACATGATATAAAACCCAATAACGGTCCACATGGAGATTATCGACAAATCTGAGAAAGCATCCAAATATGCCCAAGGCATCTATAAGAAAGTGAAATAGCAGTATGTAGAATAGTAAAACAACAGATAGAGTACCGACGTCCATTGTTCCAAATACAAATTAAAGTACCCAAAATCCTTGAACAGAGAAAAACGCTAATCATGTGAGGAGTGTGACATGTCCAAAATATAAAAAGACCATCAGACCATATCAATAAACCAGCAACATAGACCAGCATCGCTAGTTTTGAAGGCAGAGTGATAAACATTAATCATTTTTTTTTTCACAAGAGAAAAAACGATGTTTTCAATATATTATATGAAGTAAAACAGTCCATGAAGTCATTACATTTTCACATCTTAAGATTGAAACCCAAATATCCATCCAGAAAAGTGGAAGTCCCACCCCAGACAATGATAGAAAAATACCCCATGTCACATACAACGACTTGATATAAAACCCAGTAACGGTCCACATGGAGATTATCGACAATCTGAGAAAGCATCCAAATATGCCCAGGCATCTATAAGAAAGTGAAATAGCAGTATGTAGAATAGTAAAGCAACAGATAGAGTACGTACCGACGTCCATTGTTCCAAATACAAATTAAAGTACCCAAAATCCTTGAACAGATCAAGAAAAATGCTAATCATGTGAGAATTCTAAGTAAAGTTAATCTATTAACATTGCGAATAAAATTACATCGAAGTCAAAAACATTGCCTGGCCAGACTCATGGCAAATTTGTCATCAAAAAATCAAAAAATTAAGAAGACTGCCCTCATACGGGGAAACCAGTATTGAACGTTTAATTTACAGAATTCAAAAATATTACAAAGGTCCAACACAGTAAAATAAACTAAAAGCAGCCCAATTAAGTGGGCCTGCTAAGCAAGAAAAACAAATTAACCAAACTACTCCTCCAGTGGTTCCTCCACGATTCGGCACCATCCTTCGGAAGGTCCAGGATCGCTAGGTGCTACCTCCACATGCATGCCACAGCTCCCCTCCTGAAGGCCCAAATGCTGGCCGGCTTTTTCCGAGCTCAAACCCGCTAGACGGGTGCATTCTTCCTCCGTTTGGGCCTCCTCGCGGAAGACCACAGTGACTAAAGCCGTGATTCGCAGGCAATTGAGAGAGCAATTAAAGGAAAATTGCGCAGTGCGCGTCGTGGGAGAAGGTGAACTAGCGGTGGGGAAGCGAGGAGCAGGGGAATCCATACGGTGGTTAGATCCTACAACCCGACCCCGCCCACTCCTAGTATTTGGATATCGACCCGTGTAATAATCACTGGACTGGCCGGAAGTCGACTCTATTGAGGGGCTGGAGGGAGCACGCAGGGGTTGACCTCTAGTGCTCCCCCTGCAGCAACGCATCGTATGACGCACGCGAGGCATGGGTGCAGTCTCAGGCACAGTGGGCACAAGAGGAGACGAAGAAGAAGAATTCCAAGAAACAGAGGAAGACAGATAGAGACAGAACCGAGAGAAATGAAGATATGCAGCAAGGTCTAGGCAGCAGTTCAACTGGCCACTTCTCCTTATCGTCACAATTAGCAGGCAGTGTAATCCAGCAACCGGCTCGTCTAAAAAACCATAGCTAAACGCCATTTTGTCGACCCGACTGCAATGCAATCAAAGGACGTTCGTCATAATTAATCTCTGATCATTAATAATGAGAGCCGAAGGCCGGATCATATTGGAGCGTGCGGAATCGCTAAGAGGAGTGGAGGTCCGATCTTGAACAGTGTTAAAAATTAATTAATGTGGATTTGATGTGAAAACTAAATTGAACAGCGTTAAATGTTAATGCGATTGATATGAAATCGCCATATCCATGTCCCATCGCCTTAAACGCCATCGAATGCACCCGCAGCCGGGCGCAGGGCAATTTTTTATTGAGGACACGTGGCAGAAATCGATTGGAGCAGATCTTTGTTTGGGCCGCTCGCGCAGTGGAAATCCGGACCTGAAAAATATTAGGGCGAATTTGATAAGAAATTCGCGTCACAACTCTCCCTCTGTACGCCAGCCCAACTTCGGACCCGAAAAATATTAGGGCTAATTCATTTATTTTCAAGGTCACAAATTGGCCAACGTCAAAGAGGTTATTTTGAACGCGAATTTGGTTTGAATTATGGTTTATCGTCGCTTGAAGTCCGACGGGGATCGACTTAAGAACAATTTTGTTTGATCCCATCTTATAAAATTTGTGTTGCTTTCTTTATAATACATATTTATAATAAATCATGGAATACCATTAATTAAACATGTGGAAAATTTTTATATAAATAATTATTGAGAACAATCATTTTTATAAAATATCCAAATGTGCTTTTGGGAAATAAGAATTCGAGTATTTGGTTCATATTGTTTTAAAGGGAAGCGAGTGAAGTTGGAGCCCCCAAAAGATGCAAGCTATTACAAAAATGACCTATTCCTAAGAAAATAAAGGTTCTTAGAAGATTTTTTATACTTACATGATATTATTGATAATTTGTTAAGAATTGTGCATGCATTTAAAGTCCACTCACATATCTCTTGAAGAAAATATCATTTATATGGAATGATGAGGCTAATTTGGCATTCTCTCTTTTAATGGATGCCATGTCTTCTACACCAACATCGGTTGCACCTAATTTTGGTAAAACATTCATAGTAGAGTGTGAGGCACTAGAACAAGGAATTTCCGTAACATTAACACAATAAGGGATATCATTGGCTTTTAAAAGCAAGGAATTCAAAGAAAATATTTGGTGAAGTTCAAGGAATTCACTTTTGTTAATAGGTTTTATGTCACATGATGATGCAGGGGCATTAGGCACTAGCTAGCAATGTAGGAGGTTTTGTCCACATGTTGTGGCTAGGAGGGTTCGAAAACATTTGAGTTGTAACAACTAGGTGTCAATACCTCAGCTGACTGTATTACTTAGACTAGTTAGAGTTGTAGGAGTTGAACAGTTTCAGTTAGTTGAATTATTATAATTAGACCTTTTGATTTCTAGAACAGTCCTCTCAGAGGAACCGAAGAGCCATATGTTATGTATATAAATTGTAATTCCTCGGATGAATAAAAGTAGAGAGAGAAGAGGAGAGTAGAGAGCGGATTTCTGCAATAAACCTCTGTGTGTGAACAATTGTTTCCAGTTAAATTATTTCCAAGCTTAGCTTCCATTGAATTATCTCGAACTACTAATTGTGAAGAATTGTTTAACTGTGAGGTGATTGGGTACTGATAATTCCATTCTTTTTTCTTTGAATTCCCGTAAATTGTTGGATAACCCTGTGAACTCACCCCACCCGAAGGTGAGGTCTATGTAGAGAACCGGGGTCGTCAAAACTGTTCAAATATAAAAATCCCGCTTAATAAAGAGACAAAATTGTTGTGCTTTCGGAACCTGACCCGAGGATTGGACATGAGTTAACAAACAAAAGGATAGCGGAACCAGACTTGCACCCATGGTCAAGCCCTGTACCAAAACCACGAGCGGAATCACAAAAGTGGGTTGCCCATATCGCACTGCTTTTGTGGAGTAGGCGGTATTTCCAATTCACGAGTGATTCCATAGGGAATGCGACACGTGGCGAAGTGACCCCCGGAAAACCACCATTTAACCTACGCCATCGCATGTTAAAGCCCAACGTTGGAAGCCGAGCGAAATTGCCAAGAGTCGTTGATTTGGAGAAGGGCCATCGGACGGTGGTCGCACGTTGAACTTGCCCGGAGGTTAACTAAGGTGTGCGGAGGATAGCCAGGTACGATACGAGTGTTTGATTGGTTATTGATATATATAGGTGGGGTCAGAGTATAATGAAATTGTTTAATTAAACGATTGGCGGATAATTAGCATAAGTCTGGAGCATGATTGTTGTAAGGCTGGGTAGTGAAATATAGAGTCGAAAGTTCATTACAAGTTATTTATTTAAAAAGAAACGTGGAGTGTAAATAAAAAGTGTTGAAAGTTAAACATTGGTTATAAGGCTTGGAGATAATATAAAGTCGATAATATAAATTAAAGTCCAACCATTGTGGACAGTATTTATTTATCAAATTCTACAAATTTGATAAATAAACCCGAAGAAAGAAGAAGTCAATTAAGACTCAGGCTGGAGGAAAAGAATGGGGTAAACCAAGGGAAAATGCTGACAGAGCGATTGTACACACACCAGCTCTCCTTAGGGGTCCAGTTTCAGTTTTGTTGCATCACATGATGATCTCTTTTCTCTGGCATTTACTTGTATTGAAGATCACTATTCTAGGAATAAGGAGTTATTTTCTCCAAAAATAACCCTAGCCAAACATTGACAATGCATCAAGGATATCTTTCTATGCTTCATAAGCACATTTTTTCTACTTCTAAATCATGTCTTGGAAGTGGTTGTTTTGCTAGAAATTATTCACCAATTGGTTTCATACCAAAGTCTTTTTCACATTTTCAGCATCCAATACATGAAAAAGATAATGGTTTAAAAAAACATAAATATTTGAAATTTTGCAAGAATTGTCTGGCACACTTTGAATATGAATTTTGAAGTCAAGTGCATGATGCTGTATAGGATCAAGTGTCATTTTGAATACCAAATGTTTCACAAGAAACTTCTCAACATGCTACCCTGCAGTAAGGATTAAATGACAATCTTGCATCAACTATTTCCATAATAAAAGTGCACCTCGGCCATAAGACTAAACAACTACAAATGTTGTAGATCTAACAAGACCACACAATCAAATGTATTCCACAAGGCCAATACCGTATGAAAAATGAAAAGGAGTTTGCAACCAAAAATACCTTAGGCAACTAATTCAATTAGATACACCAAACCATTAGCAAAAAGGAAAACCAGCCTACTCAAAAGGCAAGTGTTTACCTCCTTTGACAAAATTTTGAGTTCCGAAACAAGGGCCTTTATTGTCTTGTCAATGCCCCTAGTAATTTGAACGGGGTTTGCACCTGCTACAACAACCTAAACAAAAAGGTTTCATTTAAAATTATTTTCCACAAATTTAAGATACAGCCATTGTCAGTTTTGTATTTCCTAACAAGCTCATAAATTTTGACAAAGGAACCAAAATTTTTTAATACCTGATAGCAATTTTTTCACTCAAAAACTATCTTAGACTCAATAAGCCCAACCCAAAACTAAAAAAACAAACACCATAAGACCCTACAAAAATGAATAGATGATCTTAATCCAGTACTATCGACAAAAAGTTACCTTTACACCCTCACTTATTAAACCCTGTGCTGTTGAATTTTAACTTCAACTGCTGCAGCAGAAGGATGGATGCAGCAGCAACATTTTCTTTTGGAGGTTGCTTACAAGCCATCCAGAAATTTAATTCAACATTTAAAATTCCTGCAAGTTTTTTTTGTAGACGGCCGCAGTCATATTTCTATACAGGATTGTATTTAAACACAACAACCAGCATTAACGCAATTCACCAACCAGAAATTAAACAAACAGAAATTTACCCGACAGTTTTGTAAATTCAAAAGGAGGACACATGGAGCATTAATATTGGATAACATGAAATTGAAGGGAATCTGAAAACCTGAAAACTGGACCCGAATTTTTTATAGTGCACATTGGATTGAGAATTCAAGTTAAAATTAGGCAGACGTCAGCATCCCATTTTGGAACGCGAATTTGGTTTGAAATTCAATCTATTCAGACTTTTGAAGTCCAACGGAAAGGGTTCTTTAATGTTTTGATATTTTGATATATACATATGTTTTAAACATATGTTATATATATATGATATGCGAAATGAAAGGTGGGCCATAGAATTGAGTTTTAATTTTTTTTTTTTTTAAATAGGGTTTATTATAATATGTTTTATATGTTACGGCATATAAAAATAAAAAGGACAAAAAATCTTAGTAGTTTTTTTTGTAGACAGTACGTAAATTTTTTATTACACAACAGTGTATAAAAAGTGAAAGACTGAGTGTAAATTTTTAAGTGTGTATGCATAGCAGTGCGAAAGTGAAAAACACAACAGAGTGTTTTAGAGACAGAGTATGTTTGTTTTGAACAGACAGTATGCACTGCGTTTTGTAGCAGTCATAATTTTGTAATCCCTCTCAGTGAGGAAGTAGTGTAATAGTTTTTTTTTGAGTTATTGAAGGGAATAGAAGTTTGTTTTCAAAGTATTGAAACTCTGTCTCCTGTCAAAGAAATTTTTATTTTCTGTGTGTTATAGGAAGGGAGATTTATGGGTGGTTCTTATGAATCAACCAACCATTCAGAACATGCTCATCAATCCAAACCATAAGTATTATGTGACAATATTCAAGCAGGCACTGAATCGGATTTCTGAAGCTATGTTAGAGAAACCCTAAACTCTCACTGAAAATAGGTGAAATGTGGCACCACTCAGAGATTGACATGTGCCAATTGGTACAAGTGGTAGATAATTGGCATGCTCAAACAATGAGGTGATGCAGGAATGACATGAGGGAAAAAATATCAGAAAAGCCCCAAATCTGGAGAACTAAAGCTCATCACCAACCTGAGATTGACAACTTTACATGATGTAACCTATGAAATCGTAAATGGAGAAATCATAGTAATAATAAAGTAACCTATGTAACAATAAAGTCGGATTCATCTTGGGAGTGGTAATGGGAGAAATCATAGTGAACAACAGGAAACATGCATAGTTGCTTACAATCAAATAGATGAAAAAACACATACAAAAAACCTAGATAATAATCGTGAACAAACTTAATATTGAATTATGAACTGTAAAGGAACTTACAAAATGTGACATTACGAACCTGGTCAAGCGCACAAGCAAAAATATCCTGGACATGACCCTGGTTGACAAGTTGTATTGCTCATGATGCGAGAGGATTTGTACCTGCACTGCCAAGTCAATCAAAATCCATCATTATCTATACAATAAATACAAGTAATTGATGTAGTATTTTTTACTCTAAGATGCATTCTTATGATAATGTTGGAACATATGTTGAAAATGTCAAAACATACCTGAATAAGCTCCTCTTCGTTTCAAGAACAATTTATTGGAGTCGCATGAACTTGGAACAAGCCTCCCACGATCTGAAAGAGTAGCAACTAAGTCAACGGTGACTTTTTTGTTGCTACGCTGGATCGAGGGAGGTTTGCTCCAAGATTAAATCGCTCCAATAAATTATTCTCTACTAAACAGGGCCAACCACGTGAAGGTGGAAGCTCTTATGGCCCCTCCCCCCCCCCTCACATCACTCTCAATTCCCCAATACCCGATCTATATTTCATTTTTTACTTTCATGAGCATAAAAAAAAATATTCAATAACTATTAAAAAAACAATTCAACAAAAAGTACGCAAGGAAACATTGCAATTAATGCTTGACATAAAAATAGTATGATAAATGAGTTTTTTATATAACGCAAAAAAAACGTTCCAAGTATGGTAACGTTTGTCTTATAATAATACAATATTTTACATTGTCAAATTTTCTTTTTCTTCTTCCTATTTTTAAAGCTCCTAATTACATCATCAATATCATTGTGCTCTGCTCCTATTTCGTGCCTTTCAACCCGCACTGCTAACCTAGTTGCATATTCACGATGTCTGGGCTCATCCAGTGACGGGGCATCGCCTACAAAAACAGATAATATTAAATTTTAATTGTCAGTTTTTAAATATCATTGAACTAGTTCGGTAATATTAATAAAAAAAATTGCAATGAGATTATTTACGTGGTGCACCAGTTGTCGCCGCTGACCTAGTTGCATTGTCACGATGTCTGGTCTCATCCAGTGACGGGGCATCGCCTCCAAAAACAGATAATAATTAAATTTTAATTATCAGTTTTTAAATATCATTGAACTAGTTCGGTAATATTAATAACAAAAAATTGCAATGAGATTATTTACCTGGTGCACCAGTTGTCGCCGTTGGGACTGTTGCCCTGTCTTCCTCTCTGGTGGTAAGATCCTCAAGGGAAACATTCTCTGTCATATAAACAAAAAACGTTATAAGGACAACCATCAAGGTATAATTAGAAAAAATTATAAGTGGAAATTAATTACCGTCACGGCCCTCACTGATAGCAGCATTGTCGGCCTGGTCCCCACTACAATGATCAGGTTGCACGAGAGGATCATCTACATCTGGCTCTAAAACTGGGTTATTTACCTCGTCGGTAGTGTTTCTCCCCTGATTTAAACAAAGTTGTTAGACATTAAATTTATGGACGAAAACAAGAATATTGAAAGGTTAATGTTTTACCTTATCAGGCATTGTAGATCTTGGGACCTGCCCCAAGCTTCTGCGACGTTCAACTACAGCTTGATAGCCAAAACGGAAAGAAATATTTTTATCTTCCTCTGTAGTTATTGTTCCAAAGTCATCACCCTACATTATATATGATTGTGTATTTTTAATCATATCTGATAGGATTACAAAAACGTTGGAAGGCGATACAATTAATTATAAGATCTTTAGCTACTTAATTACAATTCTTGCAGCTAATTTCAAGTAGCCACCCTGGCCGAGCTTGTGATGGCCCTTTTTCTCTATCCTAGCTTTGGTTGCCTTTGAGGTGTCAGGCAACCTAGCATCAAAAGATTGAAGTCAGATATGACGTAGCACACTTTTATTTTAGACATAAAAGAAAATTAAAGCTATTGAATTAAAGTTGTAATTTACCTTGTGGGTCCAGTTGGCATTTTTCCTTCTTTCTTTGCCCTTTTCTCTTTTCCGTCATGGATGAGTGCTCTCCACTCACTCTCTGAAACTGCGAGAGGACGCTCATATCTAGGGTTAAATTGCAATTGCGTCCTATAGGTGTCCCTGGTATATTTCAAATATTTACCGGCTACCTGAGCCACCGCTTTTCTGTCAAATGTGCCGACCCCAAAAAGGGCTTCTAGATAATCTAAAAGTTCTTTTTTCAGGTTGGAATTCTGGGAATTCCACCCTGTACGTATGGTTGGGCCAAAAATTACCAACGCATGGCTCTCCAGAATTCTGTAGAACTCATTGTTTCCTACACAGAATAAAACCAAAAGAAAAAGAAGATATTATCATTAATTTAAAAATAAAAATCATGATAAATATGTTTTAGATAAAGTACATGAAATAGTTAAAATATTAAAATTTACCTGGGAATTGTACATGCTTTATAGGGACACCCTCATCGTTCACCAACAACGTGCCATTAATGGTCCCTGTGGAGCTGACACGTGTAGCTCCAGGAAACGCAATAATGTAGTTGGCCATATAAGCCTCATCATTGCCAACACGTTCAGCGGTTCCATTTGAGTGTCGGCACCAAACGGGAGGTGTGTTCTTGGCCTAGCACTAAGGTAGAAGGTGTACGAGAGGGTTGTTGGGCAATCTCTTGCCTCTCCCTACCCATATACAGGTTGACTAAATGCGAGCATGCTATATAAAAGGCTGTTAGTTTAGTCAATGTAAAAATTAAAAATCAAACTATCACAATTCATCTCATACAGAACAAAAAAAATATCCTTTTGAATTTTTATTATTACCTGATATCTATTTAGCTGCCTCATAAGATGTTGTATCCTCTCTTCTGTTTCAGGTGTTTGAGGCACATCTATCAAAGCATTAAATTCTGACCTTGCATCTCGTGCCTTTTTTTGCAACAACAACACTGGAGATAGGGATGAAGAAAGCTCTTCCTCAAAGAGGGAATCATCAGGCGTACCATGGCTAGGTGTCTGCATATTTGAACAAAATTAATATTATTTCAATTATGTAAATAACTAAAATACATGAATATAGAGCAATGCTGGCACTTACATGTTCTTCTGTTGGCCTCTTTCCGCGATCATCCCGTCTTGGGGTTGTTCCTGCACTGCTCTGATCAGTCTGCCACATTGCAATAAAATTATAAATGTAAAAACTTGAAAACACAAAATGAAAACTGAAATAATTTCTAATAAGACACCGGAAGACAGAGTTAGAGTTTCAAATATGCCTTGCATTAAATTCAGTCCTGGAAACATGTCATTGCACATTAAGGCACCCAAACATTCAATCCATGAATGATATATTTAAGTAGGCTTCTCCTATTCTGGGAAAACACCATACCTATAATGCATTCACTTGCATGTATAAAGGGAAAGGAAAACATGTTTTCATGCAACGGTGACAAAGGCATCTTGGGGAAAGGTATCTTCACTTTTTATTTATGTTGTTCACCCACACCACTCTCGTGTTTTCACTAATCCTTTTTTGTCATTTTTGGATTCAAATTAAGTTAAGGCCTTAAGTATTTTTTGACCTTTCGGTGTAGTTTTTATAAGTGGCATGTATGGATTTTCCATTAATTCTACACTTTTTCTCTTCATGCGCATGTTTCCCTGAAAATCAAATGCATGATTTAGTCCCATACATTTAACAAGTTGTTGGATCAACTCCATAGGAAATATCATGTTTCCTATTCAATCAAAATTTATCTCAGTTAGGGTAGGTAGGAAGGTTTTCCCTTTGTATTAATAGGGCACTTCTAGCTTGCATTTTTATTATATCTTTCAAATTTAGTGTCGTTCCAATTAGGGCATGATTTTTTGCAACTTTCAAGGTGAGAATGAACAAAGACAAATTTTTGTGATGGATGACTGTATATGACTCCATGGCCAGAGGAAAAAGCACTAATCTACTTCTTCAAATATCTATAGTTCTCATTCACCTCATACGAAGATGGTCCCTGATTTTGAGCCAAATGTTGCAGCAAAAAGTCCCCCCCCCCTCCATAATTTGATAGTCAATGGAAATTTCTTAAATTGATGATGGGGAAAGATTATGGAACATTGGCACATACATATGTAATGGAATTCCAAGATCATGATATATGTTTGCATATGTTTATGGCAATGTTCCACCAAGTCCCCTGGAGGTGGGAGCGAGGGGACGAGGGAGCGTGGGAGCGGCCTATGCAAAAGCTCCCTACCAATTTTCAGGAAACGTGGGGGGACGTCGGGGGTCATAAAAATTATAAAATTTAATATTTAAAATGTAACTATATTTTTGCAAGGAATGTATATACAGTCATCATACACTTGCATCATGAAAGATAAATCATAAATGATAAAATTACAAATCGATGAATGATGAATCATATAATTGGAACAAATTTAAAAGTTAAAAGTTAAAACATACATCATACAATCATGCATGTAAGTTTGTAAGTTTGTAACTATATAATCATTAATGTAACTACTAACAATGTACAATGAAAATAAAGTTTAAGATATCATATGACATATTATATCAAGATTCAAAATAGAGTTTAAACTGAAGTTTACAACTCAAGTCTGAAACATAAAACTTAACGCAAATAAGTTATGTCTGAAACATAAAACATAACATATGAATATCAAATGATATCATCATACTGATAAATGAGCATAAATGCTCAAGTTAATGCCCCACTAGTCTCTGCATCCAACTTCTGCACGAATATATCAAGATCAACCATGTCACCATATGAATCAGAATCACTTGGATTCTCAAATATGCTAAGTGGCACATCAACTTTTAACACGAAACCATAAACTAAAAGGGGCGGTGAGGGGACGTGAGGGGGCGTGAGGGAAACATCCCCTAGAAGTCCCTAAGACCCCGGAGCGCGAGGGGGCGAGGAATCTAGACCCCTAGGTGGGGGGGCGAGACCCCGTGTAACACTGGTTTATGGAGGTGGTGGAGAAAAAAAGAGCTCAAATAGAGCTGAAATTTTTCACATAAAAAGGACTGTGGGCTTGACTAATGGTTCCATTTAAAAAATGATATCTAGACAGAGAATAAGTGTAGCATACAAACATGCATTGAAAATCCATCTGAGTTTGCATTGTATTACTTATGATGGATTCAAATTTGGGTTTCAAAATGCCAGGTTATGGCATGATTTTTTCGAGAAACCCTTAGTTGGATTCTCATGTTGGTTTAATTTATATTTTAAGTTTGTTTTGCAATATTTGGGTGATAGTAACTCATGAACTAGGTTACCAATGTGTAAAAATCATATTTCAAGAATAAAGTTGTGATTTTTTTATATTATTATTATTATCTATTAGCTACGAGTATTGACACCTAATGCCTGGAATTTTGACATCTTGATAGCATGGATAATTTCGAAAATGTTTCTAGTAATGTTAACATAATAACTATCATTACATGTCTTCACTTTTTTCACCATAATAGACTTGTGATATGGACTCATCACACAACTTCATATGCTATGTCCCAACAAGTTCAAACTGGTTGAACCTACCTCATAGTGTGGTTATTAAGGACAAGTTGCTTGATATATAACTCGATAGCATAGACCGCGTTGCAGTTCTAAAAAGAATCCTCAAGTGTCAAAAAAACTTCACAAAATGTTCTACTATAAAGCCTTTTGGGATACCTGAAATAATATATGTATCATTGATGACTTTTAAAGTATGACAAGATCCAGAGGGAAAGGAAATCAATGGAAGAGTGATCCACCAATGAGAACCTAGAATTTAGCATCAGATGAGTTAGAGTCTAGGAAATTGAAACCTATAATTTTAATTAGTGATGAAGGACATCACATAGGTAATTATATTTTCATGTAGAATAATCTGTTAATTCAAATTTAAACTACATAATATGAAAGGCATACCATAAATTTTTCCACGTAAGTCCAAACAACCTATAAAAAGGGAAAACCTTCTTTTCCATGGGAAATAATTTACCTTTCCTTTTTCAAGATAATCTAAATCACAAAAAATATGAACTATACTGCACACATTCTTGGATAATGTGAAAGTGGAAAAGGAATACCCTACACAAGTGATGCACACATGTACATTTGAACACTAATAGATTTTGTAGTTGAAATGAAATGCTTGTTTTCATTTAAATGTAGGGTTTTTAAAGCAGGGAGAAATAATGGCTGCCAAATTAATAAGCGTTTCTTTGGGAAAAATTTAAATCTTGTATTGGGTGATGAAGATAATAGAAGGTATTGAATCTTGATTCTTGACATCTAGAGAGAACCCTACAGCCTAACACAATCCAATGGAATTGACCAAAAAAACCCAAATAGAGTCAACCCTACTATAGGAGGAAGGGCCTGCAGTAAGAACTTACCATTTGCAAGAGCTGAGGGCGAATGCTGTTCTGCAAGAGGCGAGGTGAACGGCGAGGGCAAATGCGAGGGCAAATGCTGTTCAGAAAGTTGAGGCGAATACGGGCGAATGCTTGTTACGAAAAAAGAGCTGAGGGCGAATCCAGGGCGAATGCTGTTCTGCAAGAGCCTGTGGCGGGCGGCCGAGGGCGAATGCTCTCAGTAAGAGCCTGGTGGTGAATGCCGTTCCGCAAGAGCCGAGGGCCAATGCTGAGGGCGAATGTTGTTCTGCAAGAGCGGAGGGCGAATGCGCGCGTGATATCAGACGTTAATGTAGCACATATGTACATTTGAACACTAATAGATTTTTGTAGTTGAAATGCAATGCTTGTTTTCATTTAAATGTAGGGTTTTTAAAGCAGGGAGAAATAATGGCTGCCAAATTAATAAGCGTTTCTTTGGGAAAAATTTAAATCTTGTATTGGGTGATGAAGATAATAGAGGGTATTGAATCTTGACTCTCGACATCTACAGAGAACCCTACAGCCTAACAAAATCCAATGGAATTGACCAAAAAAACCCAAATAGAGTCAACCCTACTATAGGAGGAAGGGCCTGCAGTAAGAACTTACCATTTTGCAAGAGCTGAGGGCGAATGTTGTTCTGCAAGAGCCGAGGGCGAACGCTGAGGGCGAATGCTGAGGGCAAATGCTGTTCTGCAAGAGCTGAGCGCGAATGCTGAGGGCAAATGCTGTTCTGCAAGAGCAGAGGGCGAATGCGCGCGTGATATCAAACGTAGCTATTGCGACAAATACGAAACATTTTTATGTAGCGTGCATATAAGTTTCGAATTTTTATGTAGGGCCCATATAAGTTTGGTATTTTTATGTAGCGCGAAAATAACTGTCACTATACCGACGGCGGAAAAGGCGTCGCTATTAGGACGGTGCCTCCAAACGTCGCAATGGCGACACCTAGACATTGTGTCGCAGTTGCGACGTTTAGAGTCGTCTCAATAGCGACGCTTTGGGCCATGGTGTCGCAATTGCGACGCCTTCCTTTAAACGTCGCAATTGCGACACTTGTTTAAGTGTCGGTATTGCGACACTTTTCTATAGACGTCGGTATAGCGACGGTTTCGGGCGGGATGGAAAAAATTTGGGAAAATTTCCGACATTTGGTCAAAAGCGTCGGAAACAGGTGTCGGAATTTCCGCCAAATGTAGTAGTGTTTGACGGGTTCAGTCGGGCACGTCTCCCAAGCATTCATTCATCGATTGGCTCAAAGAGGCGAAAGGCTCAAACTCTCTCTCACAACTATGGACTATTCTCTGTTA